>OZ024831.1:12287333-12815900 GCA_964016985.1 Anodontia alba | reverse complement strand
GCTAATTTTCAACAAAGAAATCTAATTATTAAGTTAAATAAATCTGTAATAAAATGCATAAATCGATTAATGACATTTGTCCATGGAGAAAGGGAGGTCCTATTTATTTAGTTGTTCAAATCTGAAATTCGTCTGATTTCTGTTCTTATTTCTCTAAAATATTAATCAACTATAATAATAATAATAATAATAACACTGAACCCCACAAACGACATGGACATGAAAGAGAGACTTCGCCGGAACAGTGGCATGCAAAAGTTCCAAAACAGGGTCTGTAGAATATTCTGCAGCTACAGACATTGTCTGTCAGACAAATAAAACAAAAAGGCCCTTTTGAGGGCCACTCAGTTTTACGAAAGATACTCTTTATAATTGTCATTCATACCCTGGTCCTTTGTCGTTAATAAATAATGAAAGATGGCCTTTATACTTTCAAAAACATTTCATGAGCTTGTATCTCCTGCTAGCTTCCTTCGGGGCTCGGTACGATATATATATATATATATATATATATATATATATATATATATATATATATATATATATATATATATATATATATATATATATATATATATGATAAAGTAAGACAATATCTTTTCTGCTAACAGTCTTTAAGTCCTTTTCGCAAAATAAGGGATGGTCACAATGTCCGACGTGAAATAACAATACAAACATCCACCATAATTGCTACTTTTCGTACTTTAGGGTAACCTGGCTGTAATCAGTCGATTGCGATATCACTAAAACGCGAAGTACACGCGAGACAGTACACCAACAGAACCGATGGACAGAGTTGTTCGTGAATTAAGACTCTAAGTATCAAATCTCGCACGTTTCTTTCTAAAAATCTCGTGGTTTCACTACCTTGTTACTTGTTAGTGCTGCCGTCGAGGGTCCGTAACAGAGTACGTTGCAGTGTTAAGGCTAACTTTTTGTGGACGTATTTAGTCATACAGTCTACAACATTTCTCCCTTCTAACCAAATACAAAGGTAAAATCTATGGTGGAGCTTACCGTCTGATCCTGACACATTAATGATGTGAAACTAATTTCCATGTAATTGAAACAATAAAATATTGTTTAAACCAAAATCTATGGTGGCATATACTGACATCTAAATATTGAGATACTAAGTCGACATTTTCTGCTTTTATGTTGCCTTAAAATGTATGGCCTGATACTATATCGACTTCCGTTGAGAATGGTAATTGCCACTGCAAGTCGTAATACTGTCCAGAAGTGTCATCCACAACGTCAGCGTCACAAAACACTTTTACAATATCGAAATTATAGTTATTATCTCGACTTCCGGTCATATTATTACGGAAGCGTATTGGTGCCTCCACTTTTTGTGTTATATCGCAATTTTGCGACTTCAAATATCGCAAGTTGTCACTGTTTTCTGGCATATTTTGACTTACATTTGTTGACATATTTTGTTGAATTGCCTTAAATCGGCTATAGTCAACTCGAAAAAAACATTTAAGTGGCAAAAAAGAAATCGACATATTTGAAATATGACAATAATCGACTCGAAAAGAGTCGTCCAACACAATTATCGTTATTTGACTTGTAAAAAATTGACTATACAAGGAGGAAGAAAACATCACGTCCTAGCGAAGACGCGAAAATCGCATGCATTCTAACTTGACGATTTTGCAGCAAGTCGACATGTTGATGAAGGGACTAGAAGTCGCTTAGTTATAAACCGATTTTTATTATCAAAGGCATATATCGATTATCTTGCTTTTATAATAAAACTCTATATATAAAAAATCGAGTTGCAGATCCTTCATTAATATGTCAACTTATGGAAAGTCGTGTAGTTAAACTACATGTAATTATGTCGTCTTCTGTAATGCGTGAAGTTTTCTTCATTCCAGTCTAGTCAAGTTTTTACAAGTCAAATGACCATAATTAATTTCAAGACGACTTGTTTCAAGTCGACTTTTGTGATAGTTCAAAGATGTCGACTTCCTCTTTGCAACTTGGAAATTAATTCGCGACAGTTTTAGCCGATTTACTGCGATATAACAAAATATTTCGACAAATACAAGTCAAAATATGCTTGATAATCGCATCAAATCGCTATAGCTGAAGTCGCCAAGTTGCGGTATAACACAATAAATAGAGGCACCAATACGCTTCCCGTAATATTTAGCCCTAAACTTAATACGTCACATCGTCCTGAATTTAGGTATCCTCGACCGGCATTGTCACTATCTGACTATCATTATCTATAGTGGCATATAACTGACATCTAAATATTGAGATACTAAGTCGACATCTTCTGCGTTTATGTCGACTTACAATGTATGACTTGATGCTATATCGACTTTCGTTAATAATGGTTATCGCGTCTGCAGGTTGTAATATTGCTCTGAGCTGCCTTCAAGAAAACAAAGCGTTTCGACTTAGTATCTCAATATTTAGATGTCATTTATATGCCACCATAAAAATCAAGCCAGCGGACAGTAGTCCGTACTGTAACTCATCGCGAACAGTAGGGAAAGATTTTTGGATTGCGTCCCTTGAATTTTACTTTTTTACGAATGCAAAACGGTTTTGTATTAGAACAAAAATAATCAGTATTCCGATATTTTCTTCACGTTAAAAATATTTAAAACACTGGAATAAGACGGATACTGATAAATTTGCAAATAATGGAAGTCCCGTATATTTTAACAAGTATCAGCTTTCAGCAAAAGTCATTTAAATTGCACATAAGCGAACATTTAGTTATTTTTAACGATACGTGAACTTATAAATAACATTGAATACACCATTTCACTAAACAACATCCCAATAATCATTTTAAGGAAATAAGGAGGTTGGAACACGGTAAAAAAAATATTGAAATTAGCCAACCGTTGATTTTTTAAATAAATTTTTGACGTAATTTTCAACATATTTGCCCCCCAGATAGCAAGACAACGTTGGGCCAACGTAGTATTTTGGTTAGTCACCGTTGGGCCAACTTTGTAAAATAACGTTGGCCCAACGTTAACTTGCTCGTTGGGCCTCAGTAGGGCCAACGTGTTGGCGCAAAGTTGGGCCAACGTAGGACATATTTGACGGGTAACATTGAAACAACGTTATGCTAACGTACATTGTATATGTTGGCCCAACGTATACTGACATATCAGTTGTCAACTTGGACGCAAAATAATGTTTATCCGTATCAAACATGAAAATTTCGTCCGCAATCAAACACTGTACTGTAACGCATTTTCTTTCAACTTTGATCGATAAAGCCATAAAATTTTAAGTCGAGAAAAAGTTAATTACAAAACAATCTCTCTATGAAAGCGGAGGGTTGTTTGAGATTTAAACAAAAACTGTGTTAGTTAAACATATGTGCTATATCCAGTCAAAATGTATAGGTTGTTTATAAGAAAAAAATGACGCCATTTTTCTATATAATCTATACATTTTTGAACCGTGTTATATCCAAATTTGTGTTATAAATGTCATTTTTCTATATAATCTATACATTTTTCTATTTTTCTTCCTTTTGAAAATTAAAGTAAAAACTACAAATATTGTAACATGTTCATTTATTTATCAATTCGAAAATTTAATCATGATGTATTTTCATGATTAAATGAAATCCGCGGCTTGTGTATCTTTCAAAAAGTATGCATCACATATCAACGTTGGGCCAACGTAGACCCAAAATTATCACATAAACAAAAAGCATGGGGAAAATATGCATCTAAATACATACGTTGGGCCAAATGTTAGTGCATAAGGTTTATTTTTCTTTGAAATTTGTCAAATTTGTATGACGTTGGCCCAACGTTGGCGCAATGATGTACATATGATGCCAACGGTTAGCCAACTGTCCGAACATATTTCAACCATATTTCAACGTTGGGCCAACGTTGTCATGCTATCTGCCCCACCTCCCCCCCCCCCCACGGCCCACCAGCGTAGCCCCCGTAATAGAGATTGTGATGGAATCTACCTCAAACAGAATGTACCCTAGGTACCTAGCTACTAAATGCACATAATCATTTTTAAGGAAATAAGAGGTTGGAACACCGAAAAAAATTATTATGAAATTTGCCAACCCTTCATTTTTCGATATTTTGGCATATTTTCAACTATTTGCTCCCCCCTCCCTGCCCTCCCCCCCTCCTATATCCCCATTACTAGGGAATGTGACGGGATCTACCCCACCCAGGATGTACCCAGGGTACCAAGCTACTAAATGCACATAATCATTTTAAGAAAAAAAGGGGTTGGAATATTAAAAAAAAAAAAAAAAAAAAAAAAAAAAGTTGAAATTAGCAAACCCTTGATTTTTCGGATATTTCTTACATTTTTTTTTTTTAGTATTTCCAACATATTGCTCCCCTCCCCTCCCCCGCGCCCTCCTCCCCCTCCCCCCCCCACCCCCAGGTCCCCAAACCAGGGAATGTGACGGAAACTACCCCCATCCATGATGTACCCAGATACCTAGCAAGCAAATGCACATAATCATTTTAAGAAAGCAAGAGGTTGGAACACCGAAAAAAATTAAGTTAGAGAAACCTTGATTTTCCTATGCTTTGACATATTTTCAACATACATGTATTAGCCCTCTGTAGCCCCCAAACCAGGAAATGTGACGGAAACTACCCATATCCATGACGTACCCAGTGTACCTAGCAAGCAAATGCACATAATCATTTTAAGAATATAAGAGGTTGGAACACCGAAAAATATTAAGTTAGAGAAACCTTGATTTTCCTATGCTTTTACATATTTTCAACATACATGTATTAGCCCTCTGTAGCCCCCAAACCTGGGAATTTGACAGAATAAACTCCTACTCAGGATGTACCCAGGGTATCTAGCTACTAAATGTACATAATCATTTTTAAGAAAATAAGAGGTTGGAACACCGAAAATAATATTGAAATTTACCAACCATAAATTTTCCTATATTTTTGACGTATTTTAAACATATTGGGCCCCCTGTAGCCCCCATACCAGGGAATGTGACGGAAACTACCGACACCCATGATTCACCCAGGGTACCTAGCTACGAAATGCATATAATCATTTTAAGAAAATATGAGATTGGAACAGTAAAAAAAAAAAAAAAAAAAAAAAAAAATGAAATTTACAAACCCTTGATTTTTCGATATTTCTGGCACATTTTTAACATATTGGCACCCTGTAGCCCCCATACGAGGTAATGTGACGGAATCTATCCCCACCCAGGATGTACCCAGGGTACCTTCTTACTAAATGCACATAACAATTTTAAGAAAATAAGAGGTTGGAACACAGAAAATAATTTTGAAATTTACCAATCCTTTATTTTCTTATATTTGACGTATTTTGAACATATTGGCCCCCTGTAGCCCCCATACCAGGGAATGTGACGGAAACAACCCAACTTGTGAAATACCCAGGGTACCTAGCTACGAACTGCACATAATCATTTTAAGAAAATAAGAGGCTGGAACACCGAAAATAATATTGAAATTTACCAACCCTTGATTTTAGTATATTTTTTACTGTTTTCGAAATATTGGCCCCCTGTAGCCCCTTATACTAGAGAATGTGACGAAAATGCCCCGCCCATGATGTACCCAGGGGACCTAGCTACGAAATGCACATAATCATTTTAAGAAAATATAAGATTGGAACAGTAAAAAAACTGAAATTAGCAAACCCTTGAATTTTAGATATTTCTGGCATATTTTCAACAAATTGGTCCCCTGTAGCCCCCATACCAGGGAATGTGACGGAATCTACCCCTACCCCGAATGTAGCCAGAGTACCTACTGACTAATTGCACATAACCATTTTAAGAAAATAAGAGGTTGGAAAACCGAAAATAATATTGAAATTTACCAACCCCTTATTTTCCTATATGTTTGACGTATTTTGAACATATTGCACCTTTCCCCCCCCCCCCCCCCTCCACGTAGCCCCCATACCAGGGAATGTGACGAAAACTACTCCCACTCGTGATGTACCCAGGGTACCTAGCTACCAAATGCACATACACATTTTAATAAAATAATATTGAATTGCCCCAACCCTTGATTTGCGTATATTTTTTTACTATTTTCGACATATTGCCCCTGCCCCACCCCCTGTAGCCCCTTATACCAGGGAATGTAACGAAAACACCCATGATGTACCCAGGATACGTAGCTACGAAATGCACATAATCATTTTAAGAAAATATGAGGTTGGAACAGTAAAAAAAAATGAAATTAGCAATCCCTTGATTTTTCGAAATTTCTGTCATATTTTCAACATATTGGCCCCCGACCCTGCAGCCCCCATACCAGGGAATGTGACGGAATCTTCTCCTACCCAGGATGTAGCCAGTTTACCTAATTACTAAATGCCCATAACCATTTAAAAAAAGATGAGGTTGGAACACCGAAAATAATATTGAAATTTACCAACCCTTTATTTTCCTATATTTTTGACGTATTTTCAACATATTGGCCCCCTGTTGCCCCCATACCAGGGAATGTGACGGAAACTGCCCCCACTCCTGTTGTATCCAGGGTACCTAGCTACCAAATGCACATAATCATTTTAAGAAAATATGGGGTTGGAACAGTAAAAAAAAAATAAAATTAGCAAACCCTTGATTTTTCGATATTTCTAGCATATTTTCAACATATTGCTCCCCCCCCCCACCCTCCCCCTGCAGCCCCCCCTACCAGGGAATGTGACGGAAATTTTCTCCTACCCAGGATGTAGCCAGTGCACCTACTTACTAAATGCACATAACCATTTAAGAAAAAGAAGAAGTTGGAACACCGAAAATAATATTGAAATTTACCAACCCTTTATTTTCCTATATTTTTGACGTATTTTCAACATATTGGCCCCCTGTTGCCCCCATACCAGGGAATGTGACGCAAACTGCCCCCACTCGTGATGTACCCAGAGTACCTAGCTACCAAATGCACATAGTCATTTTAAGAAAATAAGAGGTTGGAACACTGAAAATAATGTTGCAATTTACAAACCCTTGAAATGCGTATATTTTTTACTTTCGACATATTGGCCCCCTGTAGCCCCTTATACCAGGGGATGTGACGTAAACGCCGCCACGCATGATGTACCCAGAGTACCTTGCTACGAAATGCACATAATCATTTTAAGAAAATATGAGGTTGGAACAGTAAAAAAAAAATGAAATAAGCAAACCCTTGAGTTTTCAATATTTCTGACATATTTTCAACATATTGGCACCCTGTAGCCCCCATACCAGGGAATGTGGCAGAATCTACCCCTACCCAGGATGTACCCAGAGTACCTAGGTACTAAATGCACACAGCCATTTTAAGAAAATTAGAGGTTGGAACACCTTAAGTAATATTGAAATTTACCAACCCTTGATTTTCCTATATTTTTGGCTATTTTCAACATATTGGCCCCCTGTAGCCCATGATGCCAGAGAATGTGACGGAAACGCCCCCCCCCCACCCCCCATCCATGATAAACCCAGGGTCCCTAGCTACGAAAAGCACCTAATCATTTTAAGAAAATATGAGGTTGGAACAGTAAAAAAAAAAATGCTAATTTGATAAACCCTTGATTTTTCAATATTTCTGGCATATTTTCAACATATTGGCACCATGTAGCCCCCATACCAGGGAATGTGACGGAAACTACCACTACCCAGGATGTAGTAAGGGTACCTAGGTACTAAGTGCACACAACCATTTTAAGAAAATAAGAGGTTGGAACACAAAAAATAATATTGAAATTTACCAACCTTGACTTTCCTATATTTTTGACTATTTTCAACATATTGCCCCCCTGTAGCCCATTATGCCTGGGAATGTGACGGAAACGCCCCTCCCCCCCTCCCCAGACACACACACCCATGATGAACCCAGGGTACCTAGCTACGAAAAGCACCTAATCTTTTTAAGAAAATATGAGGTTGGAACAGTAAACAAAAGTGAAATTAGCAAACCCTTGAGTTTTCAATATTTCTGGCATATTTTCAACATACTGGCACCCTGTAGCCCCAATACCAGGGAACGTGACGGAATCTATCCCTATCTACCCAGGATGTACCCAGGGTACCTAGCTACTATATGCACAGAAATCATTTAAGAAAATTAGAGGTTGAAACACCGAAAATAATATTGAAATTTACCAACCCTTGATTTTCCAATATATTTGACGTATTTTAAACATATCCCCCCCCACACCCCCCACCTTTAGCACCCCTCCCCCATAACAGGGAATGTGACGGAGACTACCTCAACTCGTGATGTACCCAGGGCACCTAGCTACCAAAGGCACATAATCATTTTAATAAAATAAGCGGTTGGAACACCGAAATTATTATTGAAATTTACCAACCGTTGATTTTTGACGTATTTTCAACATTTTGGCCCCCCTGTAGCCCACTCCACCCCCCCCCCCCACCCCCAATACCAGGGAATGTGACGGAAACTCTACCCCACTCGTGATGAACCCAGGGTACCTAGCTACGAAATGCACATAACCATTTTAAGAAAATAAGAAGTTGGAACACTGAAAATATTAAAATTTACCAACCCTTGATTTTCCTATATTTTTTGACGTATTTTAAACATATTGGGCCCTCTGTAGACCCCCCTCCCCCTCACATAACAGGGAATGTGACGGAAACTTACCTCACCCATGATTTACCCAGGGTTCCTAGCTACAAAATGCACATAATCATTTGAAGAAAAGAAGAGGTTGGAACACGGAAAAAATATATCGAAATTAGCAAACCCTTGATTTTTCGATATTTCTGACGTATTTTCAACATATTCCCCCCCCCCCCCCACCCCCACACACTTGTAGATTTCATACAAGGAAATGTGACGACATCCACCCCCATAAAGGATGTACCCAAGGTACATAGCTACGAAATGCACATAATCATTTTAAGGAAATTAGAGTTTGGAATACCGAAAAAAATACTTAATTTAGCTAACCCTTCATTTTCCAATATTTTTTGACGTATTTTCACCATATTGGTCTCCTGTAGCCCCATATAAGGGAATGTGACGGAAACTCCACCCACCCATGATGTACTTAGGGTACCTAGCTACCAAACGCATATAATAATTCTAAGAAAATAAGGGGTTTGAACACCGTAAAAAAAATATTGAAATTAACCAATCCTGATTTTCGATATTTTTTTTACCTATTTTCAACATATTGGCCCTTGTAGACTCCCCTACTAGGGAATGTGATGGAATCTACCCCCACCCAGGATATACCCATGGTACCTAGGTACTAAATGCACATAATCTTTGTAAGAAAATAAGGGGTTCGAACAGTAAAAAAAAGTTGAAATTAGCAAACCTTTCATTTTTCGATATTTCTTGCGTATTATCAGCATATTGGCCCCTCTTAGCCCCCATACTAGGGGATGTAACGGAATCTACCCCCCACAAAGGATGTATCCAGGGTACCTACCTATTAAATGCACATAATCATTTTAATGAAATAAGAGGTTGGAATACCGAAAAAATTACTTAAATCAGCCAACACTTCATTTTCCTATAATTTTGACGTATTATCACCATATTGGTCTCCTGTAGCCCCCATACAAGGGAATGTGACGGGATCTACCCCCACCCAGGATATACCCAGGGTTCCTAGGTACTAAATGAACATTATCATTTTAAGAAAATAAGGGGTTGGAACAGTTAAAAAAAGCTGAAATTAGCAAACAATTCATTTTTCAATATTTCTGGCGTATTTTCAACATATTGCCCCCCCCCGCCCCCTGTAGCCCCCATACTAGGAAATGTGACGGATTCTACCCCCCCCCCCCCCATCCCCAGAAAGGATGTACCTAGGGTACCTAGCTACTAAATGCAGAGGTTAGAATACCGAAAAAAAACTTAAATTAGCCAACCCTTCATTTTCCTATACTTTTGATGTATTTCACCATATTGGTCTCCTATAGCCCCAATACAAGGGAATGTGACGGAAACTCCACCCACCCATGATGTACCCAGGGTACCTAGCTACCAAATACACATAATAATTCTAAGAAAATAAAAAGTTGGAACACCGTAAAAAAATACTGAAATTAGCTAATCCTTATTTTCGATATTTTTACCTATTTTCAACATATTGGCCCTTGTGTACTCCCATACTAGGGAATGTGAGGGATCTACCCAACCCAGGATGTACCCAGGGTATGTGGGTACCAAATGTACATAATCATTTCAAGAAAATAAGGGGTTAGAACAGTAAAACAATAAGTTGAAATAAGCAAAGCCTTCATTTTTCGAGATTTCTGGCGTATTTTCAACATATTTGTCCCCTTAGCCCCCATACTAGGGAATGTGACGGAATCTACCCCCACATAGGTTGTACCCGGGTACCTAGCTACTAAATGCACATAATCATTTTAAGGAAATAAGAAGTCGGAATATTGAAAAAAAAAAACTTAAATTAGCCAACACTTCATTTTCCTATATTTTTGTCGTATTTTCACCATATTGGTCTCCTGTAGCCCCCATACAAGGGAATGTGACGGTATCTACCCTCACACAGGATGCACCTAGGGTTCCTAGGTACTAAATGCACATTATAATTTTAAGAGGTTGGCATACCGAAAGAAATTAATTAAATTAGCCAACCCTTCATTTTCCTATATTTTTTACTTTTTTTTCCCCCATATTGGTTTTCTGTATCCCTCATACAAGGGAATGTGACGGAATCCCAGGGTTCCTAGGTACTAAATGCATATACTCATTTTAAGAAATTAAGGGGTTGGAGCAGTAAAAAAAAAAAAAGGTGAAATTAGCAAACCCTTGATTTTTCGATATTTCTTGCGTATTTTCAACATATTGGCCCGCTGTAGCCCCCATACTAGGGAATGTGACGGAATCTACCCCCACAAAGGATGTACCCAGGGTACCTAGCTACTAAATGCACATAATCATTTGAATAAAATAAGAGGTTGGAAAACCGAAAAAAATACTTAAATTAGTGAACACTTCATTTTCCTATATTTTTGACGTATTTTCACCATATTGGTCTCCTGTAGACCCATTACAAGTGAATGTGACGGAATCTACCCCCACCCAGGATGTACCCAGGGTTCCTAGATACTAAATGCATATAATCATTTTAAGAAAATAAGGGGGAACAGTAAACAAAAAGTTGAAATTAGCAAACCCTTGATTTTTCGATATTTCTTGCGTATTTTCAACATATTGCCCCCCCCCCCCCCCCATAACCCCCATACTAGGGAATGTGGCGGAATCTAGCCCCACAAAGGATGTACCCAGGGTACCTAGCTACTAAATGCACATAATCATTTGAATGAAATAAGAGGTTGGAAAACCGAAAAAAATTACTTAAATTAGCGAACACTTTTCATTTTCCTATATTTTTGACGTATTTTCATCATATTGGTCTCCTGTAGCCCCATTAAAAGGGAATGTGACGGAATCTACCCCCACCCAGGATATACCCAGGGTTCCTAGGTGCTGAATGCATATAATCATTTTAAGAAAATAAGGGGTTGGAACAGTAAAACAGAAAGTTGTAATTAGCAAACCCTTGATTTTTCGATATTTCTTGCGTATTTTCAACATATTGCCCCCCCCCCCCCCCCCTGTAGCCCCCATACAAGGGAATGTGACGGAATCTACCCATACAAAGGATGTACCCAGGGTACCTAGCTACTAAATGCACATAATCATTTGAATGAAATAAGAGGTTGGAAAACCGAAAAAAAATACTTAAATTAGCGAACACTTCATTTTCCTATATTTTTGACGTATTTTCATCATATTGGTCTCCTGTAGCTCCATTACAAGGGAATGTGACGGGATCTACCCCCACCCAGGATATACCCAGGGTTTCTAGGTACTGAATGCATATAATCATTTTAAGAAAATAAGGGGTTGGATCACCTGATCCTTAAGACTTTCAGGCGAGCTCCGATGACCGTCCGTCGATCCTGATCAGATTCGGCGTTTTGAGGCGTCTGATCTGGATCTACACCTTTTGCAAATGTTCAGCAGGACTACTTATATCTATTTGGTTCAGTTTTGTTTGATGTAAGTTTGTAAAAAGTCATGCACTGTAAATAAACAGTTATGTTTCTGCAGTGTCTGGTCAGGGTTTACACTGTGCAAAATCACAAAAATGTCTTTGGACAGATCAATTGATTAATTTACATTAATATTTGGTTAAATTACATTAATTGCATCCCCCAGTGTAAGATTTACACATGAAAAATAAAACTCGCTTTTCTTGACGCATTTAATGTTTTATTTTGCCATTTATTGGTGTTAAGCAGCTGCGAACAATAATTTGGCCGAAAACGTCCGTCGCGATTCAGTTACGACATTTACAAGGGAAGTAATTACTGTTCGCGGGGTCAGAAAGGTTGCTGTACGCTGTCTTGATTTCAGTAAATACAAATCTCGATACAAATAGCAGTGCGCTGATACGCAGCACAATAACGCCTGTCATTTGGTGTAGGAAGTTAAAAAACAGATGTAGTCTTTACCTGTGCCACAGAATTGCTGCCTTCACGAGATGTGTAGTGCCCGGCCCTAGAACGACCATAGCCCGTGGGAATTTCGTTCGCGAGACTTCAATGAAAAGGCGAAACAAAATAGTGCAAGTAATAACGCAAAATGTAGCAAATGTTTTCAGTTTATATCCAATAATAGCGATCAAACATGATTTTTCAATGCATTAACACTGACCAGGTCCCTTGGGAGGTGTTGAAAACCGCGGCCTCTGACCTCGGTTTTCAACACCTCCCTCAGGACCTGGCGAATGCTAATGCATGAAAAACCATGTTTGATCCCTATATTCTACAGTAGTCGATGATTCTTTGAGTGAGCAAAGAAGACCCCTGTCAGATTGTATGAATGCGCAGTCGGACCATTTTACTTTGAGTATCTTTTGTATTTTTTTCACCACCAAGCGTCTTCATTATGACGTCCCCCTCCCCGCCCCACACCCCTTCCCCCCACCCCCTTCGCCTCCCCCCTCCCCCCTGTCTCTTTTACTATGAATAATTCAAATGAAGCATTTTTATTGTGTTTATATTTAAAACCTTATAAATAGTTGAAGAAATTGTTCTATTTATTAAATCGCCATTAAAAAGGGTCGGGCCCTATTTTTGTGAAAGAACATTAGAAGGGCTTTTCTTAATTTGAAAACTAAATCTTAAACCTGCTGGAAAAAACATCAAATGAAAATATGTTTCTATTTTTTACAGAAAATAAGACTTGCTGTTTCATTCAAAATGACTCTGAATCATGAATTAATTTGAATGCAATGTCAAGCCTATATATTTATTTATCGTTTTTTTACTTTTTTTTTACATTGATTTATTTTTTTTTATTTATTATCATTTATATCTTTCTTTCTTTCTTTATTTATTTATTATTATTTTGAAAATATCACTTATCTTCATCTGGTGATTTAACACATTTATATCTGGTTTCCCATAAAAATAACATTGGCAAACAGTGTAGACCCAGATCAGACGCCACTAAATGAATTGGGTCTACATCTGTTTTGAGGGTGCAGATTTTTTTCATCGAACATGGAAAAAATAAAACTTAACAGACACCCCTTCTTTTGGAAATGGACCTATTCAAAGCTAGAAGAGTCTAATCAGCTAAACGTGTTAAATCACAGAGTGCTAAGGTGGTCGACACCGGCACGACGTCACTGATAAGAAAATCGATGTGGTGGACAAAAAGCCCGATAAATGTCATTTCAAAATACACAATATTAATGACGAAAATAGAACTCTTATCCGTTTTGTTTGCTAACAATGTAAATAGTTTCGATCGTTTTTAGCTCACCTGAGCAAGGCTCGGATGAGCTAATGTGATTGCTTGCCGTCCGTCGTCCGTCGTCGTCCGTCCGTCGTCCGTCTCGTACTGAAGAATTCCCATCATGGCTGGCCGACAGGCATTATGAAAACACGCCTATTCAAATATATCGAAAATTTTACAACCAAAAATGGAATTTTTTCAGATAAGAAATTCTGACATTTTTCATATTTCTGCTCAAAACATAGATTGTGGGTACTCGTTAGAACCGCCTCGGTGAGGCGGTTCTAACGAGTACCCACAATCTATGTTTTTTAGAAAAGTAAGAAAAATATTGTATACCCCTGTAAACCCCAGTTTCACTATATCAAAGTGGGGTTAAAGGGGGTCAAAATTATATAGGCGTGTTTTTTGTGATGTAAGCGCAAAATTTTACATTGAACGTTAATGGAAACCTTGTTTTGATCTTTAATATCAAATTTTTTATTAATGTTATCATTCCTGTGCAAACGGTTCTAGAAAACGCGGACCATTTCTTTCTAAAGTGTATGCTTTACAATGAACATCGACTGGAACTATTTCGGAAAGTCTCACAGTTTTGTGATATAACATTAGATGTACTCTTAAAGGGCAACTTAACTCTATCTTTTGAAACCAACATGGAAATATTCAAATCCGTGCAAAGATACATACAGTCAACCAAACGATTTTGAAGCTACTTGCACTCTCTGTACCCCTCCATCTCCAGAGCAATTATTCTCTTATTTTATTTTTCTTTCTTTTTTTTTCTACTTTCCTTTGTATCCCCTACTTACTTCTACCCTTTGAGTATTATCATTATGGAAGCAGCTGAAAGAGAGGGATTGCAGAGAGTGGAAGCTCTCGGCTATCAACCCTCATGATAGAAGTACCTGGAGATCTGGTGTGAGATCTGCCATGCGTGCAGCAAGCCAGCTATCTGGAAGGGGGGCCCACCGATGTGGATGTTGCCCCTGTACCTGCACGTTAATCAAAAATCCGATTATGATATGATGATATGAAAACATGCCTATTCAAATATACTGAAAATTTTACCACCTAAAAATGAAATTTTTCAGATGAAAAATGCTGATATTTTTTCTTATTTACGCTCAAAACATAGATTGTGGGTACTCGTTAGAACTGCCTCGGCGAGGCGGTTCTAACGAGTACCCACAATCTATGTTTTTGTGTGTAAATAAGAAAAATAATGTATACCCCTGTAAACCCCAGTTTTACTATATAAAAGTGGGGTTTAAGGGGGTCAAGATTATATAGGCATGTTTTCGTGATGTTCTCACTTTTTTGTACTTAGTATTGTACCAACATAATAATAATGATCAATGATAATAATAATAATAATAATATTATTATTATTACTATCATTATTATTGTTGTTATTATTATTATTATTATTAGCTACTAAATACTCCTTACATGTTAGTTTATTTTCTTAGTATATATAATGCGAATTTAAACTGTATTAACATGCATGTAATGCATAAGATGTAACCGCTTGTAAATATTAGTATTGTATTAGTTTTTATTTCCTGCCAGTATATATACAGGTTCATGTGTATGCATGTTTTGGGAAAAGAACAAAATAAGCTTTAAGCTTCCCTTCTAATCCTGGTTGTGTTATGACATTGTATGTTTTGTACATGTTCTAAAGTGGAAATAAAATATGTTTAAACTAAACGGTTCTGTAATATTCATTATCTTAGCTTTAAGATGATGTAAATTACAAACTTTTATCTTGAATGGAAATTGTCTTTTCTGAGGAAAAATAGAAGTACCATCAAAGTGTAATAATTATATAGTAAATTAAGAAATTTTATATCGATTTCAATTGGTTTCACACTTATTATCTTTAAATGCGAATCCAATAGTTTTCCTGTGCGAACGGTTTCATACACACATATATTTGACCGTAATAATGGTATAATTTTTATTTTAAAATAATGAGATTAAAATGGTCTTTTATTAATGATTCTTGTACAAGGTATTAATGTTTTTTACCCTGCCGGATCGTTTCGGGATTTTCCGCCATTTTCACGAAGTATTACAGAGAATGTCACAATCACAGGTGAGGTATTGAGAATTTGACACATGCTGTTTTTATTTAAGTTATGATTTAAGTGTGAAACGGTTTATGTTTCATTTTTCTTCTTTGCACAGCGACATATCAGCAAACAAATAAAGAACCCATATGATCGAATACAAATAATTATTTTGTTTGTTTGGTTTATTTTGACTGTGATTATGTTAACTACGAAAACTTCACGGAAAGTCAGATAAAGACACACTTCAGAAACCAGGTATTAAAACCCGTTTGAAGCTCAAACACAAACTAATTGACCTTCTAATGAAGGCACTGGAATCTAGATCAGACAAATAATTTAAGCCAGCTCATGGTACTTATCGCATTTGCGAATAGCGAAGACTCAGGCGCGACTGCGCATCTGCGCAGTCTCGCCAGAGCCTTCACTGTTCGCACATATTTAATATAGCACTAGACAAAGGTTCAGACCACAAAATAGACATCTAGTTTTATATTTTAAAACAAGAACCTTAAGCCGCTTATTTAGCGCATCCCGGTGTAGGGAGGGTTCTTTTAAACGAAACTTTTATTATACATACAGCAGAACCTCGATAATTCAAACTCCAATAATTCAAAAATCTCAATAATCCAAATGAAATTTATGTATGCATTTTAGCCCTCAATTATTCAAAGTCTCAATAATTCAAACAAAACTTTAAGTTATCGAGGTTCAACTGTATAAATCTGCGTAAATATCAAAGTGCTGCTTTATATTAGTTTTGTTGCAACACAACATAACATATGTGTTTCGAAGAATGTATAGACGGGACCAGACGCCGCATAACAGATCTATTTAGCTTTAACTGACAAAGTGCTGCTTTATAATAAGTATTGTTTCAACGTAACATGCATGCATGTCTTCACTTCTAGTTTAACAGAACAGTACAAAAACACGCCTATTCAATTATATTGAAAACATTACAACCAAAAAAGGAAAACATTAAGATAAAAAATATCTGATGTTTTTCATATTTCTGTGCAAAACATTGATTTTGGGCACTTGTTGGAACCGCCTAGGTGAGGCGATTCTAACGAGTACCCACAATCTATGTTTGCGTCCTGAGTATGACGTAAAACTGCATCCAGCTGTGACACTCAACATGAGTTTGGGAATGTGAGGCTGCCCTCTATCACAGTTGCCTCCCGATCTTCAGGGTAACGAGGCTGCCACAACCTGGGTGGCAGAGCTAGGCAGCAATCATCTACAGACTGATGGCTTGGTGTTCTAGCTGTTGTGGTTTGGCGGATGATCCTTCTTTTTTACAAGAACAACGGCAAAGCACAGTGCCCGAGTGCGTGAACGGCGCGCATGCTCAGATGCCGTAAAAGAACTGATTTGGGATGTCAGCTAAGACAGGCGATCCCGTAAAACACAATTGTTCCAAAATCTTACATGGCAAGCAGAAAAATAGGTTCAGAGTTAGGCGGTGCCAACAGACATCAAAGTTATGTTGGTAACGTCTCCGGCTTGGCCTCCTATCAGGTGTGGGAGGCAGGGTCGGGCCATTGTGGCGAATCCAGCAAGCACCTGAGGAAATTCAGGTTGGGAACACTCAATGTGAACACCCTGAGAGGAAGAGTTTGCGAGGTAGTGGAAACACTATCCCGCAGGAAAGTGGATGTTTGCTGCATTCAGGAGACCAGATACCGTGGTGGCAGCTGCCGCACAATCAAGGGCAAGGACACCAGGTACAAGCTCTACTGGTCAGGAAACGACAAAGGCACTGCTGGTGTAGGAGTGCATGTTTGTGGCAGAAGAATGGATAAAGCTTTTGAGGTTCAGAGAGTCTCCGACAGGATCATTTTAATGAAACTCATAGTCGGCCAGCATGTGGTTACCTTTCTGTCTGTGTATGCCCCACAGAGTGGTCTAAGTGATGAGGTTAAGGACCTGTTCTTTGATCAGCTGCGTGCTGTGACTGCCGGGATCCCAGCATCAGAATTTCTGATCCCATGTGAAGATTGGAACGGTCATGTGGGCTGTGCAGGCACTAGATACAGGGAAGTGCATGGTGGGATGGGATATGGTAGGTCGGAGTCAGATGTTGAGGGTGAGAGAATCCTAGAGTATGCCCTAGCATTTGACCTGCTTCTTGGGAACACATGTTTCAAGAAACGTGACAGCCATCTCATCTCGTACAAGTCGGGAAACATAGCCACGCAGATATCATCCTTTTCCGTAGGACCATGCGCAAACTTGTCACAGATGTAAAAGTGATCCCTGGCGAGGAAGTACCTTTGCAACATCAGCTTCTTGTATGTGACATGAGGTCGATGTGCCTACAAACTCCAAGCGCAAGTTCACCCCTCGCTTCAAAGTTTGGAAGCTTAAAGACCCTCAGACAAGCAATCATTTCCAGTAGGTCTTCAACTTGCATGTGAGCACATCTGCAGATGTAGCTGATGAGGCCACTGTGGATATCTGGAACAACATCAAGACTGGACTGCTCAAGACAACTGAAGAGGTATGTGGCACAACTCGGCCACACCGTTGGCGTCGTGAAACCTGGTGGTGGAATGAACACGTGGAAAAGGCCATTGCTGCCAAGCGGACAGCTTTCAAGGCCTGGAAGGCTGGTAAAGGCACTAGGGCATCATACGATGCAGCCAAACGAAATGCCAGACATGCAGTGTACGAGGGGTGTTCGAAATGAATTGATTATTGTCCTCTAGCTCGATATCCACATGGGGCACGATAAAAACCAATACATACTTGAATAGGGCTATTCAATATCTACACAATGGTATATAAATGTACGTGTTAGACTAAGTGTAAGACATAAAATTTGCCATTTGGATACACGCAGTCATTGACCACTGCAGTAAAAATGGTTGGTAGAAGCGTCGACAAAAAAGATGTAATACGGGCTTACATCAAAGCTCGCTCAAAACTTGGTTGTTCTTTGAAGAAGCTGATGACTGAAATTTCTACTGCTTTTGGACCTTCTTGTGTGCCTTATGACTCAGTTCGGCGATGGAAAAAGAAATTTGAGTCTGGTGTAGACTCCATCAAAAACGCACTGAAATCAGGTAGGCCAAAATCTGCATCTCGTAAAGAAATCGTTTCCAAAATAAAGGAAATCATTGAAGGAGATGCCAGATTTACAGTTCGTGATATTGCACGAAAGGTAGGCATATCACTATCAACGGTTCACCTTATTTTGAAGAAGCATTTGAAAGTCAGAAAGATTTCTGCTAGATGGGTGCCACATCTGTTGACTGACGAGCAAAAGAGGCAACGGGTTAAAGTGGCCAAAAAGCTGCTTCAAATGTTTCCAAAATATGACAAAAAGCAGTTTGCAAATGTCGTCACAGGTGATGAAACCTGGGTCCATTATTTTGAGCCCGTCAGAAAGGTTAGCAATAAGATCTGGGCCACTAAACACAGCAAACGCCCAATAATAGCCAAACGTTCTTTGAGTACAAAGAAGGTTTCGTATGCAATCTTCTTCACTGGTGAAGGAGTCGCAATAAAAGTGCCAGTGAAAAAGGGCAAAAGCATCACCGGAAAGTACTACAAAGACGTAATACTGAAGAAACTGAAAAAGTATTATCAATAACGACGCCCTGCCACTGGTTTTAAACATGTCCGTCTTCTACATGACAATGCCCCAGCTCATACCTCCGCAATAGTTACGGCGTTTTTGAAGAAAGAAAAAGTAACTGTTTTGCCTCATCCCCCGTATTCCCCAGACTTGCCCCATGTGATTTCTTTTTGTTTCCGAAATTGGAAGCATTCCTTGCTGGGCGGAAATATCAGTCCCGACAGGCACTTGGATCTGCCATTCATCAGTACATTATTACTGTGCCCAAATCAGCGTACCGTGACGCCTTCAAGAAGTGGATACATCGGCTGAAACTTTGCATTTCTAGCCACGGGGAGTACTTCGAGGGTATGAAATGAGTACTTTTGGGCTAACATGAAATTTGAAGTCTCCAGATAGAAATAAGCAATTCATTTCGAACATCCCTCGTACAATGCTCGTCAAGAAGCCGACAAGAAGGTCTACGATAATATTGACCCCAAGTCTTCAGAAGTCTACCGCCTTGCTAACCAGTTTAGAAGAGAGAACATTGATGTTGTTGGTGACAAACCTGTGAAGAATGATGCAGGAGAGATGTCAATGAGTGAAGACTCAAAGCAGAAGGCCTGGCTAGAGCACTACCAAAGGCTTCTCAACGTTGAGTTTGACTGGGACCCAGACCACCTGTCATATCAACCACCAGTGGAAGGCCCGCCCATCCCAATCACCATTGATATGGTTAAGAAGGCTATCTCACAGATGAAGGCTGGCAAAGCACCGGGCCAATCAGGCATAGTGGTGGAGATGATACGAGCCGCCGGTGACATGGGCGCCTCCATGATTCGTGACCGCGCAGTTGCAATCATTCGTGATGGCAAGGTACCCTCTGACTGGGAGCAGAGTTTCATTGTCTGCCTCTACAAGGGAAAAGGGGACGCATTGGAAAGAGGCAACTACCGCGGTCTCGACAGAGCAGGTTATGAAAATCGTGGAGAGGATTGTGGACGGCCTCATCAGACAGTTGGTGTCAATAGACAATTTCCAGTTTGGCTTCGTCCCAGGCAGAGGCACTACAGACGCAATCTTTGATGTCAGGCAACTGCAAGAGAAGTATCTAGCTGCCAATAAGAGACTCTACATGGCTTTCGTAGACCTGGAGAAGGCGTTTGATCGAGTACCTCGGAAGGTCATCTGGTGGGCGCTCAGAAAACTTGGTGTGGAGGAGTGGATTGTCCGACTGGTACAGGGAATGTATGCAAATGCGTGGAGCCGTGTCCGTGTTGGTGAGGGGTACAGTGAAGAGTTTGAAGTGAAGGTTGGTGTTCACCAAGGATCAGTACTCAGCCCACTGCTCTGCATCATTGTGCTTGAAGCCTTATCACGAGAGTTCCGCTCTGGGGTCCCCTGGGAGGACCTCTATGCCGATGACCTTGTTATCATCGCTGAATCACTTGAGGAATGTGTCAAGAGGCTCCTGACTTGGAAAGAAGCAATGGAGAAGAAACTGAGAGTAAATGCAGGAAAGACAAAGATCATGATCTGCGGTAAGGGACTGGACCTCCTGCAGAGTTCAGGCGAGTTTTCTTGCGCCGTCTGTCGCTCTGGAGTGGGCAGCAACAGCATCATCTGCAATTGCTGCAAGCACTGGGTGCACAAGAAATGCAGTGGGCTCAAGCGCTTGAAAAAGGATCCTGACTACAGATGTACACGGTGCCAGGGAACTGCACGCCCTTTGGATGGCAGACCACAAAAGGAAGTCCAGGTCGGACCTGACAAGCTTGAGGTGTTAGCTTCCTTTTGCTACCTAGGAGACATGCTGTCAGCAGCAGGTGGCTGTGAACTCTCAATCACAACAAGTGTGAAAACCGCCTGGAAGAAGTTCAAGGATCTGCTACCAGTTCTCTCTTCAGGCCACCTCTCTTTCAAAACACGTGGCCGTGTGTACAGCTCTTGTGTGCCGAGCAAAATGCTCCATGCCAGCGAGACTTGGCCATTGACAAAGCCGAACCTCCAGCGTCTGCAGCGAAATGACAGGGCAATGATCAGACAGATCTGCAATGTCAGGCCGCAAGACATTGTCACATCCAGGTCCAATGAGCTACTTGTGCGGCTTGGCGTTGAGGATCTGGACCTCATTCTGAAGGAGAGAAGACTCCGATGGTATCGACATGTGGAACGCTCCAATGGTGCAGTTAAGACAGCCTTTGACATACAGGTTGATGTAAAGCAGCTGACAGAGAGGGATTGCAGAGAGTGAGAGCTCTCGGCTATCAACCCTCATGACTCGTAGACGTACCTGGAGATCTGGTGTGAGATCTGCCATGCGTGCAGCAAGCCAGCTATCTGGAAGGGGGCCCACTGATGTGGATGTTGCCCCTGTACCTGCACGTTAATCAAAAATCCGATTATGATGATGATGATATGTTTCTTAGCAGAAATAAGAAAATAATGTATACCCCTTTAAACACTGATTTTACTATATAAAAGTGGGGTTTAAAAGACACATTTTGGATTGCATAACATGCTAATGACCATAAGGAGATTAAGATAAGAAATTCTTGGTGACTTTGGCCACCCTTACAGGTAGGGGCCTGATAAGGGGAAATTAGATTTGATATCAGCAATGTTTATGATGAAGACAGAGAAACAGATAGAGGTGGGTAATTTGGTGATAATTTAATGATTTTTTTCTGTTTATTTAATAAAACATAGCTGGTTGTTATTCATTAGAATTGCCTCTCCCAGGCAGTTCTAATGAATACCCACAACATGCTTTATGTAGAAATATAGATATTTATGTGTATATGCTAATTCATCATAAAATGCCCTCTTTATCTGTTTATTTGGATAAAATACAAAAAATAAGTAAGATAGATAGTATTTATTTATTTATTTATCATTTATCATTTAGAAAAGAGAAGCTTTATAGCATAAAAAAACACATTCTAAATTGTCTTAAGAACTTTCTGACATGAAAAATAAGATAATCATTACGAAAACATGCCTATTCAAATATACTATAAAATGAAAATTTTCAGATAAAAAATTCCTATATTTTACATATTTCTGATCAAAACATAGATTGTGGGTACTCGTTAGAACCGCCTCGCCGAGGCGGTTCTAACGAGTACCCACAATCTATGTTTTTGAGCATAAATAAGAAAAATAATGTATACCTCTCAGTTTTACTATATAAAAGTGGGGTTTAAGGGGGGTCAAAATTATATAGGCATGTTTTCGTGATGATCAATTCTTAGAAAAACTTGAAGAAAACTTTCTGTTATTTCCATTATGTTTTACTTTCATCATCCGCACAGTCCCGCGAACAACAAAGGTTCAGGCGAGCTTATGCATCCGCACAGTCTCGCCAGTGCCTTCGCTGTTCGCTCCTGTAAACTGTAGGTCATGATAAACAATCAGCCAAAGAATCACTAAGGGGCTGAGCATGCGCAGTGAAATGCTGATGGCTGGACTATCCGAGTGACTTTTTCCCTGCGTCACGGCTGCTATATACTTCATTGTTTTCTTTACATAATACCAGTGCACAGCAATTCCTACATTACCTATGCATAGCGAATACACCTTTGAACGACCTTTCCTCTGTAACCCCTTGGCCAGTATTCTTCAAACTCATGGTGAGTCTTCTGTTAAAGGGGATTGAAATTTTGCATAAATGGTCACACTCCGTTAATAAATATGGCCGCCATGCCCACTTAGGAATCTTCTCCAGTGCCAAGAAAGTTTCAAGGCTGAATGTTGGTGTATAGTATTATAGACTCAAGTCTGCCAAGTTGTTTAAATGGTGACCTTAGGTTGACCTTTGGCTCTTTTACGGCAATGTCAAATTTACGTCCCCATGCATTTGTAAGGGAGAAAATGTTGAAAAGTCATTTTCTCAGAATGTATGAAAGACTAATGGCTGAAACTTACAATAAGTGATAAAATTAGTAAAACATGTGAGTAATAATCAAAATTTTGTCCTCTGAGGGTTATCTGCCCTTGTCCCTGGGCTTCGTACATATATAAAATTGTGTAATTTTTAAATCTCTTCTTTTCTGAAACTGCTTGAGCGATTTTCACTGAATTTCACATAGAGCTTTCTGTCAAAAGGATATTGCCAATTTATTGAAATGGTTCTGCACAATCGAACAAGATGAACGCCATCCATACACATATATGGTAAAAACACTTAAAAAAAATGCCGGCCTCGGTGGCTCAGTTGGATGCGCCGTCCGACTGGAGACCAGGAGGTCGAGGGTTCAAGCCCCGCCGAGGTCGGCAACATTCTTTCGTGGAGATCGATCATGAAATATTTTCCGCGGTCATTCCCTCCCTTCCGCTGTGGTAGCGGTTTCCGCGGATAAACGGCCGGAAGACCGTGAAGGACTAACTAACTGGACCCCGTGGGTCGTTGGGGCTTGTCTTGCTGGCAGGGCGCTCGTGTTTCTCCGAAACGCGACAGCTGGCTGCGGGGTCTCTGCTGATGACCATCTCCAGGCTAAAGACCCCCTCCTTGCGAGTCTGTATCGCTTCCATGTTTACTATGCGACGAGGCGTCTGCTTGTGGAGCTGAAAATCGCCCTTCCTGGAGACCAATCTCATTCTTGGTATCAGAACGCCTACGACGCCAGGGCCTACAAGCGACTCTGCACCGAATTCGAGTTTCGCCTGATAGATTGGGTGCCAAGGCCTCGGATCTTGGAGCACGTATATGGAGCCGTCGGGCGCCTACCGGCATGCGCACTACTACGATGGCCCCTTCTTCCATCCGATGGACGCCATCCGGGGCGTGGACGATGTTTATTCCCGATAAATCAGAAGGCTTCACGCAAGTCGGGCTGTTGACGACGATAATTGCTACGCCTATCGCCATTGGCTTACAGGCCGGAACGATTGCTAGTGGGTTGCTCGGAGCCGGTGGGAGGTTCATTTATCGGAAGCTTGAAGCCAAAGCTAGGAAACATGACCAAATCCGGGTCCTGGCCGTCTCAAAGCTAAACTCAATCGCTGACAGGATCTCGGCCGCGCCGAGGTTCGGGTATCGAACCAGCAGCTGTTGATTCTGATCAATCGTGCTCGGGTCTGCCACTCGGTGGCCCCTTGTGATCAGTCCCGGCTGGTTCAGCCTTTTGAGCAGCAGACGAGTTTGTTAAGTGGAAGAATAAAAAAAAAAGTCCGTCACCGGGATTCGATCTCACGCACAAAATTTCAGCAAAAGCCCCCCGAGGTCCTGGTCATTTTTTTCGTTTTTTAAATCTTATCTCTGGGGGCTTTTTTCTTGACCAGGACCTCTCATACTACTTCCAATGCTCGGTCACTCCTGCCTTCAGTACCTAACTATGATTGGGACGAAAGTCGTTAGATGCTTACTAGAAGTGCCGACAGAGGTTATGGGGATGGGAATGGGATCGTAGCTACGTTTAAACTTGTACAAGTGCCCCGCAGGGCAATAAATATCTATAACTTTAACTAATAAAAAAACTTGGTGTTTGTTGTGCAATAATTACCGAAGCGGAAATCGATACAGGTAAACCTTCACACACTAATTTGTGAATCATTTTATAAGAACCCTTACCATGCTTATGGTAGATTCAGCAGATGCCGGTCCACGGTACTTTAAACCCGGGGTCGGGTAGAATTCTTAGCACCCACATCCCAGTCCTGGGGGTGAACCACCTATCTGTGTCAAACCCTGTTTTCTGAGAGAAATATATCAATATGTCGTCTGCTGAAATTTTTACTCAGAGCGTTGAAATACACAATCAGGTAAATTCCTACTGTGCACTCCAGTGTATATAATCCTATAACGTCATAACGTAGGCGCCAGATAAATCGGATATCAGTGAATTAGGTAAATGTACCTCTTTTTGCATTCTGAGCCGCTGGCGGAAGGCACGCCAGTCCCCCCTCCGCCCCCCTGCCCCCGTGCAAACGAGGTCCCGCGTCGGTAGTGGCAGCCCCCGTTGACTCCGCGCCATCCTCAGGACCTGGGGATTAGCTAGCACGCCCTTGATTTTGCGCTCTTCTTCCTGCAGTGGTTCTAAGAAGTGCTCTGCTGCATTGGGACCGCGATATTCGACTGGTGGCTCTGTCTTGCCGTCACACCGAACGACGATGTAGCTATAACTACAAGCCTCATGGTGCTGCGTCCTCTGAGTGTTGCTCTTAGTGGGGTCGAGCTCTGGTCCCTCGACGTTGGTGGTGAGAGCCTCGAAGTCGGCGTAGATGATGAAAGGAGCTGGCAGCTGCTTGTGGTGGTTTTGAAAGGCCAGCTTGTTTTTAACTTCTTCCGGCATCTCCACCCGTACTGCTGTCTGGCCGAACCCCATGACACTCTGGCTTGTGGGCTTCTAGCAGATCCTCCCTTGTGTAGCCATGAAGACAGCGCTCGCAGTAGTGCTTGCGGTTACTGCACTTGCTCTGGTCGTGGAGCAGGCGATTGAGGTCCTTGATCCAGGTGTAGTGGAATTTGCCAGCCTTTTCAATCAGCAGCAGGTTGATCCTTGGCATGTCTTGCGGCTGCTTGCTGATGTGGTAAATGATCACCCCTTTGTTCCAGCCGAAGACGTTGATGGCCAGGTCGTTTTGTAGCTCAACCTTGGGCACCTGAGAGATTGGTGTGGGAGCATCGATCCCTTCGAAGTCCAGGCCGTCATCAGTAGGGTACTTTGTTTAAATGGTTCCGCGCAGTTGAACAAGATGGCCGCAATGTCCATATATGGTAAAAACACTTGTAAATGTTCTTCTCCGTAACTAAGAAAGCTTTCGGACTGTATCTTGGTGTATATTGCATGGAGGACTCAAGCTCTACCAAGTTTGTTCAAATGATGATCATAGGCTGACCTTTGACCTTTTTACGGCAAGGTCAAATTTGCGTCTTTATAAATTTATATTTGGGGAAAAGTTGAAAAGTCATTTTTTTTTCTTTTTCAATTTGTATTTAGTACTAATGGTTGGAACATACAACGTATTATAAGTAGTAAAACATTTTAGTTAGGATCAAAATTTTGCACCCTCGCCCCCCTCCCATCCCCCCTCCCCCACACCCACCCCCTGGGGGTTATCTGCCCTTGCCCTTGTGCTATATATAGGTATAAAGCCATGGAATCTTTAAACCTCTTCTTCTCTAAAACAACTTGATCAATTTTCACCAGATTTCACAGGGAGTCTTCTGTAGAAGAGATGTTGACGTTTTGTTGAAATGGTTCTGCATCATTGGACAAGATGGTAAAAACACTTAAACATCTTAAACATCTTTTCAAGTACTAAGAAAGCGTTGAGGCTGAATATTGGTATACAGCTATCGGGACTCAAGGTCTACTAAGTTTTTTAGAACGATGAGACAATGATGACCTTTGACCTTTTTTATGGTATGGTCAAATTTCTGTCCCAGTTGCTGTGACAATACTTGAAGATTGTTGCATGGCATTTGCAAATATGCATGTGATCAATGGTATACATGTAGAATCCCATCGTCTTCAAACTCAGAACATGTTATGCTGCTAAAATAAAAAATATAAGAATGAAATAATAATAATAATAATAGTAATAATAATATATTACAAAATAATATGTAAGGAAATAAGTAAGTTACATGTAACTTAAAATGTAAAGTAACGCGTCGAGATAGTGGTCTGGGCCCAGTTGTTCAAAGCGTCGTTAGCTTAACGAGCTCGTTAAGGGTCATTTCGTTAACTGTTTTAGCAGATTCAATATACAATATTCTGATATTTTTTGCTAAAAAAATGTGAGTAGCTTTTGCACTGCAAAAGCTACTCACATTTTTTCAGCAAACAATTTCAGAGTATTTGCGTATCACTCGATGTAAATTTTAACGAATCGTTAACTAACGACATCGTTAGCTTTGAACAACTGGGCCCAGGTTTATTTTCCAAGAAAGGCATTTTTAACTTCTTTTAATGTTTTCTTCAAGAAGTCGAAAAATTACTCACAACCAAATATTTATCAAAGAAATGAGAAACTAGAAATTGTGTTTGTAAAACATTATGCCCCCAATAATATGCTTGCCTCTAAAGATAATACAAGGTAAAAATGGCCCAATCTACAAATAGTTTTCAGATTTTATTTAAAAGTTAATCAGGTCATCTTCTCTTCACTACGAATCTATTCATCATGTTATTAGGCTCTAGCTCTAACAGTTTTTGAGATTTTTGCTGACAAGGGACATTACTCATGCCCAGAAGCAATAGGCCCCTCGATCTTCTTTCTAATTACTACTAAACTATTTATCTAGCTCCAAAAGTATTCGGGATATTTTACTGACAAGGAAAAATGCTCAAACAAAAAGGGCTATTACTCTTGAAATATTTTTTTCAGAATTTATTCAAAAGTTAACCAGGTCATCTAGTCGTCATTACCAGTCAATTCACCAAGTTTCAAATTCTAACAGTTTTTGAGATATTTTGCTGACAAGGTAAACATCCCCAAAATTACAAAGGACCGTGACTCATAAATTATCTTTTCGACTTTATTCAAAAGTTAATCAGGGATCTACTCTTTCAATGTATTCATCAAGATTCAAGGCTCTAGCTTCAATAGAGATATTCTGCTGACAAGGGGGAAATGTCCAAATTTCAAAGGACCGTTATTCCTGAAATATTTTCTAAAATGTATTCAAAAGTTAATCAGAACATCTACTTATCATTACCAATCAATTCACCAAGTTACAAAGCTTTAGCTCCAACAGTTTTTGAGATATTTTGCTGACAAGGTAAGAAAGCCTAAATTTCAAAGGGCCATAACTCATGAAGTATTTTTTTTCAGAATTTATTTAGAAGTTAATAAGGTCATCTATTCATCACTACCATTTTTTTTCATTCAAGGCTCTAGCTTTGAGATATTTTGCCGACAAGGGAAAAATGCCCAGATTTACAAAGGGTTATTACTCATGAAATGTATTTCAGAATTTATTCAAAAGTTAATCAAGGCATCTACACATCATTATCAATCAATTCATCAAGGTTCAAGACTTTAGTTCCAACAGTTTTTGATATACTTTACTGACAAGGTAAAAACGCCCAACATTAGAAGGAGCAATAACTCATGAAGTATTTCTTAAATTTAATCAAAAGTTAATCAGGCCAACAATAAATAAGGGAGCGGGGCGGAGAGTGGGTGGGGGAGGGTTGTGGAGAACCTACGTCTTCAACAGTAAAACAAACTATAGATTTTTGCAAAAACGGCCCGTTCAAATCGGTTTGTCTTTTTAATTATTATTTTCGATGTGTAGACGAAAATAAGCATCGGCTCAGCGTATGCAACAAGGATGAAAGTACTTATATTTTTAAGATTTGATTACCTGCTGCATTTTCATCGTTGAGTAGTAGAAAAAGGATGATACTCTGTTGATTATATATTTCTGTATGCATGTATGCGCATGGGTTTGTGTGTGTGTGCATGTATGCGTATATGTACTCGTGTACATGCAGATGCATGCGCGCGCATGCGTGGGCATGTGCGTGTGTGCGTGGGCATGTGCAAGGGCGTAGGCATGTATGAGCTGCAATTTCATGCGCATGCTTTTATATGTGTGCGCGCGGCATGCACGCTTGCGCGTGTTTGAGCAGATACATGTATGGGTATGTGTGTGTGCGTGCGTATGTATGTATGTATGCATGTGTGTGTATGGGACTTCAAATATAATCTGCACCAATAGATAGTAGATGTTGTATATATAGAGGTGCGACACGTATTGTGTGAGTACTACTATAGAAGCAGCATCTATTATATATAACCTCGATAAGACTCTTGTGGGTAAAATTAGTGTTTGTTGTGTTCCCATTGACTGACAATACTGGTTCAAGGAAATGTGATTGGTGCATAAATTATGTAGATGGTATTTATTATCTTATGTCCATGTACTACATATACTGAAAAGTTATACTGAAAAGTATAACTGCCATGATGTCCATTCATATATGCTCGTATATATTAGTATGTCCTCTTGTTGTTAACTATGTTGACCTAGAGTGAGTTAAATCTTATCTCATTTCAGAAAACTCAAGCACAATATTTTGATTACCTTACAATAAATTTTACGCATGTGCTTTTAACAATTACAATACACTCATGCCTTGTTTCTTGCTACATACGTTATGCCTATCCAGATTTTTGTAAGAAAAACGAAATAGCAAACGAGCGCAACTTACTGTTCGTACGGGCCATTCTCGGAACAATCTATAGTCTTTTTCACTGTCGTACATAACGTAGGTTATACCCCTTGCTAAACAAACCGATTCAAATATTTTGAAAAATTCACCACTGAAAACTGCAAGTTTTCGATAAAAATTCTGATTTTTTTTTTAAATTTCATAGATAATAGGCACTCTTAGAACCGCCTCGCCGAGGCGGTCCTAACGAGTACCCACAATCTATGTTTTTTCAGCAGAAATAAGAAAACTAATGTATACCCTGTAAACTCCATTTCTACTATATACAAGTGGGGTTTAAGGGGGTCAAACTTATTATGTTTGTTTTCGTGATGAACTGTTACGGGGCTTAAATCCGCTTAAACAAAAGCTCCAGCACCGTTCTCAATCCTGATACAGTTCCGGCTGCTTATATATGAGTTCGGCCACGTTACGCATCTGTGAATTGACTCTTTAATATTATAATGAAATACAGATGAGGATAAAACTCAGAGACAGAGCGAAAAAAAACAACAAAAAAAAACAAAAAAAAAACAAAAAAAAAAAACGCAGTACATCACGATGAGCCAGTCAACAGACGAGTAAGATTAGACAAATACCAACTAAAATCGTTCAGGATTGAACCCTCACTGAGTCTGCGGCAAGGCTCACCTCAGTGCAATTTGTTGACTCGTTTATGCCTAACGTCCGATAAAAGGTACATTGGCAAATAGTTTAGACCCAGATCCGAAGCCACAGAACGTGGCGTCTGATCAGGGTCTACACTGTTTGCATAAAGTACTGAAATTTCTATAGTAAATGGTGATAATAAAACAAATCATACAGACACATATTCCATTTTATATGAATCTGTCCATTTAGACATTAATGGGTTCAACCTGGAATTGGTTAGCCGCTAAGCATACACGGTCCAGTTGTTCAAAGCACTTTTGCTTAACGAGCTCGTTAATGACAAACTTGTTATCTGTTGTAGCTAAGGTACTGTCAGATAAATTGATATTTTTGCTGCAAAAATGTGAGTAGCCTTTAGCAATGCAGATGCTACTCACATTTTTTTTTTTCAGATATTTTAACAAGATAGAAATTTAACCGTCTCGTTAACTAACAACAAATTTTGAACAACTGGGCCCGGTTGTTCAAAGCTAACGACATCGTTAGTTAACGATTCGTAAAACTTTACATCAAGTGATACGCAAATATGCTGAAATTTCAGAAAATTGTACATTGAATCTGCTAAAACAGTTAACGAAATGACCCTTAACGAGCTCGTTAAGCTAACGACGCTTTGAACAAGTGGGCCATGGTGCTCGCATGACATGTCTTACCTTTTAATATCGATAAGTGATGGTTTTGAATTCTTCAGAAAAATCAGAATTACTAACAATTTTCCTGAGTTTATAAACTTTATATCCTTAAAACTGGAGTTCCAGTAAATTCTACTGAAGCATGTTATCAAGCCAACAAACGTATTTAGAAATAAATTCACTGTGTTGACATTATCCTATTCTTTTATATTGATTCACAATCGTTTTAAATTGTTCAGAAAAGGCAGGATTAACAACAATGTCCCCGAGTTTATAAACTGCATCACCATAAACCTGGATTCCGACTGACCATATTTTTAAAGCATGTTTTAAAGTCAATATTATTTTTTGAAATTAATTCGGTGTGTTGACAAAATAAAGAGAATATCACAAAAATATATCTATATAATTTTGACCCCCGTAAACCCAAGTTTTATATAGTATATAGGGGTTTACATAAGTTTTCTTATTTCTGCTCAAAAACATTGATTGTGGGTTCTCGTTAGAACCGCCTCCCTAAGGCGGTTCTAACGAGTGCACACAATCTATGGTTTAAGCAGAAATATGAAATATACCAGAATTTTTTACCTGAAAATTTTCATGTTTTGTTGGTGAAATTTTCAATATATTTGAATAGGCCTGTTTTTTTTTTTGTTTTTTTTTTATTTAATGAATGTTTGGTGAAGTTTATGACACCAGTGGACTTGTTTTAGAAGTTGAGCAGTTAAAAGTTTATCTACTGACATTACTAGATGCAGTGGGAAACAAATGAGCTGAGATTGTTTAGACGCTTTTATCTCTGAGTTTCTGAAGTGGACTATTCTATTCTTTAAAATGGACAAGGCCACTGATGCAAATAGGGTTTTCAGTCAAAAAATAATATACTGAAAGGAAAAAGAAACGCAGGGTAAATTTTATTCCTAAATTTCATTCAAGTTTGAAAAAGTTTGTTAAATATTTTACTATGATTACAAAACGGTACATGTATGGAACAAAAGTTCAAAATTTCATTTGTTTGTGATCAACAAGTCTCGAGTTATTGAACTTCATTGGTAGCTACCCCCCAAATCTTGAAATCAAAATCGAACTGAAAATCAATATTGGGTGTGCCCCCCTCTTGCTGCCGTTGCTGCCCTAATTCTCCTTTGGATAGAGTTAACCAAAGCATTGACAGTTCGCATCGGGATGTTATTCCATTCATCGATCAACGCATTCCTTAGTTGTGCGAGAGTTGCTGGGGGGGATTTCGGCGCTTCCTAACCCTTCTGTCTAGCTCATCCCACATGTGCTCTATTGGGGTCAAATCAAGTCTGTAAGGTATAGGGATGAGATCTTGCGTCCTGTTGCAGTCCCGCTTGTGCAACAACGTAATCTGATTCTGCAGCAGGACAATGTCCGACCACATGTTGCCCGAGTTTGTCAGGATTTCCTGGCAAACAATAACATCGCACCACTAGCATGGACACCGTACAGTCCAGATTTGACCCCAGTAGAGCACATGTGGGATGAGCCTTATGTATGTTGTTTACAAGTAAAACCTGGGACTGTATAGCACTGAATAGAACAATATTTTTGGTACATCTGCATATACAGAAGATGTTCTCCATTCGCGTGCACTTTTTTGGCACATCGCACTTATTCAGATATTCTAAAAGTAACCATTGCGGCACTTTATCAAAGGTTATGCAATATACATTAATCTTGACAATTTCACTTTGAAAGTGGGTGGATGGATTGGTACTGCTAAGCGCAATTTATAATATTCCCGGACAGCGTGACTAAAATTTGATATTCTTATAACTATTTATTTTAGTTTTGATGGGGTAAGCCTAAAATGAGATGTGAAATCAGCTGTAATCATTTTTTTAATGTGAGCAAGGGTAATTCTCATGTAGACGAGATCTTATTTAGAACTATGCAGGTCACCTTTTGCATTTTGGAATTTATCCAATTTAGCAAGAATTGCATGCAATTATCAATATCAGCTGTAAAATTTATTGTGTACGAAGCGTAGACCAAGCTTTTTGTGAAAGATTGTACTTGTTGTAAGTCCGCTTATGATCATAGAACTGTGATTAGATGCACTGCATCATTTCGAGCAGATATTCCAGGATCAGAAGATCACACAACAGTGGTAAATATGTGTACAGGTGTACGAGCGTGTATGTACACGCCCACGAGTGCTTGCGTTTGCGTGGATCATTTCATCACAATTATTTATTTATTTATATTTATTTGCAGATAGAAACAATCTTGATCTTTTGTGTATTATGGAGTCTGTTTATATGGGTGTCTTTGGACAGAGAGTGGAGAGCCGAAAGATACCACAAGAATTATTTAAGCGTGGTGTACAGGTAGATACCGTAATTACCATTAATATTGGGGCACCTTATGGGAATAAATACACTTTCAGGGGAGGCAAATCTGCAAAAGTTGTTTTGTTTTCTTTCTGAAAAGTGGTCTACTGTAAAAGGAAAGAATTAAGAGTAGACCACTTCTCAGAAGAGACTAGGGGTGCAATGAAGCAAACAGAAAGTCACAAAAATTGTCTACCATAGTGGAAATGGCGACAATTTTCCAAGTGTATCCAGTTCTCGTAACTCCTTGCCCGTTTCCCTGTGTATTTCAATTCCTAATTTGGCACGGGGTCTCGTACACGACAGCACAGGTATTATTTTACGTTTGACTTTTGAATAGACTGACGGGCCGAAAACATGAGACACGAGACAGTAAACATCAGAAAGATACCAGGTATACACCAGGTCAGTGCGAAAGTCATTTGAAACATGGTTGAACAAAATTGCAGTAACGCGAAGGCTAACCATGTCATCAATAGGAATAGGGCAAGAGTATAAACAGAAACTCAAAGTCAAAAAATCTGTCTCCACACGCAGTAAACCGGGACCAAGGGGCATATAACCTGAGCAACATCTACAGGCTTTTGTTTACCACTAGGAATCGGCCTAGTGTTAAACAGTCTTAATCACATGACAACACGAGGTCAAGTTCACAGTCTGATGATGGTTCTCAATGAGAACCAAAACTATCACAGTAAAAACAAGAAAAATGCCTAACGACATTATTGACGAGTTTTTCAAAAGGTCAATATAAAGGTAAACCTCGGAAGGCCCAATGCCCGCCGGCCATGACATCGCTATTTTAAAGGACAGATTTTTTTTAAAAAATCCGTCCAAAATTCAATTTTGGCTGCACAAGCTTTCGGCTTCAGTGGTGATAAGTACCTAACAAAGAAAGAGTTGTCTCTCTTATATAGGGCATGCCTACTGGTCCTTATCTATGCCTCTACCAAATATTGTTAAAATATTTCAAACCATTTAGAAGTTATGAAGTGCACAAAAATTTAGCTTAGAAATTCATTCAGGGGAGTTAACTTGAAAAAAGAACAACAATATTGTCCTTCTTGCATGTGACACTCTTACTTGACCTGATATATGTCCCCACCAAATATTATCATATTATCTCAAACAGTATGGGAGTTATGGCCTGCACAAAATTTTGGTTTCAGAGGAGATAAGTACATAAAGCAAGAATTGTCCTTCCTGCATGCAATACTTCTACTTGACCTGATATATGTACCTACCAAATATTATCAAATTATCTCAAACAATATAGTAGTTATGGCCTGCACAAGATTTCGACTTCAGGGGAGATAAGTACAAAACAAAGAAAGTGAGAGTTATCTCTCTCGCACCCTACACACCTTCTCTTTATCCCTACCAAATATGAAAGCCATCCACTGACGAGTAAAGGTAACATACAACTTTGAAAAAGGTTAACCAAAAGATAAACCTCGGATGTCAAGGGAGATAAATACATAACGGAGAAAGTGAGAGTTATCTCTCTTGCACACCACACGCCTACTGGTCCTCATCTTTATCTCTACCAAATATAAAAGCAATCCGATTAAGAATAAAGGTAATATATAACTTTGTAAAAAGGTAAACCAAATGGTAAACCTCGGACGTCAGGGGAGATAAGTACATAATGAACAAAGTGAGAGCTGTCTCTGTTGCACGTGACACACCTTCTGGTCGTCCTCTTCATCCCTACCAAATATGAAAGCAATCCGCTGAAGAATAAAGGTAACATACAACTTTGAAAAAAAAGGTTAACCAAAAGGTAAACCTGGGGCATCTGGACATCAGGGGAGATAAGTACATAACGAACAAAGTGAGAGTTGTCTCTCTTGCATGTGACATACCTACTGGTCCTCCTCTTTATCCCTACCAAATATGAAAGCATTTCACTGAAGAATAAAGGTAACATACAACTTTGAAAAAAGGTTAACCAAACGGTTAACCTGGGACGATGCCCGACGCCAGACGAAGGACATCGCTATTTTAAAGGACGGATTAAAAAAACAACAACAACAAACAAACAAAAAACAAAACGTCCAAAAAGGTAAGAGAAAAGTCCAGGGAGTGCCACAATCACAAACCGTAAGTAACAATTTTCATTGGGAAATGTTTAATAAATACTTTGGATTAAAGTAATATTCTATCTAATGAACCTATTCAGTGAGTCAGTTTATACAAATAAACTAATGTTTTAACCCAAACATCCATATTATTTGGTTGAAAAAAAAAAAGTATTTTATCATGCGCTATGCATTCTGATGTGTCGTATTGTATTATTGTTACAGGTGCCAGTACCTGTTATAAGGAAGTTGATAGACACTTTCGTGAAAGATTCACGTTTCACAATTTGTGCTCCCAACACTGCTTCTGGGCCATAATTTGGTTTTTCATGACACTCCTACTGTGGATGGGCATCGTTTTTGCTCTGGCATTTCATGCTGTAATGACTATTGGCACTATATTAATTCTTTGCTGGGTAGTGCCATTCTTCGTCCATGTTTTTGCCTGCTGCTTGTTTAGGACGTGGGTAAGTATATGCCATATAAATGCTCTTCGGACTTGCCCTGTAATCAATCTTTCAGCGCGCATGCCAGGCCCCTTTGCAAGGCAACATCGTCACGAAAACATACCTATATAATTTTGAAACCTTTAAACCCCATTTTTATATAGTAAAACTGTGGTTTACAGGGGTATACATTAGGTTTCTTATTTCTGCTTAAAAGCATAGATTGTGGGTACCCACAATCTATGAAAAATATGAAAAATTATTTTAAATTTTTATCTGAAAACCTCCATATTTTCGTGGTGAAATTTTCAATATATTTGAATAGGCGTGTTTTTGTAATGTGCCTAGTTCTTTGGCTGAAGTTTCCACTTGACATACAGCTTACGTGAGTAAATAGCATTAGTTCTGGCGAGACTGCGCGCATGCACAGACTTGCCTGAACATTTGCTGTTCGCATACTGTATTTATTGTATGTATTCGGACACACAAGCATGAACATACAGTGTAGACGTGACATCTCATCAAGGCTTTCACTGTTTGCCACTCATCCAGCAATTTTTAGAAACAACACCGGTTAATAAATTGTACTTGTTCAAATTTTAGAACATGTATGGTGAGGAGTTAAGGTGTCGGAATACTTAGGATAATACGGTATGCTACAACGGCGTATATCCACTTACTGTACTTTGCATTACGAAACACGCCTATTCAAATACAGTCGAACTTCAATAGCTCGAACACCGATGACTCGTTCACCATGGCTAATTCGAACTTGTTTTTGAGTCCCTACAAAATTCTCCGATAGCTCCAGAAAACAAATATTTGGGGAGAATTTCCTATTTTATCATGAAATTCTCATCGAGGCGATTCTAATTAGTACACTCAACATACAATTATTATGTAGAAAATAGAAAAAAAGTTCGCTAAATCATCGCCATTAGCTTCCTGATCAGGCGCCATGGTTAACTCTCAGAGGCTCGAACTACCCGTGTCTCGAACAAATTTCAATGGTTCCAAAGATGTTCGAGCCATTGAAATTCGATTGTATATATAAAATTTCGCCTCAAAAACTGAAAATTTTCCGATAAAAATCTCATATATTTTCATATTTCTCCTCAAACATAGATTGTAGGTAAATGATAGAACCACCTCGGCAAGGCGGTTCTAATGCGTAAATCTATGTTTTTGAGCAGAAATAAGAAAAATAATGTATACCCCTGTAAACCCGAATTTTACTATATAAAAGTTGGGTTTAAGGGGATCAAAATTATATAGGCATGTTTTCGTGATGGCCTAAAAGTGAACAAAACTTGTTGACTATCTGATGATGTGTATTAACTGTTATAATAAAATGGCAGTGTAGACACTACAACTATGATTACTACAGTCGAATCTCGCTAGCTCGAACACTGATGGCTCGTTCACCATGGCTAATTCGAAATCGTGTTCATGGGAGACAGATTTTATAAGTCAGTAGACTTTCTTCTGAATCCCAATGTATAATTGTACTTAATGATTCATCTTTATTTGTATTGTACCATATGTACGTTATACAAAGAAATAAATGCTTAAACTAAATCGTGTTTAAGTCCCTACGAAATTTATCCAATAGATTATGACAAATATTTAAGGAAGCTTTCTTATTTCATTATGAAATTGTATGCTGTGTGTACTCATTAGAATCGCCTCTTTGTGAAATAACTCTGTCAACTGTAGTTCCTCTTGCTTTGTAGATCTCAGCAGGTATTGCATCTGATCCTGGAGCCTTGCCAGATGGAAGAAGTTTTATTGCTTTCACTGTTTCAGAAACGGTTGGGAACTCGTCAAGCAGCAGATTACATTCCACCAGTATTGCCGACCTCGGTGGCTCAGTTGGATGCGCCGTCCGACTGGAGACCAGGAGGTCGCGGGTTCAACCCCCGCCGAGGTCGGCAACATTCTTTCGTGGAGATTGATCATGAAATATTTTCTACGGTCATTCTCTCCCTTCCGCTGATTCAAGAAGGGCAGTTGTCAGTTTCTGGCGAAAGAATGTGCACAATACTGGTTAACCGCTTAGAGGACTAAGCCTGCCCAGTAAACGTGTGGTTAGGTAAACTGACCGCGCTCGACATGACCCCATTGGGTTGACTGGGCCGTAAAACCTCAACACAAACAAAATCCACCAGTATTAGTCCCTTGATAGCGTCATCATTGATAGATGATGGCCGATTAAGAACACTATCAAAGTGCTCAGCCCATCTTTTCAAGATAGCCTCTTTGTCAGTCAGAAGACTAGTTCCATCTGCACTGAGGGGTGGTTCCTGAGCTCTGAGGACCATAAACTGTCTTGAGCGCATCAAAGAACTTCTTCATATCCTTTCTATCAGCAAAAGACTGGATTTTAGCAGCCTTACTGCTCAACCAGGTGTCTTGCATATCTCTGAGCCTATGGACTGTGTTGCATATATTTGAATATGCCGCATTATTGGATACTGAGCTGCTATCACTAAGATATGCCTTGTGTTTTTCATGTTTCTCTTCAAGGAGTCCCTGGATTTCATCGTCATTCTCGTTAAACCAGTCTTGGTGTTTACGAGATATTGGTCCTAGGGAATCCATTGCTGAAGAGTGGACTGTGTCTCTGAAGGCTGTCCAGTTCTCTTCTGGATCATCTGAAGTGTTCCATTGCATCTAATCGACTGCAGATATCATTGATGAAGGCTTACCTCTTGCTTTCTTGTTTCAGCTTAGAGACATCTAGTTTCTTTGGCATTTTCTTGTCTTGTGGTCACCGTGCAGGCTGAATGCGCAGGTGAGTTTGCTGACAACAAGCCTGTGATCTGTCCAGCAGTCAGCACCACACATAGTCTTTGTCACTCTGACATCCTGCCTGTCCTTCATTCGTACTATGACATAATCAGTGAGATACAGTGTTTGGAGCGAGGATGCATCCATGACGTATTGTTACGAGTTGGCAGACGGAAGACTGTGTTAGTGATCAGTAGTTCATGCTCTGTACACTTTTTCAAAAGGAGGAGGCCATTGCTATTGCACTTTCCCATTTCTTCAGTCCCAATCACTCCTTCCCAGGTTTGGTGGTCTGTGCCCACTCTAGCATTGAGGTCTCCAAGGAGGATGAGTTTGTCTGTCCGGGGTGTAGCAGAAATCACAGAATCCAGATCATCATAGAACTTGTCTTTGACCTCATCTGGGTTGGTCATTGTGGGTGCATAGGCACAATAGCTGCATGCCTCTTAGCAGATAACAGAAGTCTCAGCGTCATCAGGCTGTCATTTATGCCTTTTGGAAGTCCTGAGAGCTTGCTGACAAGGTGTGATTTGATGGCGAAACCTACTCTTGCTTCACGCCGCTCTTTTTTCTTGCGTCCACTCCAGAAGAAAGTGTAGCCAGCACCAACTTCTTTTAATAGCCCTTCCTCTGCAAGGCGAGTCTCACTCAGAGCTGCAATCTCTTTGTACCGATCAAGTTCCCTGCCAACTAGAGCTGTTCTACGCTGTGGTCTGTCTGAGCCAGCACTGTCCATCAAGGTGGGTACATTCCATGCGCACATTCCATGACAAGGCACAACAGAAGCCATGGTCATCCACTGCATCCGGGCTTAGCTCCAGATGTCTTGATACTGTCTTGCCTCCAGATCCAGCTAGGTCAGGATGAGAGGGTGAGGTTGACTCTTCACGCCTCTCCCTCACTATAATCCAATTCACAGCGCATGTCATCTTAGTCATATACACACAGCAACAGCAAGCACATATATGCAAGCCACACAAAAAGCCCTGTGGTGATGGGCGAGCGCTACTATTACTATCACTCCCACTACTGCTACTAATTCTACAATTAGTACTTCTTTTATTACTATCACTGCAACCATTAATGCTTCTTCTATAACTACAACAACAACTACTAATGATATAATTACTACTGCTGTTACTACTACTACTGCTCCTCTAACTGCTACTACTTAACATTATTTTTTTAAATACCGTATATTTTTTGCGCTTAATTTTTCGCGATAACTCTTTATTTTTTTTTTATTTTTGGTCTTAGCGAAATATGTCCAGCGACAATGCTACAGTGGGCGACCTCCGGAAATTTCTTCAGAAGGTCCCAAGTATTACTTCAGTTAGATGAGCATTTTCCGTTTTACAAGCTCCTTCAAGAAAAAACTATCACAAAAAGACCCGCCTTTACATGTCACATCGCAATGTTTGACTGGAGCTATTATTGATCTATTAAGCAGATATGAGGACTGATAAAAATGTATATAGCCTGTTATTAGTGCAGCTCCACATCACGAAAACACGCCTATATAATTTTGACTCCCTTAAACCCCACTTTTATATAGTAAAACTGGGGTTTACAGGGGTATACATTATTTTTGTTATTTCTGCTCAAAACATAGATTGTGGGTACTCGTTAGAACCGCCTCGACGAGGCGGTTCTAACGAGTACCCACAATCTATGTTTTGAGCAGAAATATGACAATTATCAGAGTTTTTTATCTGAAAATTTTCATTTTCTGGAGGTGAAATTTTCTATATATTTGAATAGGCGTGTTTTCGTAATGATGTTCTTGTAAGATTTTTGATTTTCATTTAATTATTCATTTACTTATCACTGTATTATTTATCTGACGTACACAATTTGAGAAAGGGACTTTTGGGCATACGCTAGCAATAAAGAACTAGATCCACGACGAAAACATGCCTATATCATTTTGACCCCCTTAAACCCCACTGGGGTTTTCAGGGGTATACATTATTTTTTCTAAATTCTGCTTAAAACATAGATTGTGGGTACACGTTAGAACCACCTCAGTGACGCGGTTCTAACTAGTACCCTCAATCTATGTTTTAGCAGAAATATAAAAAAATATAAGAATTTTTTATTTTAAAACTTCAATTTTTTGTTGGTGAACTTTTCAATATATTTAAATAGGCATGTTTTCATAATGTCTGCTAGCGAAACCATACGATCTTGTAAAGGACTTTTCAATATACATCGATACATTTCACATTACTCAATGATTCTGTTAGCAGAAAGCAACGACCCTGATAGGACTGCGCAGATTCGCAGACTGAACTTGGCATTTGCTTTGGTACCATTCAGCTGCCGGTAACTAAACTTCGCTCTTTGCAGAAGGAAGTGGTGGATACAAAAACATATGTTCAAAATTCTCCGGAATATAAGCTGGTTGCTATCATTTTGGATGTTGCTAAGTTTAGGTTGTACAAGCCTGTTCAAACAGTTTCTCCAGAAGAGACTCCCACTCGTGATTTTCTGAAACTTGACTTCAGAAACAAGGGTCTTGACGCCGTTAACATTAGCAATATCCTGAACCATAAGAAAGTGACTTCAACCATACCAGCTTACTTCAAAAACCAGAGCCCACCTATCATCTCCTACAGTTATTCGTCTCCCATTGCACCTAAAATTTTCAATTACAAAAACGTGCTACAAGAGCTAAATACTGAGAATATTACTCGAAACCCCTCAGAGTGTTCCTGTAAAGCATCGGAGTTCTGTTATATTCCAGCCGGTCACGTCATAACAGGTGACCTCAATATAGTCAGGATTAGCAAACTCAGGGACATTCTTTCCAAAGGCCCTAAATATAGGGAACCCAGGTCTTTTACTTGGAAACAGAATTCTAAATTAATATTGGATTCTGTTGAAGAGTATGCACGACGCTGGGCCAAGAAAGAGGACGTAGAAGTTGACACACTGTCTGAATGGGTTAAATCGGTAATGTCCTTGGTAAACAGACGTGTCTCAGTACTCAGCAGAACCATGTCTCGCCGACATGATCGGTGTTTGACGATCAAGATGTTGCTGCTGAGTTAGCTGAAATCCATGAGAAGTTTGTCGTTGTTCCAGCCGACAAGGCATCTAACAACATTGTGTTTGTTTGCAAAACACACTATATAAACTGCTTAATGGAAGAGCTTGGTATGAGTACCATGACCGGAAACCCTACATATAATCTTACTGCTATGTCCAAGGAAGAAATTCTACAAAACCACCATTCGGTGATGCTGACATTTGGAATTTCCCTCCCAGAGGAAGATATTGACCTTCCCAAACTGTACTGGATTCCTAAACTTCACAAGAATCCGTACATGCAGAGATATATTGCTGGTTCAGCTAAGTGCTCAACCAAGCCTCTTTCTCAGATTCTAACACGAATACTAACCGCAGTTAAAGAAGGCCTTCAGAAGTATTGTGACACTGCATATGCCAGAAGTGGTGTTAATCAGATGTGGATCCTGAAAAACTCCAAAGAGCTCTTAGAAAACCTAAAGGCACAATCTCTTCATTCCGTCAACAGTATAAAATCTTTCGATTTCTCTACTCTTTACACTACTATTCCTCATGATAAATTGAAATCTAAATTAAAGGCAATTATCAACCAGTGTTTCTTCCACAAGAATGGTAACCGTCGATTTCAGTATGTTGTCATTGGCTACAAAGACACATACTTCATTCGGGATCACTCTGATGCACCACAAAATACTCAGATGCAGATGTCATTAAGATGCTGGAATATCTAATCGACAATATTTTTGTGGAGTTCGGCGGTCGGATATTTCAACAAACAATCGGCATACCGATGGGTACTAATTGTGCACCGTTACTTGCCGACTTGTTTTTATACTCGTATGAGGCGGAGTTTGTACAAAGTCTCCTCCAAGCAGGCAAGAAACACCTCGCACAACAATTCAATTTCACCTACAGATATATAGATGATGTATTGTCTCTGAAAAACACAAAATTTGCAGAGTATTTAGAATTCATCTACCCACGTGAACTTGAAATAAAGGAAACAACGGAGACTTCAGCCTCCTTCTCATACTTGGATTGTTATCTCTACATCGACAATGGAAAGCTTACTACTAGGCTTTACGACAAACGGGATGACTTCAATTTTCCCATCGTTAACGTTTCTTTCCTGAGCAGTAATATCCCTTCTGCACCAGCATACGGCGTTTACGTTTCACAGTTAATCCGTTATGCCAGAACTTGTTCAAATTATCAGGACTTCATGGAGCGTGGGAAAGTGCTCACTCAAAAGTTGTTGAGCCAGGGGTATCAAAAAACCAAACTGGTAGCAACACTTAAGAAGTTCTATGGGAGACATCATGATCTAGTCAATCCCTACAATGTGGCAGTTTCCAGAATTGTTTCTGATGTTTTTGCCAGTGACGCGCCATAAGTAGACTTCCCAAATCCCGGACATACGCTTCTACCGATATTTCCTTTGTTCAGGCCCATGGGCATGGTGGGCGAAGCTTGCTTACCAAGTAATGCTTACTATCCGCGGACGCCTGATTACACCCTTTGTTCTGGGGTCCATGTCTGTTGGTCTGAACATTCTGATTCGTCATTCGTTTATGGATTTATGATTTTGAATTACGGCTTTGGTACCATGACCGCAACTACTTGGTTGTATATTTGAGCTGCGGTTAAACGCCGTTGTCGTGTCATGGCGTTGTATGTGTGTAAAGATGAGAAATGCTGCCATTTTATTTTGTGTCACCCACGGTAGCATTATTTCACAGACATATTGACATGGAACAGAGGTTAGTAGTTATCCTTTCACTACTCATCCCATCCCATCCAACCCTAAATTTCAGTAACCGATGGAGACATCACTTCCCCTGATGAAAAAGGAAAATGTCGACTTTCTTTTTTGAATGGCGTGGGAATGGCATGGTTACACCGTCTGCTAACTCTTTGCTATTTTTGGTATGCATTTTGTACGACCCACTGAATATATACTTCAATGAGTTCACTGATTGCTGGCACATAGCCGCCATAAAAGTGTACAGTTTTCATTCATACAAAAAACTTCAACATAGATATGTCCCAGAACAATAACAACAAAATCCAGGAACTTATGTTAGAATAAAATCTAAAGCAGCTTATATCCGAGCCCACGCATTTCACCGAGCACTCTTCATCTGTCATTGACCTGATCCTAGTATGCAGCAATAATAACGTTCTGACAAAGGGAGTCGCAGACCCCCTCGTAGCTGACTACACTAGGTACCACTGTCCGGTGATAGCTGTACTTAAATTTATACGCACGCATACACCATCATTTCGACGATAGATATGGAACTACAGACTAGCCGACTATGACAAATATAGAATGATTTTAATGGACTCTGACCTCCCACATAAAGTCGAAGTCGACGAAAACATCGACCAAAATATTCAGGTTATTTCCGACACAATAATCAAGGCTGCCGAGGAATCAATCCCTAATAATATTGTAACAATTAAACCAGACGATCAACCATGGATCACATGCCACATTAAAAATTTAATTAGAAAACGTAAACGTACTTACAGGCAATTTAAGAAAACGAACAATATGCACTTTTGGACAAAATACAAGCAACTACGAAATAAAGCTAACAATACCGCAAGAAAATCAAAAAAGGACTATTTTGATTAAACTTGATAATCTCTTGTCTTCTGAAAATAGTAATTCCAAATTATTTTGGAAAACCTCCAAACAACTCTTAAACCTTGGACAATCTTCTAACAACATCCCCACACTCACTATGACTCATGAAGTAGCACAGACAGACTGTCAGAAAGCAGAATTGTTATACACATATTTTTCATCCCAGACTAAAGTTAACGACCTAAATAAACCCTTATTCAATATCGCACCTGCACAGCATACACTCGAGTCAATTACAATCTACACCCAGGATATACTCGACGTACTGCGACACTTGGACGTGAACAAAGCTTTCGGTCCAGATTTAATTAGTCCCCGACTGTTACGCGAAGGTGCTGACTTCTTAGCATATCCATTGTTCATTGTCTTCAATAGATCACTGCTCCAAGGTTACTTTCCATCCACATGGAAAGATGCCAATTTAACTCCGATCAATAAAAAAGATGACAAATCACTGCCGAGCAATTACAAACCTATTTCCCTCTTGAGTCCTATAGGTAAAACAATGGAACGCTGCGTTCACAAGCATCTTTATAACTACGTTGTATCTCACAAGTTATTAACTCCGTTCCAGTCTGGCTTCATCTAAGACTCCACCACTTACCGCCGGCCTCGGTGGCTCAGTTGGATGCGCCATCCGACTGGAGACCAGGAGGTCGCGGGTTCAACCCCGCCGAGGTCGGCAACATTCTTTCGTGGAGATTGATCATGAAATATTTTCTACGATCATTATCTCCCTTCCGCTGATTCAAGAAGGGCAGTTGTCAGTTTCTGGCGAAAGAATGTGCACAATACTGGTTAACCGCTTAGAGGACTAAGCCTGCCCAGTAAACGTGTGGTTAGGTAAACTGACCGCGCTCGACATGACCCCATTGGGTTGTCTGGGCCGTAAAACTTCAACACAAACAAATCCACCACTTACCAATTATTACACACCTACCACACATTCTGTGAGGCAGTTGACAATGGCAAAGAAGTGCGAGCAGTCTTCTGCGATATCAGTGAGGCATTCGACAGAGTTTGCACAAAGGTTTACTTCACAAGCTTCGAGGTATTGGATGCTCAGAACAAGTTCTTAAATGGTTTACCAGTTACCTCTCAGGACGTAGGCAACGTGTAGTTCTAAATGGTCGATGAAGCTGGAGTTCCCCAAGGCTCATTTTGGTCCCACTCTTGTTTCTCATTTATATCAACGATATTGCCCAGCGCACTGGATGCTCCATTCGTTTGTTCGCAGACGACACCAGTTTGTATATTATAGTCGAATGCCCCGATCAAGCTGCAAGAATTCTAAATGCCGATCTACGTGCAATTTCCGACTGGGCCGTCGATTGGCTTGTTGAATTCTACGCAAAGAAGACCATGGCTATGACACCTTCTAGAAAATTAAACCCTGTATATCATCCACCTCTCTTCTTAAGCAACACAATGATACAAGAAACCTCTATGCACAAACACTTAGGACTCACATTCTCTAATACATACAACTGGGCAGATTACGTGCGAAAAATTTCTGAGAAGGCCTGTATACGTTTAAATCTTCTCCGGGCTCTGAAGTTCAGAGTCAGTAGAAAATCCCTTGAAAAAATGTACACCGCCTTTGTTCATCCCTTTCTTGAATACAGTGACATAGTGTGGGACAACTGCTCCTCGGAAACTAAAAAGCAGTTGGATGCATACATGTCGAGGCCGCGAGAATAATTACAGGAGCAACAAAACTCTGTACCATAGATAAAATTTACTCTGACCTAGGTTAGGAGTCTTTTCAAAGCAGGCGGAACAAATACAAGCTTGTAGCGTTTTACAAAATACTGCATGAGTCAGCTCCAAATTATCTTATGGACCTTGTGCCTCCAACTGTACAAGAAACAACTAGGTACATTCAAAACTACAGAGTCAATACTGATCTCTTTCTTGATTCGTTCTTTCCAGCTACTATACGTGCCTGGAACAACCTTCCGGCTGAACTAAAGAGGCATAAACCTTAACAATATTCAAATCATTCCTGAACAGAAACAGACACCACCCAAATACTTCAATGTTGGTACACGCTTAGGTCAGATCTTCCATGTTCGACTAAGAATAGACTGCAGTTCACTAAACTCTGATCTCTACCGCAAACATATCATTCCCAGTCCATCTTGTCGCTGTGGAGGATTTGAAAGTGTGCAACATTTCTTCTTCAGTTGTCCTAACTACACGGTTGCAAGGAAAAGATACTTACCGGCCGATTTACGCAGTTACTCAGTTAAAGATCTTCTGCACGGCAAAACTAACTTAACATCTCAGGAAAATGAAGCCCTTTTCTTGCAAGTACAGGATTTCATCATCAAGTCTGGAAGATTTGTATAGCATACCCAGTCATCAACTGTTGGCTAACGTACTAAATGGCACTTCTACATATTTAACGCACAGCTTTTGACCCCATACATATTTATGCACGGGCGGGCGTCTCTCGCTCTCTCTCTCTCTCTCTCTTGTTCGCTTGTTCAAAATGTCCAACAATATTCATTATTAGTCATGTCATTCAGTTATATTGTATACGAACTTGTTCCCAGGAGATGACATTTATAAGCATTAAAGTTTACAGTCAGATCCTATTTGACATGTCTGTTTTATCGATGTAACTTTATACGAGCTTTAAATAAATATTGTTTAGACCAAGTTGGCGGAGATTACTCTACAGCTTTGTCGCTGGACAATTTCGTAAAGTTAAATGTTAATCAATATCGTTATTACGGAAACATAGAGATGAAATATATTTTAAAACGTGGTTACTTTTTAAACACCCCTCTAGTATTACGGTTCAATCACATAACTGATACCCGAGTCAAGCACGCTTTTCACCTACTTTATTTAAATCACAATGACGCGATTGACAGACGCGGATTTTCAAAAAAAAAAATAACAACAAAAAAAAAAAAAAAAAAAAAAAAAACAACAACAAAAAAAAAAAAACAAACAAAAAAATACAAACGACAAGATCTTGGAAAAATTAATTTTATCCATCTGATTTGCGGATACGCTATCTTTGAAGCTGGGGCTTTTTGAATAAGATTGTAGAGGTTGCACGCTATACATTTGTCGCTGAATATGGTTTGCTAAAATATAGAAAAAATGTTATCGGGAAAAATTTATCCGAAAATAAACAAAATATAGTTTTTTATTACTACTACTACTAATACTAATATACCATTATATACCATTACTACTACTACTGCTATTACTTCTACCTCTATTATAAGCACTAGTACTACTGCTACTACTACTACTACTACTACTATTACTTCTACAATTAATACCACTACTCTGTTACAACTACTATCGCTTCTACTGCTTCTAGTACAATTATTACTACTACTAGTACTACTACAACTATTCTAGCTGCCACTACTACCATTACTAATGCTACTAGTATTTCTACTACTACTACTTTAAATAACACTGCTGCTACTACTACTACTACTACTACTACTAGTGTTGCTGTTCTAATACCGCTACTACGACTTTAACTACTAGTATTTCTACTGCTACTCTATTATTACTACCCTAGTGGTATATCGTAACTAGAATAACTTCTGCTATTTCGTTTGTGTTGGTATTAAGTACAGTAATTACTATAATAAATGATTATAATAAAATCATAATAGATACACTTTCAATAAGACATGGCCCTGTCCAAAAATGAGGTACATCAGGAAAACACGCCTATATAACTGACCCCCTTAAACCACCATTTTATATAGTAAAACTGGGGTTTACAGGGGTATACATTATTTTCCTTATTTTGCTCAGAACAAACGAGGGATGTTCGAAATGAATTGCTTATTTCTATCTGGAGACTTTAAATTTCAAGTTAGCCCAAAAGTACTCATTTCATGCCCTCGAAGTACTCCCCGTGGCTAGAAATGCAAAGTTTCAGCCGATGTATCCACTTCTTGAAGGCGTCACGGTACGCTGATTTGGGCACAGTAATAAGGTACTGATGAATGGCAGATCCAAGTGCCTGTCGGGACTGGTATTTCCGCCCAGCAAGGAATGCTTTCAATTTCGGAATTAAAAAGAAATCACATGGGGCAAGGTCTGGGGAATACGGGGGTGAGGCAAAACAGTTACTTTTTCTTTCTTCAAAAACGCCGTAACTATTGCGGAGGTATGAGCTGGGGCATTGTCATGTAGAAGACGGACATGTTTAAAACCAGTGGCAGGGCGTCGTTTCTGATAATACTTTTTCAGTTTCTTCAGTACTACGTCTTTGTAGTACTTTCCGGTGATGCTTTAGCCCTTTTTTCACTGGCACTTTTATTGCGACTCCTTCACCAGAGAAGAAGATTGCATACAAAACCTTCTTTGTACTCAAAGAACGTTAGGCAATTATTGGGCGTTTGCTGTGTTTAGTGGCCCAGATCTTATTGCTAACCTTTCTGACGGGCTCAAAATAATGGACCCAGGTTTCATCACCTGTGACGACATTGGCAAACTGCTTTTTGTCATATTTTGGAAACATTTGAAGCAGTTTTTTGGCCACTTTAACCCTTTGCCTCTTTTGCTCGTCAGTCAACAGATGTGGCACCCATCTAGCAGAAATCTTTCTGACTTTCAAATGCTTCTTCAAAATAAGGTGAACCGTTGAAAGTGATATGCCTACCTTTCGTGCAATATCACGAACTGTAAATCTGGCATCTCCTTCAATGATTTCCTTTATTTTGGAAACGATTTCTTTACGAGATGTAGATTTTGCCCTACCTGATTTCGGTGCATTTTTGATGGACTCAACACCAGACTCAAATTTCTTTTTCCACCGCCGAACTGTGTCATAAGACACACAAGAAGGTCCAAAAGCAGTAGAAATTTTAGTCATCAGTTTCTTCAAAGAACAACCAAGTTTTGAGCGAGCTTTGATGTAAGCCCGTATTTCATCTTTTTTGTCGACGCTTCTACCAACTATTTTTACTGCAGTGGTCAATGACTGCGTGTATTCAAATGGCAAATTTTATGTCTTACACTTAGTCTAACATGTACATTTATACACATGATGTAGATATTGAATAACCCTATACAGGTATGTATTGGTTTTTATCGTGCCCCACGTGGATATCGAGCTAGAGGACAATAAGCAATTCATTTCGAATATCCCTCGTAGGTTGTGCCTCGCCGAAGCGGTTCTAACGAGTACATACAATCTCTGTTTTGAGCAGGAATATGAAAAATATCCGATTTTTTTTACTCTGAAAAATTTTCCATTTTTGGTTGTAAAATTTTAGGCTTCGTAATGAAAGAGCTCATTAGACATTAACGGGAACAAAGCATCCATTGAAGGATATCATATTGCATATTTCGTTTACAGCGGAAGTCCCGAGTCTACCAAAAGCTTGCCCTCATGAACCACGAGCTTTGTAACTACAACTGTTTGGCTACTGTTAGGAACAGTCGATACGGAACAGCGTTTCATGTATCCTTTATACTAAGCTTACATAAATAAAAGGCAATGGTAACACCTTCAGGGGAAGCCACCCTGTCCAAATTAGCTTTGCGTTCTGAATAAGGATTTACTGTACAAGGAAAGAACTTGGTTACCTTGGAAGACATTTCTTTTTCTCTTAGGATAGGAACGAGACTTGCAGTATAAGGAAAAAAACAACAACAACAAAAAGCATGAAGTCACAAAAGCTGCCTCTTTTGTGAAAAATGGCGGAAAACTACCAAGGTTTAAGTGAAATGAATATTCAAAGGACATAACTCATTGTGGTGAAAATTATCTCCTTTCAGAGTAGACCCTTTTTTTCAGAAGAGCCTTCAACCAGAACACAAACAGAAGTGTAATAAATATATCACTCTTGTAGAAAATGACGGAAATCTGCCTGGAAAATCCAGTTCCTTTAAACATAAGAGTAACATTTATCATAGTAAAAAGAACTGATCCATCTCAGCACACATGGATTAGAATTAGAATGGTGTCTGTACATTTAAATACAGTGGACTCCCGTTATCTCGAACTCGCTTATCTCGAATAACCGTTTATCTCGCAGTAAAAATCTGATCCTTGTTTTAATATGGAAAATTAACAACAGGTTACAAAATATTGTGGAAAAGAGGAGAAATTGCTCCTATCGTAGACCCTGATACACTTGAGTAATAATATGCTGAATACATTTTGTTATTAGACAAAGGGGCGGATCCAGGATGCTTTCTGAGGGTGTCGATTTGATCAAATTATCGTACTTACTATTTGTATTCGGAAAAGCAGGCATGAGAAAACAGTGTAGACCCGCCTTAGTCGACACTGATCAGGGTCTACACTGTTTACACCTCATCTAGCAAATTTAAACACATTCCTAGGTATAACAATGTACATGTTGAAGAGAGGTATAAGGTAAATAGTAAGGATGTGAATATCTAAGGTAAATACGGTTTCCCAAATTTATTAAATTTATCCAAACTTTCGATGAAAGTGAAATTTAGAGTAAAGGGGAGGAGAGCGCAGGGGTCATCTGAGTCTCTCCCCCCCCCCCACCCCCAACACACCAACCCATACAAACACACTGAATCCGCCCTTGAACTGGATCAACAGGTTTCTTCCGCTATGTATTCCTCTTCCCCAATCACCCCGCCCCCCCCCCCACCCCCCGCAACACACACACACACTGAATCTGCTTCTGAGATGGATCAGAAGTGTTCCGCTTTGTTGCGGATCAACACTATCATACTACATGATAACAGAAATTGAAATATCCCGGAAAGGTCACAAGCACGGAACACAGTCCTTACCTTTCAGCCCAGCAGACCAAACCAGATACCTCTGCAAACAGTGTAGATCCAGGTGAGATCAGGATACACGCAGCTTATCATTCTCTTTTTTTTATATTTTAGTCCGAAATCCCTATTTGTGTCAGTGGCCATGTCCACTTTCAAGGATGGAAGAGTCCACTTCCGAAACTCAGGGATGAAAGGGTTAAAATAAAGAGTGATAAATTAAAAAAAACACACCAGTTCCTCTAAAACAGTCCTTATCTTCTGAAGCATCTCCAAGCGTAAACAAAAGAACACGAAATAGATAAAAGCGCTGACAGATAGAACAATAGAAAGCAATGTGGGTAGCCACTAGAGAAGATGGCCACATTACTAGATTAAGAACGTGAAAACATAGCTTTTTAAAGCATAACAGACAGCAGAGATGGCAGCCTTACAAATGATTATCACAATGCATGAACCACTGCAACAAGGACTCCATTTAAAGGGACTAGATATACTTGCTTGATTTTCTGTCATTGTTTATAAGGGAGACATTTTTTTTAATGATTCTTTGTTCGCTTTACTGTTCACCAAAGCCCTTATGAAAAGGATCTATTCTAAAAGAAAAGAATTTGCTCCCACTGGGAGCAAATTCTTTCCTTTTAGGGTAGATCCATTTTCAGAAGGGAAGCAAACCAATCTGACATAATTACCTCCACTAAATATGTATCGATTCCCCTTAACCCATTGAAGACTTGAGACCCCTGAACGGGTAACTGGCAGCAGTACAGACCAAGATCAGACGCCGCAGATCAGGGTCTCTACTGTTTGCAAGTAGTTCAACCATTTTTCTTTAGGAATATCTACATAATATAGCCTGACATACCTAAAATAAAAAATGGACTCTTCCAATATAGAATGTGGGAGAATTTATTCGGTCTTTAATGGGTTAAAAAGCATGAACTGCCATCATAAGAGGCACTCGCAATAATTGATTGGATGCCAACTTAGTCAGCTGAGAAGTTTCATGAAGTTGATAAAAGTGACTACATACACATGTAGTGGAGATAGCTTTGCCTCACTTCTGAAAAAGAGTCCACTCAAAAAGAGAAAAAAAGTGTGCCCCTGAGAACAGATTTTTTTTTTCCTTTTAGAGAAGACAACTTTCCAAAAGTATTATTTTATGGGAAATAATTCTACTGTGGAAATTTTTGCCTCACTTCTTACTGGAGTCTACTCTTATAGGAAATAAGTTTTTACTCACTACAGGGAGCAAAGTCTTGCATTTAAGAGTAATCCCTTTTTGAAGGTTTCAAATGGTAGGGAAGCAACATTCTGTATCGAAAAGGTGTTCTCTGTTGAATGGCGTAAAATGTGCACAAAAAATACCTGAGCGTAAAGGTGGGTCCAGATTAACTTGCACACCAGTGTAGTCATAAGACCTTAACTTTTCTCCAGTTGATTAAATTATATGCAGACTTTAAGCGAACAGTACATACGCAGTCTGATCAGGACATGTGCTTTTTGCATACGGGATATTGTCACTGCATGCATTGCGCAGCTCAAATTTAGAAATAACATGTTTCCTTATCTTTCGTACAGCTGGCATTCTTCTATTACACTGTCGAGCCTTGTATGGTAAGGTATTCTATTTTCGAGAAAAAGTGCTGTTTAACGCGTAGCATGCTTGGTAAAAATTCAGCAGATGACATTTTAAAATGTTTTTATTTTTAATAAACAATAGGCTTTGACATACATGCAAATTGTCTTCTAAGAAGACAATTTGCATGAAATGTCAAAGTCTATTTTCTGGGGAAAAAAATACAAAAAAAAAATCAATTTGTCGTCTGCTGAATTTGCCCAGAGAATGAAAAGGTTAACAGGAGGCAGTGTACCACACTTACTCTAATTATTGAGACCCTTCCTTTCTATACTTGTACTTTAATCGAACAATTTCATTTCCCATTGCGAAAACACGCCTATTCAAATATATTGAGAATTTTACCACCAAATAATGAAAGCTTTCAGATAAAAAATTCTGGTAGTTTTCATATTTCTGCTCAAAACATAGATTGTGGGTACTCGTTAGAACCGCCTCGGCGAGGTGGTTCTAACGAGTACCCACAAAATATGCTTTGAGCAAAAATAAGAAAAATAATGTATATCCCTGTAATTCCCAGTTTTACTAAATAAAAGTGTTTTTTTAAAGGGGTCAGCATTATAAACGTATGTTTTTGTGATTTGTGTTGAGGTTTTACGGCCTAGTCAACCCAGTGGGGTCATGTCAAGCGCGGTCAGTTTACCTAACCACATGTTTACTGGGCAGGCTTAGTCCTCTAAGCGGTTAACCAGTATTGTGCACATTCTTTCGCCAGAAACTGACAACTGCCCTTCTTGAATCAGCGGAAGGGAGAGAATGACCGTAGAAAATATTTCATGATCAATCTACACGTGATGTTTTCGTGATGAATGTGGCAAAAGTTCTGAGGCGTCTGATCTGGGTTTGTGTTATTTGCTCAGGCCTGTCTGTCTAAATGCTTGTGGTAGATACGATAACATAATATACATATTGTCAAATGTTAAGAATCGTTTTGTAATGCTCTACACCTTGGGTAATTTTTTCAGCAGACGAAATTCTTATTTCTGTTTTCTTATCTTCTCAGAACGAGTCCATTTTACGTTTCATGCAAATTGTCTCCTGGGGATACAAGTTGCATGAAAAATCAAAGCCTATTTTTTGAAAAATAAAGAAAATATCTTCAATTTAATTTGATTTTCATATTTTATTTCATGATATTATTTTTTTTTACATTTGTGCGCTTTCTTGCATTCTTATTGGTGGGAAAAGTTAATTCACTCCCGATGAAACAAAAATATGTGATGGGAGACTGCCTGCGGTAAAACCCAAAACCAGAGGCACGACAATTCACCGAAAATTTCCCTCAAATTCTTGCCTCTATTTGGCTTTACTTTTGTATCTAAAATAAAACATTTATCTTGATCGTTTGTTGTTCTTAATCTCCTTTCAGTCTATGCAAATCTCCCAGGTCGTCAATGATGCTTTTTATCATCTGTCACCGTCATGGCTTCTGCCGGCAGGTAAAAGCCCGAAACAAATTATATATTCTTGCGCGCACCGACCTGCCACTTAAAGGCAAAAGTGACAATGCTTTTACCATTAATGAAAATTTAAAATAAAAAAGTAATTATACGATTTTTTTTTCGTTTCATCGAGCAATTAATAATAAAAAAAGCAGTACTCAATTGTGCATGGATGCGCTACTCGTCCTTTGGATTTTTAATTCATATATATCCCTTGTTTCTGAAAAAAAAAAATGTTGTGGGTAATGAGTTCATTAGTAATGAGCACCAACAATTGTTTTCCAGTGAGTGCCAAGAACATATGGTCAGGTTTTGTGGAGAAATAACAAAATATTAGTTGGCTTAGTGCAGCTACAGCTGTATAAAACATTGCCCAACGGGCACACAACGTCGAAACAACGTCGATTCAACGTCTCGACGTTGAATCAACGTTGAATCGACGTTGTTTCAACGTTGTGTGTCTGCTGGGTGAACTGTCACCATATACTAAGGGAAATGAGGCACTTAATTACGCAAATTGAAAGCTTGTCTAAATACTGCAAAACACTGACAATCCACCTACTGATGTTGACCCCCTGCATACCCCCGTTTCTATTTATAATTAATAAATCAATAAGAAATACAATGATGACACATAGAGTGTAACAAATTTCTCACAAAAAAACTACTGAGGGTCTGAACGAAAGCATCTTGGTTGTAGAGTTCATCTCCTCTAAAGTTGGTCGTTTGCGTCAGTAAATTGGAACGCTTTGCAGGAGACAGTGTAAGAGAGAGATTAAAGCATTAAATATGTACATTGTTTACCTCTTGACAAGTGATTCAGTCGTCTGCTGAGGTTCTGGGGGCTAGGGTAAAGGATCTAACGGGACAGGATTCTATTGTGTCTTTCTTGTGTTTATTTATGAAGTGACTGCCACTATTTGACTTTAGTTGCGAGATAAAATTCGTACGGAGTCATTGTTCAATGTTGCTAAATCGTTTTATTTGGTCATTTTCCTTATTAGGTGATCCCGAAATGCCGTTTAATAGCACAGGCACTGTAAGAGGATGTTGAAGGGTATAAATGTAGCGTTGTCGAATAGCGCGGTATTTCGGGCACGCTAATAAAAAGTGAGCCGAGTTTTCATCACGAAAACATACCTATATAATTTTGACCCCCTTAAACCCCACTTTTATACAGTAAAACTGGGGTTTACAGGGGTACACACGATTTTTTTTATTTCTGTTAAAAACATAGATTGTGGGTACTCGTTAGAACCGCCTCGACGAGGCGGTTCTAACGAGTACCCACAATCAATGTTTTGAGCGAAAAATGAAAAAAATATCAGAGTTTTTTTTATCTGAAAACTTTCAGTTTTTTGGTGGTGAGATTTTCAATATATTTGAATAGGCGTGTTTTCGTAATGTCAATAAGTCCACATGAAGAAAGTGGAACCTCAACGATGTGTTTCCTACATAAGTGTTGGTTTAAAGAGCCACATTGAAGTCGTAGTCAAGTATGAAGTATTTGACCTTCTCGTGTAGTTTGAACATTATCAAAATATTCAGTCCTCGTTCTCTCCGCTTGGTTGTTGTTAATATGATTTTTGAATATATTAGGTGTTGCTCAATTTCGCACGGCGGGCTCTACGGCGTTGTAGTCTCTTACAGTTGATGTAAATAAGCGAGCTGTAATAGGCAGCAGGTCGCGAGACTGGTATTGGAAAATATTCGTAGTTAAATAGTCGGTATCTGGTCAGTTCATACACCCTAGGTGGAAATATATTTTGCAGGGACTGTGGCGTTAATCCATTGATGATTTTATATAGCTGACAAAGTTTACGTTTGTTTCTGCGCGACTGTAAAGTGTCCCATCCTGTTTTATTGTAGAGGCTTTGAATACTGCAGTTTGGTAGATCCGGTCGTGATTCGAGCCGTTTCCATCTGTATCTTTTTTCGAGCGAGCGTTTATTTTCAACTGAACAGCTATCCCAAGTAATGTTAGCATATTCCAAGACAGGACATATATATGTTATATTAACCTCATTAAGGGAATGTTTCTCTAACATCTGTTTGAGGTTGTTTTTGTAAAATGTGTATGCATTCGGAGAACATCGGTTTTCTTCCAGTTTTATGGGGTTCTTAGTGGGGTTATATATAACTATTCACCCCCTTTTTTATTATTATTCAAAGTCACACTTTTGTAGCAGAGAACTTTGCTATTGGAAACATAGTGAAAAAATGGGAAGTACTTGTAGAATGAATGTAGCAATGTGGGTTTTGCTCATTTAAAAGAGAAATGAGCAGTTTTCCCGTAGGAGCCCCAATTTGACCATTCGACCTGAAATGAGCTTGTTGCTGTCAATATTCGTACATGTTTGAATGTTTTCATTTCGTTTTATTTCGTCGTACTACGAAGAAGAAACAAAAGATATTTTTCTTTGTTTACGATTGGAAATATGCAGTCTCAAATCGAACAGATTATAAGCTGGTTTAATAACACAGTTTAATTTGATATTCAACATGGAAAGATTTGAGCCGAAGGAAAACGTTATGAGTGGAGAAAAGAACGAAACATACATATTAACTGGTTTCCTGTGTTCTATAAGCGAAGTATTGAGCTATAGGGTGAGGGCTCCAGTCAATGCTACATGTAAACTTTATCTAACCATTTTCCAGCCCTAGATATATATTTTTTTGGATAGATCGTTGTTAAGAAGATTTGCAGCTGATATATGATATTCAACTACACACCTGGTGATTTCGTAAGGGGTATTCGGTGGTTATGCACTCAAAATCTTTACGCGAACTTCGGCTATGATTTACGAGACATTCAAATGTCAATAAACGGATAGGTTCTCCTAATCTATTGATTTTTAGTCAATTTCATAGACATGTTTTGAAAAATCGGACAATCATCACGAAAACACGCCTATATAGTTTTGACCCCCTTAAACCCCACTTTTATATAGTAAAACTGGGGTTTACAGGGGTATACATTATTTTTCTTATTTCTGCTCAGAAACATAGATTGTCGGTACTCGTTAGAACTACCTCGTCGAGGCGGTTCTAACGAGTACTCACAATCTATGTTTTGAGCAGAAATATGAAAAATATCAGAAATTGTTATCTGAATTTTTTCATTTTTTGGTGGGAAAATTTTCAGTATATTTGAATAAGCATGTATTCGTAATGGCTATTTATTCTCAAGAACTTTCATTTCTGCGTCGTCAAGATAGAAGTGGGCTTGAAAAAACAGGCGGCTAATTTTTAATTTAATTTTCCGCGGAGAAGGGTACTCCAATATTCCTGTTTTGACTTTTTTTTATCATTGCAAAATGAAGGTATTTTCAGCTATCTGGGCTATGAAATACTTTTTTAACATATCAAATAAGACGTACTCCAACGTACGTCGACGCTGAATACATAATATGCTAAATATCCGAAACATTTGTTCCGGGGACTGAAATATTTGTGACAAATATGACCTATGAGGCCGAACCCTCCTTACATGGGCATTAACCCTTAAGGGGACAAGAAAGCCAGCGGTCAGGTGTCTGATAACATGGCCTGATTACCCCTTACGAAAATTTGAACTGTATTTATATGATATTTTAATCTTAGGTTAACTTACTTATTTCATTACTCATCATTATCTAATTATTTTATTTTATTTTTTATGTCGTTCCGATAGTTTCATGGGATGTTTTCGATTCGATGAAGATGGGAATCTACGTGTATTTCATTCTTTAATTTTTACAGGAAACTATACGACAAACTGTTTTAGAGGACCAATTTTAACGTGTCGATAAATATAAGTATAAAAAACAATAGAAATATTTATTTTCTTAATAAACCAAAAACAAAAAAAAAAAAAAAAAAAAAAAAAAAAAAAAAAAAAAAGAAAGAAAAAGAAAAGAAATCCCATCAGTGACGTCATGCCGGTATCTCATATTGTCGCAATCACGCAGAACATAGCTTATAGTCGGGTTTCTAAATTCCTGTATCTTGCGCACAAACGTAACACTACAATCTAAAAGCTACTCCACGGCTAATCAACTAGCTTTTCTCTACAATACATTCTGTCAAGCCTTAGACTCCGGAAAAGAAGTGCGCGTTGTTTTCTGTGATGTCAGCAAGGCGTTTGACCGTGTCTGGCACAAGGGTCTTCTCTGTAAATTGAAAGCAGCCGGAATATCTGGTAACCTTTTATCTTGGTTTAGCAGCTACCTCTCTGAAAGAAGACAAAGAGTGATTCTTCCAGGTACACAGTCAGATTGGAATTATATTCAAGCAGGAGTCCCACAAGGATCTATACTTGGCCCACTCTTATTTCTGTTATATATAAATGACATTGTTACCGATATTGGCTCAAATATAAGATTGTTTGCTGACGATACTGGCCTATCCCTTATTGTAGAAAACACTGACACTGCAGCTGAAACCTTAAATTCGAAACCAAAACCGAAAAAATTACACAGTGGGCGAATACCTGGCTTGTTAAGTTCAATCCAGCAAAAACTGAATTATAAGTAGAAAACTTCTACAGCCAGTACATCCTCCTCTCTATATGCAAAATCAGCAAATTAAGGAAGTTGAAAATCACAAGCACCTCGGTCTTTATTTTAGTAATGATGGTACCTGGCACGCTCACATAAACTACATAAAGGAAAAAGCATGGAACAGAATAAATATAATGCGAAAACTTAAGTTTCAATTAGATCGAAAGTCATTAGAAATAATATATACCTCTTTTATCAGACCTATTTTAGAATACGGAAACAAATTTGGGATAATTGCACGCAGTATGAAAAGGATGACCTCGAAAAGATCCTGACAGAAGCAGCGAGAATCGCAACAGGTGCCACAAAGTTGGTATCTATTGAGAACTTGTATAGTGAAATAGGGTGGGACACATTAGACATCAGAAGAAAAAAACAAAAACTTACACTATTTTATAAAATTGTAAACAACCTTACTCCAAATTACTTATCTTCTCTCATACCTTCATCTGTTACTGAAGCTTCTAACTATAATCTCAGAAACACATGATATTAGGACAGTAAACGCACGAACTAGTCAGTACTTCTCTTCTTTCTTGCCATCTACTATCAGAGAGTGGAACACTCTTCCAGAATCACAGAGAAATTCCTCAACCATTACTTCCTTTAAATATCAGTTGAATCAACCCAACTCCTAAATACCGAACTTCTATTATGTCGGAGAGCGTCGCGTCCAAATATTGCACACACGCCTGAGAACTAAATGCAGCTCTCTTAACTATTACATATTCACCAAGAACTTGACTGACTCTCCTCTCTGTAGATGCGGCAGTGTTGAAAACACGGAGCATTATCTCTTTCAATGTCGTCCTTATCATCAGCCTAGAACTGAAATGCTCAACTCGATTTCACAAGTTTGTCATGTAACACTTGACGTGTTGCTATTTGGAGATAGCTCGATGTCCAATGAAGCGAATACTACAATATTTCTTTCAGTTCAAAAGTTTATCAAAGATTCAAAACGATTCTAAATACGGCAAGTATTAGTTAAAAAGAAAACATACCTTTTTTTCATGAATCGACCATTTCACTATTCCAAATGTCAGAATGTAACTTGTTATTGATCTTACCTTAACAACTGAAAACCCCCAAATAGCACAGATAATTGGTAATTTCGACGATAGGATACTTCATAGCAATAACCTTAACTAAAATATCTACAAATGGGAAGACCTCAACGACCCAGACTAATTTGGACCCCTCTCCCCCACGATCTGCTCCATGACCCTTTGTTTCTTTCTGCTTAGCTTCAAAAAGCATCTTTTTTTTTTTTTGCTCTACTATTACATTGTTATCTTGAATTTTCTATCTCTATTAATTTATTAGCTACATGTTTATTTACATGTACAATTTAATTATCTTAAAAGTAATTATTGCACAGAAATTTATAAGTCCGACTATGTAAAATGCATTGTCTTGTAAAAGCTATTTTGTTGAGGAAAAACTTACATGAATCAAATGTAGCTAATGACTGCCAGTATTGTACAATATATCTAAATTTGTATTAGGAAAGGAACTCCATAAGCTATAAGCATTCGTTCCAATCCTTTAGATTGCTATTGTATGTATATATATCATGCATGTCAACTTTGATATTGAGAAATAAATATGTTTATCACATAGTGGCCTAAATTCCCAACATTTAGCATGAAATATCTCGCGATATAGATGATCTACATGCATGCAAATGTGATGTCAGTTATACCATGGTTCTGCGCATGTACGTGCGATAATGCACTCGCTCACGCTCGTGCATTATCGCATCGTACATGCGCACGAACCATGGTATAACTAAGACTTAACCAATGGATGTTCCATAGTCTCTATGTAAATAAAACTAAGGTTAAATCTCACCGAAAATTATACCATAGCTGGACCATGGGATAATTTTCAGATTTGAAAATTAACCCATGGTTTTATTTATAGATCTCACAGGTGTACTTTAGAATGACTGTCAACTCATCAGTGCGCCTTAACTTTTTTCACTCTATGGGCTAATTCCGCAGGCGATGACAAGTTGATATTGTCCCCCCCCAAAAAAACAGGTTTTTGTTTTCTGGGAAAAATAAGAAAAATATTTCAAAACGTTGTATGTTGAATTTTGTTACAGCAGACAATTTGAACATTTTCGTATTTTTTCCTAGGAAACAGAATGACATTTCATGCAAATTGTCTCCAAATGTCAAATGTTTATTGGAAAAAAATAAACTATCACCAATATGTTGTCTGCTGAAAATGTCCAGAGTGCTAACCATCAATTTTCAGCAGATGACATTTTTTAAATAGTTTTCTTATTTTTTTCTCAGGTAACTGGATTTGACATTTCATGTACATTGTCTCAACTAGAGACAGTTTGCAAGAAATGTCAAATTCTGTTGGCTGGAAAAACTAAGAAAGTATCATCAAACATATTGTCTGCTGATATTATCCAAAGAGTAGTAAAGGTTAGAGGAACTTCAAATTTACTTCTGCACTGAGCAACTTTCTATTTAAAAATGACATTTTTGTTGAATAAAACACATGAAACCAGACAGTCTGTCTGGAGTATATTATAATGACCAAAGCTACAGTTGACCAACCAGACTGCAACAAAGTTTAACCAAATTAAGATGCTGATGTAATTTCTTGTGATTGACAAGATTGCAACCAATCAGATTTTAGCAGTAGTACCTCAGTTAGTTTAATTAAAAAAAGGTGGGGTGTTTCATCCTTTTTAGTACACAAGGTCAATTGGTACAGCATCTCATCAGACTGCCTGTTACCACTTTACCATAAAAATAAAAAAAAGAGAAATAAAAGTAAAAAAGTAGAAAAAGATATACTAAATAAATAAAAGAATAGTTTTGTAAGAAAAAAACAAAACAAAAAACAAACAAAAAAAAAAAAAAAAACAAACAAAAAAAAAAAAACAGTCCCATACATTGGTTAAAACAGATAAACCATGTTATTGTCTCGGTTTTGGGAATACTGTAAATTATATCATAATTTGGTGACCTTTCACTATCTGACCCAAACTCGGCTCCGCCTCGTTTGGGGTCAGACAGTGAAAGGTCACCAAACTATGGTATAATTTACAGTATACCCAAAACCTCGACAATAACCATGGTTTATCTATAACTTAAACTAATCTAAAAGCTATACGTCTGAGTTTTAATATATATAACGTTTTGATACCGGTTCATACAAAACTACTGTATAGCAATGCGAAACTAATTGCATTTTGGAGAAAAACATGCATTTTGCATGATATTGGTTTAGAGTTTTTCCATGCAACTGAAAGTTCTATTAAGCTTTGAGGTTTTACAACTACCTTTTTTGCATCTGCGGAAGGGAGAGAATGACTGTAGAAAATACTTCATAATCAAATCTGCACGAAAGAAATTTGCCGTTTCGGCGGGGATCGAACCCGAAACCTCCTGATCACCAGTCGGATGCGCGTCCAACGGAACCACCGAGGCTTTAAGCGTATAGTACATATGTATATTCCAAGTAAAATACACCCAATATACACCCAAATCGCGATAAATTCAGTTGATGTCTGGGCCTTCGCTGTCTGCGCATGCACCGAAGGCACATTCCGCTTGGCCAGGCTCATATAACATTACGAAAACATGCCGATTCAAATATACTGAAAATTTTACCACAAAAAAACATTATTATTTTCAGATAAAAAAATCTTATATTTTTCATATTCTGCTCAAAACATAGATTGTGGGTACTCGTTAGAACCGCCTCGCCGAGGCGGTTCTAACGAGTACCCACAATCTATGTTTTTGGGCAGATAAAGAAAAATAATGTAAACCCCTGTAAACCTAAGTTTTACTGTATAAAAGTGGGATTTAAGGGGGTTAATATTATATAGGCATGTTTTCCTGATGTACCTTCAAATATACGTGACTGGAATAATTTGCCTGGTGAAGCTGTTAATTTAGGATAAGTTGATTCTGTCAAAAGATGCAAGAAAGATCTTTTCAGCCGGTACAGAAACACTTCTAGGCTGGTGACAGGCACAGTAGTAAGGTCTTACACAAGTGAATTCGAACAAGTTATAGTTCTTTGAATAATGACTTATTCCTAGAAACACAATAGATCCTCACTCTGAAGTTGTGGAGAAAATGAGGACGCCAAACATTTATTTTTTAACTATCGTTATAGAGCTTTCTAATACAATCTCATAGTACCAGGTAAATCTCCTTAAATTTACTTTTTACGGCCTCGTGATTGGAATTCTAATACTAAATTTAAAACAACGGATAGCAAAATTCACTCGCTGAATGGACTCGACCATTTCAGTGGGGCTAGAAAATAGTCGGAATTCTTCTTTTATGAATGTATGCCTCAGAATTTATGAAACATATTTGTTGTTGTTTGTTTTCGACGTCCACTGTAAAGGGGTGTAGCCCAACTTTGTGCAAGCACATTTGAGAGGCTCCAAAGTTGAACGTTTCAGCTTTAATGACTTTAGATAAAGCAGACAGCATTTAAAACACGTTTTGCATTTTCCAATGAAAATATTTAATTTAAATTGCCCATTTCGGAATCAAGTTTGATTGTCTGTGGAAAACATGGACATGTTATTAATTTTCATCTGATAATTTAACGTACACAGTGCTAAAGGATATAATTTCAGGGGAGGTAGCGCTGTCAAGTTTATTTGTTTTCCTTCTGGTTCTACCATAAAAGGAAAGAAATCGCTTCCGATTTGCTTTTAGAGTTTATTCCTTTTTAGAAGGGCTTAATATGCAGTCAAGCAAACAGGAAGTCACAAAATTTGTCTCCATTGGCGAAAATGGCGAAACATTTACCAAGTGTATCAAGTCCCCTTAAAATATATGTGAGGCTGGTGAAGTAATCTACTGAGCTATTTATGTTACAGAATCACCTTGCTGAGACTATGATGAGAGGTGTTGTTTCAACTGGCGTCACACAACAACAAGCCATCCAGATGCACCAGACCTGTCCACTGCAACAACAACAGAGAGAGCACTTTCTGGTAGGATACAAGAAATTTAACCCTTTAACCCCTGAGTTTCTGAAGTGGATTCTTCCATTTTAGAATTTTGACATGTCAACCAAATAAAGATCTAAGTTTAACCTCATAAACAGAATAGTTAAACCGTGTAGATACTGATGAGTCGTCTCATCTGGCTCTACACTGTTTGCACAGGTATATATTTTGGTCTGTCAGGCTGAACGGGTTAACCTGTTTCTGCCGAATGGACTTCTCTACCTCAAATCTTTGGACAGATTTATTATCTATATAAGGGGTGTCTGGCTACCTCTTTTTATTTTCAGGAAGGCGCTAGTGACAGACGTCTGGCAATAGCGGTTTCACGGTAAAATCGCTAATGACAGACGTCTGTCAATAGCGATATTGCGTTACAATCGCTATTACAAGATGTCTGCCATTAGCGAATTGGCGTTAGAATCGCTATTTCCAGGTGTTTGTCACTTGCAAATGCTTTTAAATCGCAATTCCCAGACATCACTAAACCCTTTCTTTGGGGCAGATTTTGGGATCGATCTGATTTTAATCCAGATCATTGCACAGCTTTGTTCTGACTTTCGGTTAATCATAGCATAACGAAAACACGCCTATTCAAATGTATTGAAAATTTCACCACCAAAACCTGAAAGTTTTCAGATAAAAAATTCTGATATTTTTCATATTTCTGCTCAAAACATAGATTGTGGGTACTCGTTAGAACCGCCTCGGCGAGGCGGTTCTAACGAGTACCTACAATCCATGTTTTGAGCAGAAATAAGAAAAATAATGTATACCCCTGTAAACCCCAGTTTTACTATAAAAAAGTGGGGTTTAAGGGGGTCAAAATTATATAGGCGTGTTTTCGTGATGGTCTCTTGTGTATTCCCGTTTTTGCCTTTTCTCTATTACCTAACAGTATGCGCGCCACACTTCGGGGAGCGTATTCTATTGTGCGTTCTTATGATAACCAGTTTACAATATTACTCTATTCTAGAGGGAGGCCGAGTTGACTGACTTGTAAAATGTTAAGTTACCAACATGTTAAGTAATAAGACTAGTCCACGTTATAATGGTCCTTAAGGCATATGCAAACAGCGAATTCTCAGGTGCGGCTGCGCTTCTGAATAGTCTCACCAGAGCATTCACAGTTTGCACACGTGTAGTAAAGAACTAGAACTCGGGCCACATGTGAGACGCCAAGTCCTTCAACGGAAGGTCAAGTGTTTTTTTTTTTTTTTTTTTTTTTTTTTTGGTGTTTTTTTTTTTTTTTTTTTTTTTTTTTTTTTTTTTCTCTCTGGTACTCCGCTTTTCGTCCACCTCTGATTAAAAATCGGCTCAAAATAGGTGAAATAATCTTGAAAGGGCCCCGCTAAAAGTACAATTATCTCGTATCACGGTTCAATTTTTGAGAGTTTGTAAAGATAACCAAATCGTTTTTAAACTTTGATTTGTCGTAGATAGTTGGTAATGGTGGTATATGATACTTCTTCAACAACACAATTCATTATTCAAAATGCGAGCATCTATGGCACATATGCTCATATCTAGATCACGTGTTCAATACGTGTCCTAGATACGATTTCCACTGAACATACATACAGTCGACTCTCGTTATCTCGACCTCGCTTATCTCGAATAACCGCTTATCTCGAAGTGAAAATCTGGTCCCTGTTTTATCACAGTGATCTACCAGCAGGCAACAAAATATTGTGGAAAAGAGGTGAAATTGCTCCTTTAGGAGCAATTTCTCCTCTTTTCAACAATATTTTCAATATATCTCTAACTTAGGAGTCAAATCACATATTCATTCTGTTAAAGGTGGTTGCTCGATTAACTGTTTTACTCAGTTCCGCAAATCTGATATGTCGAAGTACGGATATCTCGAAGTGTTTCATAGAGTCCCTTGGATTTCGAGATAACGAGAGTCGACTGTATCTGTTTTGTAGCCGACTGAGCATGGTAGTAGCTTACACACAATTACTATCATTTGCATTTGCTCTCCTGGTAGCTTCACTGATGCTCCGAAATATTATACCAAAGTTTTATCACCTTTCGGGCTGCGGTTTGTGATTGTGGCACTCCCTGGAATTTTCTCTTACCTTTTTGTTTCTCGTATGACGAGCACTGAATCGTTTCACTCATCATAAATGGCCCTACAACTACACAGAATATCTTCTCTGAAAGTGTTATTTCTCTTTTTCCTCCAGCTAGCATTTACACTAAATTCTATTAGATGCTCCCGAATTCGTTCTTGATTTAAGATCATTTTATGGGGATTGCTCCCGTCACAAAGTGCAACCGCGAACAGAGTCGCAAAAAGACCGCAGTCCGTTACACCTTGAATTTTAAAGCCTTGCCGTCATATTTTAGAATAGAACAGATTTGGAATTTACTACTTTGTATTTTTGTTTTTGCCATATATAAATTACATGGCTAAGGTCTTGAAATAGTAGCTCTTGCTTTTTTTTTAATATAATCATATTGTATGTCTTGTTATATGATTTTCAGCAATCTGGAACTAACGAATTTGTTGTACAATCACTATTGCGAGGTGTCTGTTATTAGCGATTCATACGATAAATCGCTATTAGCACAAGTCAGTCAACAGCGATTTTAACGTAAAATCGCTATTACCAGACGTCTGTCAATAGCGATTTTAATGTAAAATCGCTATTACTAGACGTCTGGAAATAGCGATTTATACGATAAATCGCTGATACGAGACGTCTGTAAATAGCCACTCCGTTATTATTATTATTATTTACCATGTTTTGTAAAGATTTCTGTTTGCTTGCCATCAGCTGACCTAGAATTAAGGTAAACGTTTTGGCCGAAGAAGCATTTTAGCAAACAGAAAATTACCTCCCTAGTTGTTGAAACTTAACAAAAAGGTCCTCTCAAAGAATAAAATACTTCTAGACGGTCTAGACAGAGTATTGGGATGTGAGACAAATATTTCATTCTTCAGAACAGAGTAGACGTTTATGTGATTGACATACAATAGCATATTGCCTACATTCTTACATCGTAAAATAAACTGTTAAAAATAAGTAGGGGTATTCTGATATATCCGATGACAGGAAATATATGTATAAAAATAGACCTGTATTATTTTTGTATATCCAAATTAGCATTTGTTAAACAAATTTAATCCACATCAGAACACTCAGATATTAATCATTTGACCGGAAATTGATAAGATAATGTATAAGGTGACACACAAAAGTGGTGACACACGACAATTTCACTGCCACATCCATAATTGTCACTAGGAGTTGTTGCTGCATTAAAATAGCGCTCTCCACGGCGGCTCCAGACCCTCTGATGCCATCACTGAAGTCAAGCGTAAGTCTACACACTTCAGAAACATCACGAAAACATGCCTATATAATTTTGACCCCCTTGAACCCCACTTTTATACAGTAAAACTGGGGTTTACAGGGGTATACATTATTTTTCTTATTACTGCATAAAACATAGATTGTGGGTACTCGTTAGAACCGCCTCGCCGAGGCGGTTCTAACGAGTACCGACAATCTATGTTTTGAGCAGAAATATGAAAAATATCAGAGTTTTTTATCTGAAAATTTTCAGTTTTTTGGAGGTGAAATTTTCCATATATTTGAATAGGCGTGCTTTCGTAATGACATGCTCGCTGCACAGTCCACCTCTGATGTTGTCTTGTTCAGTTGATTCTTTCACATCGATGACGAGCTATTAGTGGGAGAATAACATACGACCTGTGAGCTCGTATATTCCGGTCGTGCAGTCTGTTCCTCACTGTCTGAGTGGAGACTTGTACTCCAGGTACCCATAAGAGGCATCTCTGTAGCTACGTCGTGTTCTCTTGTCTAATTGCAGAGCTTTTTGTTTGATTTGGGCTTAACGTCGCTTTCAACAACCTTTCAGTCATATCGCGACGGTGTCTGGATATGACAGGGAGCTCAATGCTCACTTTTAAGGTGCTGCCTCACTGAAATATCATGCCCCAGACACTTTGACAATATATTCCACCCAGTCACGTTATACTGACACTGAGCTGACCAGTTCCGATTCCTAGCTCTACTTTCTTAATGCTGAGCGCCAAGCGGAAGAGCAGCTAGTACCATTTTTAAAGTCTTTGGTATGACCCGGCCGGGGATCGAAAACGCAACCTCCCGGTCACAAAGCGGATGCTCTACTACTGAGCCACTGTGCCGGTGTTGTGACAAGTGGTCTGTCTTGTGGAACGGGTTGTGGAACGTGGGCGGCCACTTCGAGGCAAATCTACTACATTTCTGGTCTGTCTCAAACGAGTCCATAGCCGGCTGACAACGAATTGTGACACACGTAATCTTCTTGCCACACATCAGGAAAACATGCCTATATAATGTTGACCCCTATAAACCCCACTTTTATATAGTAAAACTGGGGTTTACAGGGGTATACATTATTTTTCTTATTTCTGCTCAAAATATAGATTGTGAGTACTCGTTAGAACCGCCTCGGCGAGGCGGTTCTAACGAGTACCCACAATCTATGATTTGAGCAGAAATATGAAAAAAAATATCAGAATTTTTATCTGAAAATTTTCATTTTTTGGTGGTAGAATTTTCAGTATATTTGAATAGGCGTGTTTTCGTAATGATAAGCCTGCGCACTTCCGCCTCGTAGTAGCCAAATTGCAAACCACGTCTGCTGCTCTGTATGGCGTCGCATTGTTAGAAACAGCAAATTCTCTTTTAATACTGTAACTTTGTAGTATAAGACGTTCAAATAAGCAGGTTTGTCGTGATTAGCACGCTTTTTTTCACCACAATACATTCAATGTGAAATTGAACATGTGACCTTACGGCTGAATGAACAAACAATACACAATTAAGCGGTAAGTAAACGAATTTATCGTACATATGAATATGTATAGGTATGTAGTTGCTTCGTATTACAGTAAACAGTTCTCCTGCAGACATACAAACCGAAATGTAATTTTTAAGAAAAGTTGAATATCCCCCTACTTATTTTGAACAGTATGATATAGTTTAAGGCAAGAAATGTTACTCTTTGGTTTGTATTGATAAAAAGAAGAAAGTTTTATGTGGACTTTACATTAAAATTTATTCAATGATGTAATGTGGGAGTGATATAAATGTTTAGCTATAGAATAATTGTATACGGTAACCCTCTTGTTATATTACCTGACAAAAAAAGAAAAGAAAAAAAAAACATAAAAAAAAACACATATATGTTTGTAATTTCTTATTACAATAGCTGATTCAAACGCTGCTAGCTGTTCTGGTTAAATTGACGTTTGTACAGTTCAATAGTTCTATCAGTTTATAAACGGTGCTTCTTTGGATACCATTTTTGAATGTCTTCTTTACGAATATTGCTATAAAGAGGACATTAAATCACAAAATGATACCCGCCTTCTGTATCATTTGGATTACAAAAGATATCTTCACACTATATCTTGTTATGGGTACCAGTTTCTATCATCACGAAAACATGCCTGTAAAATTTTGACCCCCTTAAACCCCACTTTATATAGTAAAACTGAGCTTTACAGGGGTATAAATTATTTTTCTAAATTCTGCACACACAAAAAAAACCCAGATTGTGGCCGAGGCGGTTCTAACGATACCCACAATCTATGTTTGAGCTGAAATAAAAAAAAATATCAGAATTTTTATCTAAAAACTTTCAGTTTTGGTGAAGAAATTTTCAATATATTTGAATAGGCGTGTTTTCGTAATGATGCAATGCAAAGACAAACGTGGAAGAGAAAAAAATCAACGATCAACCTTTAAATAAGTAGCCAGGACCAAAGCTTCATAGAGTTCTTTACGTTTCCCTCATTTCTACCAAAACATTATCAGTCAATGTTGTTTTAAAGGTTGGTAAAACTATATCCCTACTTCCTTCCTTCGGTAAAACCATTTTGCATCGATAAAATATTTTATTTATGTAGTCCAAATATAAATGGCGTTACCCAAGAAAGCATTGTGATGAAACATTACATGTATCAGGTTCATTTACCATACAGTTATATACAGTTTCTAGCATACAATTTCTATTCAATTCGCTCTTCAATTTAAACCTGCACTTAGCAATATGCAACTGTCGCCCCATAATTAGCGGGTACTGGCCAAGCTCTTTGAATATTGCATAATAATTTGTAGATCTATATATTTACAAAATTTACGGTGTATTCGTTCTATACAATCTGTGCTAATAAAGCCCAACACGTCGCAACCGTAATACAGTATTGAGGCAGCCAGACAAATTAATAAATTAACCATTATATTGAGTGTTATTCCCTTGATTTTTTTTTTTTTTTTTTTTTTTTTTTTTTTTTTTTTTATTTCTCTTAAATGATATCTGGTATGAACAATCATATGATACGCGAACATACACAGTCGAACCTCAATAGCTCGAATACCGATGGCTCGTTTACTTTGGCTAATTCAAATTCGTTTTTCAGTCCCTACAAAATTCTTCCGATAGCTCAAGAAAAGAAGTATTTAGGAAAATTTTCTAATTTTATCATAAAATTGTATGTTGTGTGCACTCATTAGAATCGCCTCATCGAGATGATTTTAATGAGAACACTCGGCATACAATAATTGTGTAAAATTTGAAAAGTTTTCCTAAATTATCACTTTTTGCTTCCTGACCTGGCGCCATGAGATTAACCCTCAGTGGCTTGAACTACCCATATCGCGAACAAATTTCTGCGGTCCAAAAGATGTTCGAGCCACCATTGAAGTTCGACTGCCCCAGTTAGCATTCTACATAAATCTACAGCGGCCCGTTTGCGGCCCGTCAACTATCCTGACGGGCCGCTAACGGGCCGCTATAGATTTATGTAGAATGCTTACTGGGGCAGTTCTCTTTCAATTGTTTCAGAATAGTGCTAAGTCCTTGTTGATGTCATATTCTGCCGAATATCTTTACTTGTTTCTGGATAAAATTTTACCGGAAGTAACATCACAGCGACACACAATTCAGTTTTGCTGCCTGTGCCAATACGTGGAGTACAAGACGTGCCAGAACAGGTCTACCGCACCAAATGTCATTGGAGTCTACGCTGTTTGACTCTTGACAAGAATCTTTTCGCACATCTTGCATTTTATGTGTAGTGACTAAAAATGACATGGATGTGGTTATATGTGAACAAAAAGCAAAATGATTATTGTATTACGATAATACAGTGAACCCTCGTTACAACGACAGCATTAAAATGAATTTGCAGTTGTACAGAATACTTAATGAGCAGATTGACATGTAAGAAGGTCTTGTTGTTTTGTTGTTGTTTTTTTTTTTTATTTTCTTTTAGACAATATGTTTTGGATATTTGTTAGTATCGCCTCACTATCTAAAACATGTGTTTCTTTAAAGAATTAAATACAATACAACACATATGTTTCTTTAAAGTATTTAATACAATATTTTTGCATAATTTGTGATTAATTGTTACCTCTGAAGTGAGGGTTTCGTGACAGTCAAATTGTCATTATAACGAATTTCATCTTTGTATCGAGTGTCGGTATGAAGATATGAAGACAATATGAGCCACAATAACATCTATAATAAGATCTGTGTAACCAGCAAGACTCATATCAGCCTGCACATCCAACCAGTATGGCAAGGGTTTTCGTTTATCCATCTTTGGATGGTCTAGAATGAATATGCGATCAGCGAAGACTCTGATCAGACTGCGCGGATGCGCAGGTTGATCTGAGTCTTCGCTTGTCGCACAAGTCTTATTGTAGGTTTTGTCGTGCGCTGGCTCAATTATGTAAATGTATAGGTCTAGGGAAAGGGCCATAACTACTACTGTGAGAACTAAGGACCATAACTAATGTTGTGAGGACTTGTGCCCTTACCCCTTTGCTGTATTTGTTATAGCAATAAAATATGCTTAAAGTAAACGTGGGAACCAGAAAACGCTCTACAATAGCAGCTTTTTTTTCAGTCATAATGTGCTGATATACATATTATTTCTTCACGAAGAAGTCTTAAGGGTACGCATCCACACTCAACATTTATTTTCGTGGATATATAAGAAAATATTTGTCTGGACATTTCTCTTTTGGGAGATATATTAGCTATGCATTTCGACTTTAAGGACCGAGTCAAGCGAAAACGTGCCCTCGAACATTTTCAAATTGCGCAGGTTCAGATCATCTTGCGCATGCACAAAGTATCATCCGGGTTTTTTTCTCTCTATTTATACATTCTATAGTATCCAAGGATTCTGTTAGCGGGCAGTGAAGGCCCTATCAGACTACGAAGATTTGTCGATCTGTGCTTATCTGGGCCTTCGCTGTACGCATATGCCCAAAGACACGTTTTCGTATGGCGCGGCCTAATTCTTGATGAAAAGAAGAAAGTTTGGTTGTTAACCTCTATCACTCTTTTGGACAAATTCAGAAGACCAAAAATTGATGATGTTTCTTTTCTTCTTTCCCCCCAAAAAATTAAGCTTTGCCATTTCATGCCATTACGACAACAACACGCCTATTCAACTATATTAAAATTTTCACCACAAAAACAAAGATTTCAGATAAAAATTCTGATATATATATATATATATATATATATATATATATATATATATATATATATATATATATATATATATATATATATATATATATACCTGTTCAAAACATATATTGTGAGTAGTCGTTAGAATCGCCTCGTCGAGCAGAAATAAGTAAAATAATGTATACCCCCCCCCCCCCTGTAGACCCCAGTTTTACTGTATAAAAGCCGGGTTTAGGGGGTCAAAATTATATAGGTATGTTGTCGTGATGAAAATGGCTCCTAGGAGATAGTTTGCATGGCATGGCAAAACCCTCTGTCTGTGTACTTTTCAAAATGGTTTCTGCTGAATCTTTACCCAGCATGCTTCAACAAGCGTTAAGTACTAAATTATGACATGGCATGCAGTATAAATAACTGATAGGAATTAAGAAGTACTATCATTAAAAAAACAAAAGTATTCGGCGAAAGCAGCAATACGAGGGTCTCGTAATGTTTTGCTGCAAAGGAAAAGACATTACGAAAACACGCCTATATAATTTTGACCCCCTTAAACCCCACTTTTATATAGTTAAACTGGGGTTTACAGGGGTATACATTATTTTTCTTGTTTCTGCTCAAAAACATAGATTGTGGTACTCGTAAGAACCGCCTCGTCGAGGTGGTTCTAACGAGTATCCACAATCTATGTTTTGAGCAGAAATATGAAAAATATCAGAGTTTTTCATCTGAAAATTTTCAGTTTTTGGAGATGAAATTTTCTATATATTTGAATAGGCGTGCTTTCGTAATGGGTAGCATATGAACAAATTGAATGGAGGTCTCATTTGAGTTCCGATTCTCCTTATATATATAGAACTAAAAAATGAACAGGCTTGGCGATATATTGCAGAAAAAAGAAACTAACAGGCTTTGCATAATATATATGTTTATATATTTAAAAAAATATACCAAATGTATGGTTTGGAGGAAAATAATAAATTATAATAAATGATTATGTTGCACATTTGGTAGTTGTTTTGATTTTAAGGACAAACAAGATTTTTGCGAAAACAACTTACACCTGTAGGTGGAGGGACTGGGACGGACTCAGCTGTATCATGGTATCCATCCTTCAATAACCAAACAGTGTAGATCCGAGTCAGATTCAAGAAATTGTGGGGTCTGATCAGGGTCTACACTGGTTGCTACTCATGCGACACGCTAACAGGTAGTAAATGCATCAAAAAAAATTCTAGAATTGGTATGGCTGCGGCGTCTGATCCGTGTCTACACTATTTGCCAATGTCCCTTTGATGTGACGCTTAGCATGTTATGCAGTTAGTAATGTCAAAATCGCAAAATTGAATGGATAATTTGGCCGAATGTGTTAAAAAGAAATAACAAAGGCTCTCTCTATGGGCTACCCAATACTGTGATATATATTTCACAGAAAATGATCAGCGGTAGATTTAGCGACGTTCTCTGATGATAAGTATGTAACTACGGGAATGGGTTAGATGATGCCGGGCCCATATCTTGGACACACAACTGACATCAAGTGTATGATCACGGCCTCATGTTTAGAATCATTTATTAGTAGTTAGGTAGGTAGATCACCACGGCCCCACAGACACAGGGTGGATTATCACGGTCTGGTGGTATAAATTATTAGTCTGCGAATGCATGGGTAGATGATCTTGGCCCCATGGAGTGAAATACACAACCAGCAAGGTGGAAGATCACGGCCTTGTGGTTTAATAAATATTATAGATAAAACATTAGGGTGGATTATCTCGGCCCCAAGAGAGATGATGAACGTCAATAAATATAGAAGTGACATTGAATGATTAGTCATAGGATGCTTGGAGAGAATGATTTTTGGCCCCATAGACTGAGATACACGACCAGCAAGGTGGATGATCACGGCCTTGTGGTATGATAAAGCTTATCAATGAAACGCATTGGGTGGATGATCTCAGCCCAAAGAGAGATGGTAAATGTCAGATTCATGGTCTGATGATACGTGTATAACCACGGAAATGGGGTAGATGATCTCAGCCTTATATGTGGATACACTGCTGACACGAGGTGGATGATCGCGGCCTAGTTGTCAACCCAATCATTGTTGATGGCTATGCTTCACTCTTTAATTGCACGACTGCGGTTCGGGCCTCAGACTCAATGACGGCCTCTTCGTAAAACTTTAACCAGTGGGTTGGGGCTTGATGATATGTCTTTAGCTTGGCCCGCCGTGGTTCAACTATTGGTTTTCATTTACTCTGGCATACAGTAGAATTAGCCAGGAGTACTCGTCTTTGTTTAATATAGTGATTAATTTGGTTTTTATAATCTCCATCAGACCACAAGGCCATTTATATCATGGCCTTGTGGTCTGATGGAGATTATAAATGAAATGTTCGGGTGGATGATCTCGGCCCCAAGAAATGATGAACGTCACTAGATACAGACATGGAATTAATAATTAGTCAGCGGATGCATAGAGTGGATGATTTCTGCCCCTCAGAACAAGATACATAACAGCAAGGTAGATGATCACGGCCTTGTAGTCTGACAACGATAAATGAAATGTTTGGTATGGATGATCTCGGCCTGAAGAGAGATAATGAGTGCCATTCCATGATCTGATGATAAGTATGTAACTACAGAAATGGGGTAAATGATCATGGCCCCATATTGTGGATACACAGCTGACATAAGGTGAATGATCACGACCTCGTGTTATGCATGGTTAGTCAATTGAAATGTTGGGTTTATTATCATGGCCCTACAGACACCAGGTGGATGATCGCAGCCTCATGGTATGAATGACTAATCATTGGACGCATTGGGTGGATGATCTCAGGTCCCATGGAATGAGATACAAAAACAACAAGGTGGATGATCACAGCATTGTGGTCTGATAGGGATGATCAATGAAATGTTTGCGGTAGGTGATTTCGGGCCAATAAAGATGATGAACATAGATACAAATTTGGAACAAAATAATCAAGTTAGCGGATGCATGGAGTGGATGATTTCTGCCGTATAGAATTCACAACCACCAAGGTGAATGATCACGGCCTTGCAGTCAGACAAAGATTTTAAATGAGCTGTTCGGGTGGATGAACTGCCCCCAAGAGAGATGATGAATGCCCGTAAATATAGACGTGACATGAATGGTTAGTCAGCAGATCCTGGAGTGGATGACCTCGGCTTCACAGAGTTGAATACACAACCAGCACGGTGGATAATCACTTCCTCGTGATCTAATGAAGGTTATGAATGAAACGATTGGGGTGGATGATCTTGTCCCCACGTGAATGATGGATATGAAAAGACAAACAGAGTAGCTAATCTGCTCTTCAGATATGTGTAAAGTTCTCTTCCTGTACAGTAGTATAACAGTCTGTATATATGTAGTAGGGACTAGGGATCTTAGCCCTGAAGAATTTCATATTTTACACACACATATATATACTATATGTATCTCAATTTGGTGGCCTAAAAAGGGTCAAATGAATCTGATATGATATAGATGAACCTCCAAGGATCGCATCAGCATGTACACTTGTCATTTTGAGATCTAGCATATCTACCATTGTAATCATAATGGCTGAATTTACCTGTACTATGTTGTGTCAAAGAATATACCAGCTGGCAGGATACCAAAACAAATTACCAAATTTTTGTTGCACCTGACAGCAAGCTTAACAGTGATAATTAAATTGTTTTGGAAATATCAGCTGACTGTAAAACAGGGTACCTCTGTTTGTCCAAAGAATCCATACTAAGAACATGCAACTGACAAATTGCTTCAAAAAAAGGTAAGAGAAAAGTCCAGGGAGTGCCACAATCACAAACCGCAGCTCTTCCCAGATCCCAAGAGGAAGAGGAAACCGACAAATCCAAACAAGCACAAACCGACCAAATGTACGAAAAGCACTAAGATTAGCTCTCTCTTCCCCAAGCGAGGTACTCGCAAGTTTCAGGAACATTTTCCTGTAGAAAGAACAAATAACTACTATTTTTATCCTTAAGTATTGGGACAGACAAACCTGAGCAAAAATGATAGACTCAAATCGGACCCTGCAGAACATGGTGTTAGATCAGAGTTTGCTTCACTTGTCAGACATCCGCCCGTCTTATGCACATTAACAACTAGCGAAAGGTAATCTATACTACAAACATACGTAAATTATGACAAATGTTTTCAAATCTGAGCGACTTTAACCCGTAAAGGATAAGACAACTACCCTATCCATCCCAAGTATTGGGACAGACAGGCCTGAGCAAGCATTGTAGGCCCAGATAAGAGGCTGTAAAGCAGTCTCTGATCATGGTCCGCTCCACCCGTCAAGCACTCAGCAGTCAATACATGCATATAATAAATGGTTTCAGATCTGAGTGACATTTATCCTGTAGAAGAATAAGTGAAATACTAAATTTATCCGAAGTATAAGGAGACAGTAAGGCTCCAGCAAACAGTGCAGATCAGGCACCTGAGAAAAGAGCATCCGGTTAGAATCCTCTCTGCTTGTCAATCATCCAATCATCTTAAAGCACATTGAAGACTAGCAAACTGTAATCCATACTAAAGACATATACATATGACTCACTCACTCACTCAAAAATTATATATATATATATATATATATATATATATATATATATATATATATATATATATATATATATATATATATATATATATATATATATATATATATATAATTTGAGTGACTTAAACTTGTAAAAGAATACAACAACTACCATATCTACTCCAAGGCTTTGGGACATACAGGCCTGAGCAAATATTGTTGAACCAGATAAGAGGCTGCAAAAAGCAGCGACTGATCAGGGTCAGCTCTGCTTGGCAAGCATTAGCAGTCTTTATGCACATCAACATCTAGCAAGTGGAATGTTGATTTCTTTAGGAGAAGATTTATATTCGGCACCATTAGCATGGTGTGCTGCTTATTGAAATGTAGAATATAATTATTATTCCAACTAGGCTCAATACATCTCGACTACAATTTCTAGAAGACAGTTTTGTGGAGTGGTTAACATACCCAAGCATGACAACACTTAAGTGGAATTGTTTTACTTAAGGCTTTATGGAGTTCATCTTTAAGATAATTCTCTAACCGTGTCCGGATAGGAAAAAAAATATGTAAGAGAATGTTCATTCCATCTTTAAAAACCACTGCTCTAAAGCTCTGTATACTGTGATGTACAACTACTATGAATAATATTAACACAGTACATCCAAGAAATACCAGGACACGTATCAGATACAATTTTGGGCTCCTTAGAAGTATTCCAACAATAGATTCTAGTGATTGCTAATCCTATTTAGCCCAGACGTTTATCTGCTGTACTGAGAGTGCATTTATTCTGTTGTACTGTTGTACAAATTCTTTAATGTCCCACTTATAGTTCCATCCAATGAGTACATATGATCAGGAAAATTTTGAGTTTTATTCATACCATACTTGAATTTCTTGAAGTGTTTAGACCTATGTCCGTTCTTAATCCTGAATTATCAACACAGCTGAATTCTTTACTGAATACAGAGGCTAAGCACTTACTGTGTGCAGATTGCATAGAATCATTTACTGAACTGTGGTGTAAATCTGTAGCATAATCCCATGGTTTCGTCCTAGGAAAACTCACTGTCAGTGAACCTTGACCTTCAAAAAGTTTATTAGCATCCGAGAATTTCACTGTCATATTATAGTCCCATTCTTCATCCACAAAGTCTCTGATGGATATAATTTGAATGAACTTAAACTTCCATGGATTTCCGCTTCGTCAAGTCTTATTCTGATTAAGTTTTTCTTGATATTTAAAAACAAAATTGTGTACAGAATGCATAGATATATTTACTGAACTATGGTTCTGTAGCATATTACTGTAGTTTCTTCCCAGGAAAACACAGTCAGTGAACCTTGATCCTCTATGAAACGCTTAGAAGTATCTGAAAACTTCTTTAGAGCACTGTCTTTTATAGTCCAATTCCTAATATACAATAGAAAGCCACGAATGTACTTAGAATGAACTGTAAACATCCATAAGTTTCCTCTTTGCCAAATCATATTGAGATGTAGTTTTTCTTAACATTGATATTTCTTAGATATTTTTTTTTTATAAATACAATGTCACATTAACGTCGATGTAACGTCCTGACGTTGCACCGACGTTAATGCGACGTTGTATAAACGTCATGTGCCCGCTGGGGACAGCCTTTTGAAGGCACCGGATAATGGTTTAATTGTAAATTTGTTGTAATAGCCGCTTTCAGTAAGGAGGTTGGTTTATGGTCCGTTTAGTATGAACATTACCTTGATAAAAATATCTTTAGACACTTACCATTCTATTGCCAAACTCGGCAGTTGACAAACTGAGTTTATTTTTATTTTTTATTCCTAGAAAATAGCAGCTGGCACTTCATGTAAATTGTCTCCTAAAGAGAGAATTTGCATGAATTTTCAAATTCTATTTTCTAGTAAGAAAGATATTTCAAAATGTCGTCTGCTGAAATATTTATCTAGTATGCAAAGTGTAAAAAGTTACTATTGTAGGGTGGTGAACCCATGTGACTTTTTGGATAACGTGCACCTCAAACTTTGCCTAGCAACGGCTATTTTTTTTTTTTTTAATAAAACGTCTTAATGTTTGGTAGATTTTGTTTAAATGAAATGCTGATCACTCCTTTTAAAAAGATCGTTTGTCGATTTTACGGGTGAAACTCCCAGCTTGCATTCTACATAAATCCATAGCGGGCCGTTATCGGCCCGTCAACTACCCTGATAACGGCCCACTTTAGATTTATGTAGAATGTTTACTGGGATGTTTGCGCATATCTGTTATAAAAAAGAAAAAAAAAGGTTTACAGTAAATGGGTGGCACCAAGCGAAATGGTTTCGTACACAAAATGCACAGATAAAGATTCATCCCACGCATGCTCAAAATTTCATACGGGCATCTGCTCTCCATTGAAGCATTCTATACCCAGCTAGCATTCTACGTAAATCTACATCAGGCCGTCATCGGCCCGTCAGCTACCCTGACGGGCCGATGATGGCCCGATATAGATTTACGTAGAATGCTGACTGGGTGGCTCCAACGATTGTTTTAGCAGACAGTAGGGCCCTGATCCGAATATGCGGATGCACAGGCTGGTCTGGGCCTTCACTGTCCGCCATATACCAGAATACACGTTTTTGCATGGCGCGGCCCGTTTGCTAAGTGAACAAAAACAAGACAAAATATTTAGATGTAAACCGTCTAAGTACTGGCGCAAATTTTATTCTAGTTTACTTGGAAATATGGGACACGGATATACTAAAGTTTAATACAATTTCAATGTGACAGGTTAAAAAGAACAACAATGTGATTCTTTAATGTATGCTTTTAATAAGCTTTATGAATTTTCTTGATCAAGCAATATGCGAATCCTAGTCATATTAGGATCTCCACGAGATTTAGTTTGTACATTATTAAAAAAAAAACAAAAACAAAAAAAAACATGCCAAAACTTAAATAAGTTACCAGATCTTATTTAGAAGCTTATTCTAGCATGCGTCAGACATGAATGTTTGGACTTTTTAAGTTTGGATCACAGGTCATAGTCAAACTTACCAAAGATGGACTGCAGGTCATTTTTAAACTAACCAAACTGCGCTCTGCGCCAATCGAACACTTTTCCATACATAAAAATTCAAAGCCATATTAAGAGACCGGCGCGATTCGCGCGCCGGTCAAAAAAGAAAAAAAAAAAAAAAAAAAAAAAAAAAAAATGAGCATAGAGCATTTGAAATGGGCTAACTAACTACATGTATTTCACTAAAATCCGTCTATCTTTAAGGACGATATTTATCATTATCCTATCGGAACCGGAAATCTGTCGGTATACGATATATGAAAAGTCACGTTAGTCGCCACTCTGACATGGCTGGCATATAACTTTAGCAAACAGTATTCAAACCGTATTGAAATTACGCTTTAGCCTGGATACCCGCGAAATGGTAATTTACACTTATTGTATAGAAATCGAAAAGACTGCCCAAAATTATTGCTATTTGCTTCCTGATCTGGCGCCATGATTAACCCTCAGTGGCTCGAACTACCCATGTCTCGCACATTTTTAATAGTCCCAAACATGTTCGAGCTATTGAAGTTCGACTGTATAATGTTTATCCCATTGTAAACCGAATAGACTCTCCCATACTATATATTGGACGAGTCCAATTTCAATTTAAGGTACATCCGGCTATGAGATTTACATATTCCTAGAGAAAAATGGCTAAACTATTTGCAAACAGTGGAGACCCTGATCAGACGCCGCGTTCTGGGTCTGCACTGTTTGCTAATTACCCTTTTACGGCTCCCGACCACTGGGTTATACAGGCATGTTCGTCCGAATAATTAGAGTAATGACGGTTGTGAAATTTTTGAGACCATGTTTGCTTATCAAATAACAGAACGATAGCCTAAATCTGATTATCTATATACTCGGTAGATAAATTACAAATTCAGAGGTTTCCAAAAAGTTCTGTCGTTAAGAATAATAATGTTAATAAAATGACTGAACTAATACAGGAATACAGCCTTACACAACTAATAACTGAGGATACACATTACACAGAAAATTCATCGCCATTGATAGATTTAATCCTTGCTCGCAACAAAACACACGTCTTAATGAGTGGTGTCATAGATACCTTCATTCCAAATCAAATAAGATATCATTGTCCGACTATTGTCCTACTGAATTTTTTACGACCTGTGTCGAAGACCTATACCAGGCGAATCTGGAAGTACAAACTTGCAGATTTTGATAAATTCACAGATCATCTTTAACCGAATATAATCTCACTGCCAAGGTCGAGGAAACCACTGACCTTGATATAAATGCTCAACAAATTACCGATTCTTTAATATAAGCTGCAGAAAGTCCATTCCGAATAAAGTAGTTACAATCAGACCATCTGAATCACCTTGGATAACTTTCAAAGTTAAAAGGCTTATACGAAAACGCAAACGTCTTCACATACGCTTTAAACGAACCAACAATCTTGTATGATTGTTACAAAAACGTTACAAAAAGTTACAAAAAACATCCGCAATCTAGCAGTTTCAGAACTTAGAAACTCTAAGAAAAATTACTTAGATAAACTTGATGAATTACTTTCTACCAGTACAACAGACTCGAAAATATTTTGGAAAACTGCTAAACAATTCTTAAACTTATGGAAATCGTCAACCTCGAAACCAACACTTAAACTTAATGATTATTATGCAGAAGATGATCTCCAAAAAGCAAATTTATTAAATACATACTTTATTTCTCAATCAAACGTTATCGATGACAATAAATCATTACCCGAACTCGAACCTACTCAACACTCTCTCAACGTTATTCAAATCACTTGTCAAGACGTCAGAGATGTCCTTAGAAACCTAAACGTTTTTAAATCTTGTGGTCTCCTAAAATTTCACTTTTTGTTTTTCCTCATGTTATTCTCATGCATCCATAAACCGGATGTTAGTAGTCTTTTACATTTCAGTTTAATTCTTGCACTCCAACGTAGCAATGAAATATCTAAAACAATTAGAACGAACCATCCTCGTACTTACAAACTGGCTCCGTATTCCAAAAACACATATTTTACGCATTCCCTCATCTCTTTCATATTTGCTATTGATCTAGTACTTTGGAATTTTTACTCTCATTCCTCTGTCTGGTGATATTGAAGTTAATCCCGGCCCAGACTCTGTCGTCAGCAATAATGACTCGAATCGCACTATCTCAGCTTCATCACTCGATATGCTCTCCAATCATCTCAGTATTTTTCATCTTAACATTCAAAGCATCGCACCGAAAATTGACATAATTAGGAGCGAGGCAGATGCTTACGACGTGCTTATATTTACTGAAAGTTGGCTAAAACCGGACATTTCTGACACCACCATCCACATCGAAAACTTTTCGCAACTTTTCAGAAACGACAGACGCAATCGTCTTGAAGGAGGTGTTCTTGCGTATGTACGTGAAACTATTACCTGCAAACGTCACCACGACCTGGAGATAAATGCTCTTGAGGCCGTCTGGCTCGAATTTTCTGTCAAATCGAAAAAAGTACTCGTGGCAGGTATATACCGACCACCAAACAGCAATTCAGCGTACATGGACTTAATAAAAGAAAGTATTGATTGAGCCTACAACACAAACATTGTAGACATTATTGCAGGCGATTTTAACTTTAATATGGCTCTGAACAGCGACAACAAAATTACGGAATTAGTGAAGGAATTCCACTTAAGCCAGCTTATTACAGAATCAACACACTTTACTGAACACTCCGCATCAACGATTGACCTTATTCTTGTCCGTAATACAGCAAACATTCTGCAAAGTCATGTACTCGATCCCTTTATACCTGATCAAGTACGATATCATTGCCCAATCGTTGTTTACTTAAACTTTACACGTCCGTCAACCGTAAGTTTTAAGAGAAAAATCTGGAACTACAAGTTAGCCGACTACGATAAATATCGTCGATTATTATTGGAATTTAACCTTGTTGAGCATCTCCAAACAGATAATGATATCGATTCCAATGTTCAGTGCATTTCAACAGCAATACTTAGTGCAGCTGACAAGGCGATCCCGAACAAAGTTATTACAGTAAAATTATCCGATCAACCATGGGTAACATGTCGCATAAGACAATTGATTAGGACAACGTAAACGCACTTTCCACCAGTACAGAAGAACAAACGATATCCGTTTTTGGATCAGATACAAAACAGTTCGCAACACCGTTGTAAATGAAATAAGAAAATCCAAAAAAGAATATTATGATAAACTTGATCGCTTACTCTCTTCCGATAACTGTGATCCCAAAGTTTTTTGGAAAACCTCTAAACAAATTTTAAACTTACAATCAACAACTAACATACCCACGCTGATCATGAATCAGGAATATGCAGAAAATGATCTTCAAAAAGCAAACATGTTGAATGCTTTTTTTACGGCACAGACAACCTTAATGACGCAAACAAACCTTTACCAAACTTAGACCCAGTCCCTTACCACTTAGAATCTATTAACATTTCAGAGGAAGATGTGAAAGATTGTTTTTATAATTTGAAAATCAACAAGGCAAGTGGTCCAGACTTAATCAGTCCCCGTTTACTGAAAGAAGGTGCTATAGTTCTTGCACGCCCGTTTTCTGTTATCTTTAATCGATCACTCCAACAGGGTTATTTCCCTTCAGCCTGGAAAACTGCCAACGTTTCGCCTATCCATAAGAAAGATGAAAAGTCTTTACCCAGTAATTATCGACCTATATCTCTCTTAAGCTCACCAGGCAAAGTCATGGAACGTTGTGTACATAAACATTTGTATAACTATTTCAATTCTCATCAGCTCTTAACTCCTCTTCAGTCGGGCTTTGTCCAAGGCGACTCCACAACATATCAATTGTTACATACTTACCACACATTCTGTGAAGCCGTTGATAAAGGTAAAGAAGTTCGCGCCGTCTTTTGTGATATAAGTAAGGCTTTTGACAGAGTCTGGCACAAGGGTCTTCTGCATAAAATGTCCGGAATAGATTGTTCAGATAACGTTCTTAAGTGGTTTGCCAGTTATCTCTCCGGACGGCGACAGCGTGTTGTACTTAATGGCCAAGCTTCTGATTGGACACCAGTTTTAGCAGGTGTTCCCCAAGGATCAATTCTTGGACCCCTTCTTTTTCTTCTCCATATAAATGACATAGTAAAACATATAGGTTGTTCTATTCGGTTGTTTGCAGACGATACTAGTCTTTATATCATTGTCGAGTGTCCAAATGCAGCGGCTCGGTGTTTAAATGTCGATTTGCAAACTATTTCTCAGTGGGCAGAAGATTGGTTAGTCAATTTTAATGCTAACAAAACACTTTCTATGATTATCTCGAGGAGAATTATCTCACCGCCTCATCCTCCCCTTTTTATGAACGGAACAATGCTTCAAGAGACGAATAATCACAAGCACCTAGGACTTACGCTTTCTAATTCCTGCAACTGGTCAGATCACATTAAAAACATTTCCGTAAAGGCTTGGACAGGATTAAACCTCCTCCGAGCTCTTAAGTTCAGAGTTAGTAGAAAATCACTTGAAAAAATGTATATGGCGTATGTGCTGCCTCTGCTAGAATATTGTGATTCGGCAACTCGACGTAATCCATATCGAGGCCGCTCGAATAATAACCGGTGCTACTAAACTGTGTAGCGTGAGCAAACTACTCACAGACCTTGGATGGGAGACTCTCCAAAACAGGAGAAAAAAGCACAGACTCATAATTTTCTTCAAAATCCTTCATGGGCTAGCTCCTGTATATCTTAACGGTCTCCTTCCACCACTAGTGCAAGACACGACCTCTTACAATCTAAGAAATTCAAATCATTTCCAGAACTATCGCGCTAATACCAATATGTTTCTAAATTCTTTTTTCCCGGCAACGATTCGTGCATGGAACGATCTCCCCGCCGAGGTCCGTATTCAAATCACGTTTAAACAAGGATCTAAAAAACCTCCTTCGTATTATGACACTGGTACACGTATAGGCCAAATTCTCCAAGCACGTCTGCGACTTGGATGTAGCTCCTTAAATGCCGACCTTTATCGTAAAAATATCGTTCCAAGTCCCACGTGTGCGTGCGGAGGATTTGAAAGTGCATATCATTTTTTCTTTGCATGTCCTAGGCTCGCTCATTTCGAAGAAGATATTTCTCGGATTTTCTTTTAAATTATACGGTTAAAGATTTTCTCTACGGCAGCCAAAATCTAACCTTTCAAATCCTGTGACATATATGTCTAATGCATGTATTGTATATGTCTACTATAAAGTCAAATAAATACAGTTATAACCAAATCTTGTGGTCAAGACCTAATCAGTCCTCGACTTCTTAGAGAAGGGGCTGACATACTTGATAAACCACTTTCAATTGTCTTTAATCGTTCTACTGACAAATGCTACTTGCCTTCGCCATGGAAGGACGGTAACGTCACGCCCATATATAAAAAAAGATGACAAATCAGCTCCTTCTAATTATCGTCCAATAACACTTCTTAGTTCTGTTGGTAAGACAATGGTAAGATGTGTTCACAAACGTCTTTACAATTACGCTATACAGCAGACTGTACATTGTCGTCGAAACGCCAAAGACAGCGGCTATGATATTCAACAGTGACTTGCATAAGTGACTGGGCAGACTTCTGGCTCGTAAACTTTAATGCAGCGAAGACTTTGTCTATGGGCATATCAAGGAAAGTTAACAAACCTATCCACTCGCCACTGTTTATGAATAACACACAAATCAACGAAACTCAAACCCACAAACACTTAGGAGTAACTTTCTCCAGTTCTTGTCTTCGGCCTGATCGTATTGGTACCATTTGCGAAAAAAGCATGGATAAGACTTAATCTAATGCGAGCTTTCAAATTCAGGGTAAGCAGACACTCCCTAGAACGTATGTACGTCTCCTTTATCCGACCATTACTAGAGTATTGTGACTCAGTCTGGGATAACTCATCAGATGAAATGAAAAAGAAGTTAGACGCCATTCATATTGAGGCTGCAAGAACAATTACAGGCGCAACAAAATTATGCAGTATAGACAAACTCCTTGCAGACTTATGATGGGAGTCATTACAAAGCAGAAGAGACAAACATAAACTAGTTATTTTTTATAAAACAATAAATGGACTAACTCCTGAATACTTACGTGAGCTTTTTCCCCCGTTAGTCCAAGAGGCTTCCACTTATGCTTTGAAAAATGATGATCATATTCAAACGATTCATGCCAGTTCAAACCTTTATTATAACTCCTTTTTCCCTTCCACTATCAGGGCATGGAATTCTCTCTCTAATGAAACTAAATCTGCACCGAACGTGGCAGCTTTCAAATACTGCCTGAACGAGAACCTAAGAAAGCCCCCGGGATATTTCAGCTGCGGTACGCGTATGGGACAAGTATTACATGCACGCCTTAGACTTGAATGTAGTTCGTTGAACTCACATTTATACAGGAAAAACATAATTGAAAGTCCATCCTCTTCCTGCGGAGGATTCGAGAGCAACTACCACTACTTTTTTACTTGCCCTAAATACGCAAACCACAGAAAGAGATACCTACCACACAATCTTCAAAATTACTCAACAAACGACCTCTTGTAAGGCAAAGAGAATCTTTCAGAACATGACAAAGAATCTCTCTTTTTACAAGTACAGGAATATATTAACAAATCTGGACGTTTTAACCCCACTTATGCTCTCAATCATCCCATATATTTCCTTCGTTGAAATAAGGGGAAGTTGGTCATCTCTCTCTCTCTCTCTCTCTCTCTCTCTCTCTCTCTCTCTCTCTCTCTCTCATTCATGCTATTTTGGTAGCCATTGATATTTTCTTTGAACTAATTTTGCCATTCACATTTTGGTAGAACATCTTGTGACCATAGGAGATGACTTTCATATAAGCGTATCGCTTACTGTCAAATCCTATATATCCTTGTATGAATCATGTTCTATGTATGTACTTTATTGGAAATCAATAAATATTGGTTAAACCAAGATATCCGTGATTATCTTATAAAATCCATGTCGCTTAATCGGCAAACAGATAGGCACATAAATTGAAGTGAATTAAGCCACTTGATCAATAGATATATGTGTGATCCTCGCCGCGAAAACAAAATGTCTTAGGGCTTATACGAAATGCCCTATGGGCCTATGAAGTATGTCTTTATTGGTCGTTAGCTTAAGTTTAGCATTGCAAAATAGCTTGCGCGAACTGAGCATGATCAGACCATATTGTGCGCATGCGGACTATAGTCTAAGCACGCGCATTTCACATATATCCCTAAGAGTGGTTTTGACAGGACGCGGCTCAATAGAAGCCATTTATCATTGTGTTATTTTAAAACATCGAAACCTAAGTGCTGTTTACCTGCTACTTTTTCATAGTAATCGGGAAATTATTTCTCAAAGCATCAATATGTCGGCCTTAGTGTTTTATTTGAAAATTATTTTAGAGTATTAATTAATTTTGCTGGAAGAAATGAGGGAAGCTAATCGTTTCTCAGGATTCCTCAGCAAACAGTGTAGATCCGGATCAGACAGCACAAAACGCAGCATCCGATCACCATCTGCATAGCTTGCCTATCATCGAGTATTTTAGATATAGACAAGGGGTGTTAGAATGGAATATTCAAATTTTAGAGCGAGCATGTTAACCTTTACCACATTCTGGGCAAAGTCAGCATACACAAACTGATGTTTGTTTGTTTGTTTTTTTTTTTTTTTTTTTTTTTTTTTTTAATTCTGACATTTTAAACAAACTGTTTTCTAAATTGTGTCCTAAGGAGCGTTCAAGAGTTAAGGCGTTCGAATATTTAAGACAAATACGGTATATTAGTTCATTCCCGGAAAGCGAAGGCCTCCGGTCAGTCTTATCGTCAAACCATCTTGTAAGGATCATTTCTCTGTTGGAACTTTCTTGACTATAAATATCAAACTGTCAACACCCACGAAACAGACCATACTGAAGTTCTGGGTATTTTAGTGATTTACGTCTGTTTCAGTCTTTTATTCTGAAATTTTAGTTTTAAAGTTTAACCCATTAATGCATAGCATCCCATAAATGGAACATTGGCAAACAGCTTAGATCTAGATCAGACGCCGCAGAACGCGGCGTCTGGTCTGGGTCTACACTGTTTGCATTAAGTTCAGATGTTTCTACAAAACATGACAATGATGATGACTGACCAGACACCCCTTATATAGGAAATATTACAATAACATATACAAATAACGAACTTTTATAACCAGAAGAATGGATAGTGTTGCAAAATTTGGAACTTGTTTAATAACACTTATAAATACTCTTTTTGGGGTAAGTTCAAAATTTTATGACACTTTTGCTTGTGCTGGTTCCCGAGATATTTTATTTATTTATTTATTTATTTATTTTCTTCTTCTTTTTTTTTTTTTTTTTTTTTGGGGGGGGGGGGTGCGGGGGAGTGGTGGTAAGTCGGGTGGGGGGGGGGGGGGGGGTAAAAATTAATCCGCATTAGCCTGCAAAATGTATAACACTTTAGTATATACTGGTGGAAAAAGTAAACAACTGAAAATGGATTTGTGTGAGGATAAAGGCAACCTTCAGCTGAGGCATCTTTGTCAAAATGGATTCGCCTCCTTTCTGTAAAAGGGTCTACTCTAAATGGAGCGAGTTTGCTCCAAAGGGGAGCAAATTCTTTCCGTTTATAGTTGACCCTTTAAAGAGTAGCTCTCTTTTTAGGGCTACAAACCGGAAGTCACTAATGTTTCTTTATCAAATATGGCGAAAAAAATATCAAATGTGTCCAGTCCCCTTAATCATTGTTACTTTGCAAATGCAATTTATGACACATGTGTTTCGAACCACAGCGTCAATTAACTACATATTTTTATTAGAGCGCCAGCTGAAGGTCACAAAGTATTCGAAGTCTAAAATAGTCGCACTGTGTGAATGACTTTTTATAGCAGCAAAAATTTACCGATTTTTTTTTTTTTTTTTTTTTTTTTCATCACGAAAACATGCCTATATAATATTGACCCTCTTTAACCCAAATTTTATATAGTAAAACTGAGGTTTACAGGGGTATACATTATTTTTCTTATTTCTGCCCAGAAACATAGATTGTGGGTACTCGTTAGAACCGCCTCGCCGAGGCGGTTCTAACGAGTACCACAAACTATGTTTTGACCAGAAGTATGAGAAATATCCGAATTTTTATCTGAAAATTTTCATTTTTTGGTGGTTAAAATGTTCAGTATATTTGAATAGGCGTGTTTTCGTAATGTATGTTTCATACAAACTCAGGTTTGATGTTACATTTAAAAAGGAAGGAAAAGGCCCACTAAATGCAGTCTATGCATTAAATTGTTCAATTTTAGAAAACAAGCGTCTTGGTTAAGACAAGAAAGATTGTATACTTATTGTTTTTTAACTGCGAGCATGGAAGCCGCCATTTTGAGGTTTTAATCAGATTTTTATTTTTTAAGACACAAATACAAGTTTTCTGTTGACAGGAGTACGCTGCTAATGTGCGCTAGTTGATAGTATACATGCAAATAAATACATTTACATTAATTTAGTATTAAATTATTGTTTCGAATGTGATTTATTTAAGTTAAGCCTAGTTAATTATATATATAGTTATAACGTCATTTATTTGCAAACCTGGTGGCCTTCTTGGCAACATATTATGGACTTTTGATGAACAATAAGTATTTATTTATCAGCTTATTTTAAGAGTTCAGATGCTTTTAACAAAATGATATTCTACGGGTATTTATCGATGCATCAAACAGATTGATAATGTAAAGGTGAATAGACATACATGTACTTTCGTGGGATGGGGTGAATAGGGGATTCTTTAAAAAAAAGGGGGTATCATAAATGCCGTTTCCCTTGTAAAACAAATGGTAGAAATCTATCAAGTGCACCCCATCTTCCTAAAATCACATTCAGTCAAACACTTTATGTCATTCTTTATTCCTTAGATCATTGGATTAGTGTTCCTGGTTGGTGGTTGTTTGGTTAAATTCGGCTCATCTACAATCAACGGTCTGCTAAAAGATGCATTAAGCCATGTTAAAGATGCCGTGCCAGAACCGGTGGGTGACCAGCTGGAAAACTTTGATTTGGCCGAATTTATTGGTACAAATATTTTACACGTTTTGTATTTTTTTCTCATGTATATTAACTTTTTCACTGCCACAGGCGATAATAATGGGCTTTTACAAACAGCGCATATCCAGATGAGACGGCACATAATAATCTAATCTATACTTTGTTTACAAAATCAAAGCAGACGACAAAATTAGTCTGAAATTTGGCGTCGAAAGAGTTAAGCTGATAAAAAAAAACAAAAAAAAACAATGATCATGTTAAGCCGAATGAATACGATTTCTTCAGACTCAATGACGGCCTCTTTGTAAAACTTTAACCAGTGGGTTGGGGCTTGATGATGTGTCTTTGGCTTGGTCCGCCGTGGTTCAACTATTGGTTTTCATTTACTCTGGTATACAGTAGAATTAGCCATGAGTACTCGTCTTTGTATATTATAGTATTTAATTTGATTTTTTTTTTTTTTTTTTTTTTTTTTTTTTTTTCATGCATGGACTGAGTTGGGAGCCTTTATGCGAACCGAATTTTTATGTATTTCTGTATTAAGAGCAGCATCGGGACCCAGGGTGAAGTTGGCTAGCTGTAAAAGTGCTTTAAACCCCCCGGTGGTTTACTCTACTGACCGTTCTAAGGCGGTGGTCCCGGTGTTAGTCTTACTCTTTGGTGCTTTGTGGTTTATTCTGCGAGGCGATTTGTTGTATGTCTTACCTTGTGCCATTTTGTTCTTGTGTTTCAAGTCCTTTTAGCATTGCGATTACCTCGCTTGGGGAAGAGAGAACTAATCTTAGTGCTCTTCGTATGTTTGATCGATTTGTGCTTGTTTGGATTTGTCGGTTTCCTTTTGATGTCTGGGAACGGCTTCGGTTTGTGATTGTGGCACTCCCTGGACTTTTCTCTTACCTTTTTTTTCGAAAGTTGTCTGTTGTAAAGGGAAAGAATTACCTCTTCGTAGGGAGACATATTTTTGGAAAGGGCTTGTTGTGTAGAAAAGCAAACAGGGAATCACAATATTGTCTCCCTTGTAAACTATGCTAGCTTGAAAATCTATCAAATGTTTCTATTCACCTCATGGTTCACGATATATCGTACTACACGTAATATGGATACTTCATATATATAGTTGGGAGAAGGAGCATAACATCTAACAAAAAAATTTTTTTAGTAGCACTGGATCCAGAAAGGATGCTAAAATGATAGGCGTTAAACTGTATGTTGAGAGTTAATCATTAACAGTGCAAATGATTTGCTTACCTGAGGCCTTTCGGCTTTCGTCTCTCGAACCGCTTGTGTTTCCAGTCTCGATGGCCGTTCATCCGTTGCATCTTGCTTTGCTGCACGGTCGTGTCTCTCCAAGTGGTTCATCATCACGCATGTCGTGGGATCTTCTTGTACGTGCCAAGCTAAAACCAGATATGCGTGATGATGAACCACCTGGGGAGACAGGACTGTGCGGCAAAGCAAGATGCAAAACCTGCAAAATGATAACCCCACACAGATCGCGAAGTCAGCTTCTGGCGCAACAATCAGGCTTAGGTGCAACGCTAGTTGTAAGAAGACCAATGTTGTCTACCTTATAACGTGCACCAAGTGTGGAGAACAATATGTTGGTGTAACCGGTGATCATGTGAACCAACGGATGAACGGCCACCGAGATGATTGGAAACACAAGCGGTTCGAGAGGTCTCCTGTCGCAGAACACTTCTGTTACTTAGAACATAATTTCCTCAACCACGCCGCGCTTTGTTGCTTAGATCATAATCCGGAGTAGACAGATCGAACCAGGAATGCGAGAGAGAGAGAGAGAGAGAGAGAGAGAGAGAGAGAGAGAGAGAGAGAGAGAGAGAGCTATTGGATCCGACGTCTGAACACTCTACGGCCATATGGGATCAACAAGGGCGACCAGTAGAGGCAATCATCGTCCTGTCAGGGCATGTCAGCTCATGTGGAACGTTTTGTTCATGTGATTTTACGTAAGTTGGGCCCATTTGCCTTACGTATTGCTCAGTTTGGTATATATCACATTCGGTGTAAGGTTTATGTGCATTGTATACATGTGTATATGGGCACAGTGGTGTTGATAGATAAGCTTTATACTTTTTGCACGTTGTGTTGATAGTAAAGATAAGCTTTATACTTTTTGCGCGTTGTGTTTACGCGTATTGTTTACATTTCACATATATCTAAACACGATTAGTTATCAAGTCGCAGCGGGCCAGATACCATGGGCTCGAAAAGGCCATAATCTGTTTTTCAACTTCTGCAAGTTTTATTTGTAAATTTTGCATTGTTATTGTCATTTTTTTAAAATAGAAAACCTCTGAAGAAGGCGAAAACCGAAAGGCTTCAGGTAAACAAATCATTTGCATTGTTAATGATTCACTCTCAACATATATATATATATATATATATATATATATATATATATATATATATATATATATATATATATATATATATAGTTTTGTATCACGTGCGCGCTATGACCTATGTGCCTCTCTCTCTCTCTGCCTCTCTCTCTCCTGTTGTTTTGTTTTGTTTTGTTTAAAAAGCGTCAAAGAATGCTGAATGATAAACAACCCTGCAGTCTTCGGATTTATTCGCGTATCTGCGGTGAAGTTAGAATTCTCAAACTCCAAGATGTGTCCTCTTTTGCGGTACTTTATCGTTTGTACGTCGTCCGTTGATTTACGAATGCGCGAATCCACATATTCAGATGCGCGAATTGTTATTTACATTCGCGCGCTTTTTTTTTTTTTTTTTTTTTTTTTTTTTGCTACAAAAGCGCGAATTTGCATAACATTTTCCGTTAGCCACACGATTTTTATCATGATATAAAAGTTCATAAAACTTGTTGTAGCACATAGATGTTCACATCAACTCTTGACATAAAGCAATAGCCCAGCGTCTTCATACAATCAATCCTGGTAATCTCCAAATACTTACTGTGCTGAGAAACAGTGTATAATGTCTGGTCTTTTCACGCCTCTGACCTTGATGAATGTCGCAGTTTGCATCTTCTGAAGTATGTCCATGAATTCAAAAATGGTTTGATGTGCATAGTAAAACTGCTCATTCTGTCAGCACTGAAATCTTGAGGCACCATGCTTTGCTATATGATCGCATACTGCTAGATGGATGTCTACCGGTATACATTTTTCCCGTCTGCTATCACACTGTGAAATCAGCGGTCGAAGAGTAGCGTGACTGCTCCAACCGTTGATGCCTTCAAGCTGGGGCTGGCCAACAAGGATTAACCATGTAAAGATGTAAAGATTCTTTTTATCCTCCTTTTAGCATGCACCTTGTTCAAGCCTCGCGGTCACATTGTGCATAATAAACGCGTTTATGCCGAGTACACTCTTCTACCATAACTCTTTGGACCAATCCATTTCCAATAGAAGAGATCCCTCGTTAGTTTTTTTTTTAATATTAAGATATTTATAGAAATTCCTGTATTAAACGCACACAATGTAGACCCTAATCAGACGCTGCGTTCTGCGGCGTCTGATTTGGTTCTACACTGCCAATGTCCCCTTAATGGGACGCCAAAAATAAATGGGTTATTCATAGTGCGACGATTGCTTCAGAGAAGGTCAAACACTTTAATGAAAGAAGAAGAAATTGGGCCTTAGTAGATTATGCCCATTAATCAATAGACAGGTAAGTCGTGCATTTGATAGTACATGTTTTTTCGCATTGTTAAAACATGGCGGTTTTTCAAATTCGCACATTAGATATACATCTGTTTTTGTCAATGTTTGTTCCTCATCTCTCTTTCTTTTTGTGCTTGGAAAAGGCTGTGCTTCGTGATTTTGGCATTTCCTCGGTATCTTCGCTCTTAGCTTTATTACTTTTCATAACACGATATTTTATTCTCATATAGTTTGTATACATTTTTGTTCCAGTTTAAAAAAAAAACAAAAAAAAACAAAAAAAAAAACAAAAAACTGTGTATATTTTTACCACAAATGTTTTTCCTTAGGTGGCGCTGCGACGGTTTTCATAATAGTTGGATCAGTACTACTAGCTGTAGTAATCTGGGCCTACTGTGGAATGTGCTGTCAGTCAAGATGGATGCTTATTATTGTAAGTAGAATGTACTGAGAACAATGTTCCTGTATTTTGTTTGAGCGGGTGTGGAGGCTGGAGTATGACAGGGCATTTGGGATACAACTGAGGTAATATGATTTGAATGTCAAAGAGGGGGCAATTTTATTATTTTGTGAAAAATATAAGTGCAGATACCAAGGAAATCTACAATACAATACCACAGCTTTTCCGATTTACCGAAAGAAACAGCGACGAGTAACAAACAATGACGTAACAAACGACATATATGGAATCACCGAAGCACGAACAAAGAGCACTAACGTAGGATCAAAGGTATCACCATTTTGAATATTTAATGAGATAAAAAGAAACATTTCAAAATATTTAATAAAGTCCTCTTTCTGATTGAAAACGGTGCGGTTTTTTAAAGGCTCCATATTCCTCCAAAATCATTTTATTATCCAAGAAAGGTTTAAAAAATTGGTATATGGTTTTAATACAATCGTAAAATGTAGCATCTGGCCGCCTTTAAAATTTCAGTAAATCTCTCGCTCTTGAAATGGATAAAAAATGAAATGTTTTTATCGTATCTTTGCATTAATGTTGCCAGCAATAATTCAGAGATGCAATAAAAAATCATTTCATTTTTGATCCAGTTCAAGTCAAAAGACCTATTGAAATTTTACAGGCTGTCATATGCCACACTTTTTATGATTGTATTAATATTATATATCAATTTATTAAACCTTTCTTGGATAAAAGAAAAAAAAAAAGAAAAAAAAAATGTCTATTTTTGAGGACTATGGAGCCTTTAAGTAAAATCTATATATGCGTACAGAAGAAGCTATATACACAGAGCTAAAGTATTATAGCAAATATTATTTATTTTGGCTTTGCAGATTTAATTAAGTCTTTGTGATGTCATAAAGCCCGAATAAATATTCAAAATAGTGGCACCCATAAATGCAATTTTAAAATCTTCCAATCTTGATAACTTTATTTTCATTCGATTTTGATCAGATTTGCATCGAATGCATTGTCTGTCAGGATATGTCATCTCACTAAAATTGCTTTTCCCTTTTAAGTCACTGACTTGACTAAATACTCTAGCAAAATGAATCAAGCGAGAAATATAAACACCATAAGCTGTAGCACGAGGGACATTGCCATCCAAAACCGGAACATTTACAATATTGAAAAATCAAGGTCGTCCAGTTTACTATAAATTTTAGAATAGATTATATTATTAGATATTGATAGATCATTAGATTTTGATAAATTTAAACCAAGAAACGGGGCTTCGGTATCAGAGGAATTTGTTTTATTTAAAGTAGTTCTTCTGGATAATTTTTATCAACTATTTGATCAAAGTTATTAATATAAACATAGGCAATAAAAGTCAAAAAGGATTCCCTTTGGAAACAAAGAACACACAAAATTACAAAACTCGGAGACCCAGTTTTTTTCATATGCAACGCTGTAGTTTTCGAGGCTGCATACGCCCCTAGCGTCGGCTTAAGCGGTATTCGATTTTCAAAATAACCAGGATGGGCTCAATGATCTCAAAGGAAATAAATATAACCTGCACAATGATGATGTACGGGGAGACTTTTTCGGCCGCCACACGGCACAACACCAGCTACAGTAGAATAAAATAAAAGTAAAACAGATTGCCTCTGAAAAAAAAGAACACACAAAATCGGAAACTCGGTAAGACCAAAGCCATACCATTAAAATTTTGGGTTACGGATTCTGGTACCGGATTTTCCCAGTTGGTCTCGGCAAATACAAGTAGATCTGCCACATTAATTAAGTACCCGACAAACTGCAAACAAAATTTTTATTTCGGGTTTTGTTTGAAACGTATGCTGTACCATAGAGCTAGCTCGCGCAGATCTTCGCATTACGAAAACACGCCTATTCAAATATATAGAAAATTTCATCTCCAAAAACTGAAAATTTTCAGATAAAAAACTGATACGTTTCATATTTCTGCTCAAAACATAGATTGTGGGTACTCGTTAGAACCGCCTCGCCGAGGCGGTTTTAACGAGTACCCACAATATATGTTTTGAGAAACATAGATTGTGGGTACTCGTTAGAACCGCCTCGCCGAGGCGGTTCTAACGAGTACCCACAATATATGTTTTTGAGCGCAAATAAGAAAAAATAATGTATACCCTTGTAAACCCCAGTTTTACTATATAAAAATGGGGTTTAAGGTGGTCAACATTATGTAGGCATGTTTTCGTGATGGCCTGCGCCGCATAAGCCATATACGACAGCGAGCTCGCAATTATCAATATTCGTTATATACTGTCTTTTCCTAAATATACATAGTTTAGAAAAAGGACCGTGGATTGCTGCAATAGCTGGTTACTTTTAATATTCATTTTAGACTGGAAGAAGATATATTACCTAACCTGGTGACTAGATTACTATACGTTTTATCCAATTTGTTTTGAAAGTCCAGACTACAGATTTAACGATGTTCAGTGCTCGAAATTAGTGCAGGGAACCATCACGGAAACATGCCTATATAATTTTGACATCCTTAAGCCCCACTTTTATATACACTGTAGTAAAATTGGGGTTTACAGGGGTATACATTATTTTTCTTATTTCTGCTCAAAACAGAATCTTGGTACTCCTAACTTAGAACCGCCTCGCTAGAACCGCCTCGGCGAGGTGGTTCTAACGAGTACCCCCACAATCTATATTTTGAGCAGAAACATGAAAAAATATCAGATTTTTTATCTGAACATTTTCGTTTTTTGGTGGTAGAATTTTCAGTATATCTGAATAGGCGTGTTTTCGTAATAGAAGGCCCAGATCAGCTTGCGCATTTGTGTTCCTCTGATCAGGGGCTTCCTCTCCCGCTCACAGAAATACTGGATCTTATAGAATATTTAAAGGAATATTATAAGGTCCCTCCCTCGTTCTGTCTTCAAATTTGGTAATGTCTGCACTTTTAATTTTGATTCTGTTCTGGGAAACAACTTTTGTCAAAATTGTTTTGCCTCCTTTGTGACATGGGTTCTATTTAAAAACTGAAGAGCTGTTGTCATTTGGGGTCTACTCAAAAAGGAAAACAGTTGTTCCCATTAGGGGTGGGGAGATACTTTATAAGGTAAGAGTTTGTACCCTCTTGGGAGCAGATTCGTTCCTTTAAGAATAGATTCCTCTTCAGAAGAAGACTAGTGTTTAGGAAGTCAAACAGAGAGTCATAAAAATGTGTCTCTCGTGAAAAAACAAACAGCAGAAAATCTACAGGTCGTTACGAAAACACGCCTATTCAAATATATTGAAAATTTCACCACAAGAAACTGAAAGTTTTCAAGTAAAATTTCTGATATTGTTCATATTTCTGCTCAAAACATAGATTGTGGGTACTCGTTAGAACCGCCTCGGCGAGGCGGTTCTAACGAGTACCCACAATCTATACTTTTGAGTAGAAATAAGAAAAATAATGTATACCCCTGTAAACCCCCGTTTTACTATATAAAAGTGGGGTTTAAGGGGGTCAAAATTATATAGGCATGTTTTTGTGATGTGACCAGACTCAAAAGTTTTCATAAGTTTTATTACCATATTCTTTTTATAACGATCACTTTCGATCATTCATCTGTGCCATTAATATCACGCTAAAAATAACTGAGACTGAACAAATAGTGAAATTGACAAGTCAAAGAACTAGCAACTTTAGTCCAGTCAATACGAAGACCTTGCTAGTCACCTTTACTAGACAAACTTGTCAATCTGACGACAATGCTGGTCCAGTTGATTATACAAACTAGTCAAGCTGGCGAGCACACTAGTCAGAATGACTACTCAAGCTAGTCAGCATGACGAAGACGCTAGTCAAATTGACTAGACAAACAGAGGGAACACTCTGGATTTGCTAGACGTGTAATTTCCTACAGTGCTGGAATGCACGACTTGATTTGGCACTGAACAGGACACAGAGCTGGATGGGTCATTTAGATTATTTACAAACCGCAATAGCAATAAAAGGTACGTTAAAATGCGCAGTATAGGCGTGAGAGATTAAATCAGGGATTTGACCTCCTCTGTGGTCTCTGCACAACCATATTTGGAGATTCGCCGTTCTAAAGCGGTATTCTGAAACAGTATTTCTTATAAGTTTGCAAGATAGCGAAGACTTAAGATCAGCATGCTTATCCACGCAGACTGATCGGAGTTTCACAGGACACTCTATGGGTAGCCAGACTGAACAAATATTTGTAACTTTGAGCTGCATCAGAATTATATAAGTAGCCCATGGCCCGCTTAGTTGTTTCTTCTGATTATTCCAAAGCCATTTTTCTGTTGCAGTTGTTTGCTTGTTACACAGGAGCTTGAAGTTCGGTCGTAAATTCATGTTAAAGCGGCCTTTAATGATTTGGGCTTTCGGCTCGTCTTATAGCGGGTCGATTTGAGTCATTTAACCATGCATTTCTGACCGAACATCAAGCTCCTGTGGTTTCTTACTGCAGCTGTGTTGCTGTATCTTGTCATTGTTCTTCTTCTTTCGATGCTTTGGGAAATCCGCGCCTCGTGACTGTGCACTTTCCTGGGTATCGTCATTTAAACGTGTGCATGTTTCCAAGTTGTTAATGTAAGGTAAAAGTTAAAAACCCTTCTTGAATGTCTTAGTGCCAGTGCTGTGAGACGGGGTGCAGCATTTCCACAATACTGCATGTGCATACCAGTTTGGATTCGCAGGCTGATCAGTCTTCGTAGCTCATTATTTAGGTAGCTAATGATCCATAGCATCTAGGCGGAAAGCGAAGACTTCAAACAGCCTGCGCGGATGCCCCGCGAATCGCAGGATGTTCTGAGTTTTGCTGGCCGTACAAGCTAGCTTGTAGGAAATATTTATCCGGGCTTATATGTCTTTATATTTGTTTTCAGTATGCGTTCATCTTAACTGCAATAATACTTGGAGAGGTAGCAGTGGTTGTAATATTTACAAAGTACAGACACGTTGTAAGTATTTGGTCTGATGCAGCATAAAGAAAATACACAATGCCTGATAATATGCCAAATATATCATCACGAAAACACGCCCATATAATTTTGATCCCCTTAAACCCCACTTTTATGTAGTAAAACTGGGGTTTACAGGGGTATGCATTATTTTTCTTATTTCTGCTTAAAAAAACATAGATTGTGGGTACCCACAATCTATGTTTTGAGCAGAAATATGAAAAATATCATTTTTTTTATCGGAAAAATTTCAGTTTTTTTGGCGGCGTATTTTTTTTATATATTTGAATAGGTGTATTTTCGTAATGTATTTCCTGCCGGTGCAAATTTACAAGTTTTCAAGTTCTCGGCTTATAAAAATATGAAGACAAACAATAATCTTAGATACATACACAGTCATTCAAGTCGTGAATAACAAACTTACAGAAATAAAAGTAAAAAATATATTTGCCTTTGGAAATAACATAAAATCACGAAACTCTTGGACTTGGTTTTTTTGAGTTTCTTCATATGCAACACTGTAAATTGAGAGGCTGCAAATGCCCCCTCGCACCGGCTTTAGCGGTATTCGATTTTTCAAAATAATTAGGATAGGCCCAATGATCCCAGAGAAAATAAAATATAATCTGCGCTATGATGATGTACGGGGAGACTTTTTACGGCCTCCACACGGCACATCGCCAGCTACAGTAGAATAAAAGTAAAAAAAGATTGCCTTTGAAAATAAAGAACACACAAAATCACGAAAATCGGAGACTAGATGCAGCCTCGCAATTTACAGTGTTGCATTTGAAGAGTCTCTTCAAATGCAACACTGTAAATTGCGAGGCTGCGTACTCTCTCTCACAAATCAGAGGAGCACTTTTTGATATGAAGCGGAAGATCGTTGATAAAAATGAGAAATAAGGTCGGGCCCAATATTGAGCCCTGAGGCACACCAGATTGTACGGTGGTGAAATCCGTCTACCCTTTATCACTCTCGATTACTTGTTGTCGAGAACATAAATATGATTTGAACCACTGCATGGCAGAATGGTTAAGTTTGTATAATGCAAGTTTATTCAGCAAGATGGAGTGATCAACTAGATCAAAAGCCTTCCGAAAATCGATAAAAAGGGCTCCAACCAAGTCACCCTTATCAATACATTTCATCCAGTCATTAATGAGTTTGACTAAAGCTGTTTGGCAACTATGGTTTGGCCTGAACCCGGATTGATTGTCATGTAGAAGTTTATATTTATTCAAATATGCCATAAGATGTTTGTTCACGTGCTTTTCGAAAATTTTAGATTCAGTCGACAGGATAGAAATTGGCCTATAGTTTGTGGGGTCGGACTTTTCACCACCTTTGTAAATTGGAAGTACCTTTGCCAATTTCAACTGAGAAGGAAACTAGCCGGTCGCAATGCTTTTATTGATAATGATTGGGCAGCAAGTTTGATGATCCTTGGCCCTATGCCGTCAAGCCCGGTCGATTTTGAAGCCTCTAAGGTATTAATTTGTAATAAAACTTGTTCGGGGGTAATAAATGGAATTGTAAATTGTGTGTTTGTAGGCACTTTGCTATCAACAAAATCGCTGATTTTATTGGTGTCAAAATCAAATGAACTTCCGGATGATGTGTTTTCATTCAAGAGCTCGGCAACTGAAGCAAAGTATTTATTCAGTTAGCTCGCAACAGCTTCAGACTCAGTAATGGTTTCATTTCCGATTATAAGTTTTTCAGGCAAATTACTGGAGGCAGTCTTGCCACCATTATTCACGTCTCGCGGGTGTTTCCATAAGGATTTGGTATCTTTTGAATTTGTTATGCTATTAGAAAAAAATATTTACGTTTTGCTTGTCTTATGAGTTGTTTTGTTTTATTTTCCTTTGGTTTATTTCGTAAATATTGCATTTGAATTATATCTGGAGTAAACCAGTCAGGCATACGTTTAGATTTTACGCGTTTGGATTTAATCGGAGCATGATTGTTCAAGTGTTTCAAAAGGAATGAATACCAGATGTTAAGGTCTTCGTCTATACTTGATTTATCTGCCGCAAACGCATCAAAATCGTTAGCAATATCAGATATAAACTTGTGTTAGTCAAAATGCTTGTAGTTTCGATAAGTAGTTGCAGTATGTTTGTCTTTTAGAAGCTTTGAGTTTACTTTTCGTGTAAAGCAAATGGGAAAGTGATCGCTTAAAGATAAAGTAGAAGTAAAACAACGTACAATATTCTCTGGATGAGCCGTATATACATGATCAATTAACGTATCGGTAGTTTCCGTTACCCTTGTTGGCTCTGTTACCAGTTGAGTTAAATCGAATAGATTTATAAGGTTTAGCCATTTATTATTCGTATGAGCTTTCAAATCAATATTAAAATCACCCATGAGAAGGAATTCAAGACCAGATGTCTGTGCTATGGAAAGCTCTAAACAATTGTACAAACAATGTTTAACCCTTAAACTGCCAAGAAAACCTGCATCTGAAAATGTCGTCTGTTTATGTTGTCTGCTGAACATTCTTGCAAACTTTTCAAACCTATTTTTGCAAACAGGCAAACAGTGTGGACGCTGATCAGACTGCTCCTAGAGGAGGATCTGGGTCCACACTGTTTGCGAAAAAGACTTCTAAAATCACAAGCAGACGACAAAGCAGACGACAATTGTTGTGACTAGCAGTTTAATGTCTAATTCTTGTTTCATTTAAGATGAGCGTTATTAAGAAATAATGTGGAACCTTTGTTTAAAAAGATCATCCTCGCAGAACAGCCACCGCATTACGTCAGCCATAGTAATGATTTCTCCAAATGGTACCTTACCATACGTTTCTATGACAGCCACCTACATAAAGAAGCCAGTTTTATACCATCTTAAAGGTGGCTATTGTGGAGAGATAACACTGTATATATTTTTCGTCGAGTTTCTTTAGGTAACTGATATCTTAGATTTAAATACGTGCCTCTGCTATTTCTTCGTTTATGTGTTTGCTGTTTCTAAGGGCAACATTTATAGAAATGCAACTGAAATGCAATTTGTCAATCGTTTCAGTTTGATGACGCAATCAAGCCCCCAATGAAGCAATCACTGCAATCATTCTATACCGGCGACAAAGGCCACGATGGTACAACATTAGGATGGAACGCAATAATGGGATTGGTAAACAAACTAGTTTAAACCATTATAGCTTAGAATTCTGAATTTCTTTCAAAATGAGGTCTGTATCCTGAATTAGCTGATCAGACGTGCTTCCATTTGACTGAGCGATTTTAGTCAGAGTCACACGCTTGGCGACTCAGTAGACAAGCTGATATATAAGTGGAATTGTTGTGATCACATGGCCCCCTTTACATGGATAAGAGGGGAAAAAACGTACAAAAATGCTTTTAAAAACAATGAACACATTAGAGATTAGAAAATGGGAGTCTCGGTTTTAAAGAGACTTTTCATGAACAGTAATGAAGTTTGCAATACTTCTTACGCCCACTAGGGTATACATGAGCAGAACTCCATTTTCAAAGATACCACAGTAGGCCCTATGATCCCAAGGGAAAGAACGAAATATAATCTGCACTATGTAGAAGCACAGAAACTTCCGGTGTTCGCCGTTGCATTAAAACACGCCTATTCAAATATATAGAAAATTTTACCTCAAAAAATTGAAAAAAAATCAAATAAAAAAACTCTGATTTTTTTCATACTTTTGCTCAAAACATAGATTGTGGGTACTCGTTAGAACCGCCTCGGCGAGGCGGTTCTAACGAGTACCCACAATCTATGTTTTGAGCAAAAATAAGAAAAATAATGTATACCCCTGTAAACCCCAGTTTTATTATATAAAAGTGGGGTTTTTGGGGGTAAAAATATATAGGCGAGTTTTCGTGATGACACTTAAAAAGAAGAATTACAATATGGACAGCACTTGAAATGATTTGATTATCTTTCATTTGTCGATATTTATAGCTGGAAATTGTTTTGGCCGAGTCTGTTTGATTTGCGCATAATCGAACTGGTAGGGTAAGACATATTAAACGAACAAATAGAATAGGGTGTAATCTGACTGTGATTTTGGAGAATAATTTAACTAATTTGTTCTTGATTGCACGATCTATTCTTGATTCCTGATAAGTGATGGTCATTTGTTGTAAAGTTCGTGTACATTCCATCCAGTGTTAGCGATTTTTTTGTTGCAAAAGCATGTCTCGAGCCTGTGTATCATGATATAAAATTAATCATGCTTCCCACCTCCACAAGCAAGCAAAACGCATGTATACGGGCCTCGCACTGAGGGTTATGGAACCTGAGCAAAATGTCCTCAAGCCACAGGTGATCAGTGAGAAATCATCCGCACAGTCTGATATATATTCTACAGTAGCCCTTGATTAACTGCTCAAATGCGTGGACGGATCTAGACCTCCACAGAAAGGGTTCACTGCTATCTTTGACTATGATTTTCATGGTACAGAAAATTACTGATACGAAGTAACATTCAGCTTATATCTAGCTGTTATGGGGAATAGGTAAACATGCAAGGAAGGTAACTATGTTAAAATTGTTTTCTCTCTTCTGAAAAGAGTTCTATTCAAAAAGGAAATAATGTGCTTCCAGGTGTGGTGGGCAGCAGGGCCGGGGGGTGGGGGGGGGCGGGGCGGGGCGGGTGCTGGGGTTGCACGTTCTTTTCTTTTTGAGTAAACCCGTTTTCAGAATTGCTTGATGTGCAGAAAAAGTAATTACGTAGTGTAGTAGGAGGAGAAATAGACCTGTAAAGAAAATATTCCCGTCGAGTGCCCCGACCGGGGATCGAACCAGGTACCCCTGGATCTCTAATCGAGCGTCATAACCACGAGGCTAAAAGGTACGGACCAGTTAGACTGGTCATTTATGCACCCTATATATTTACATACATATTAATTATTTGTACTTCGCTTTGCCGCGCACTACTATACTCCTCCATCCTACAATGAAACATTTGTATCAAATGTTTTCTACTATTCCCAGGCTCTTTTGTGGCTCCGTTGCCATTGCATCGCCCTTGAGCTCCGACGGTAGTCATCCTGGTCACGGCACCAAATGTAGTAGGAGGAGAAATAGACCTGTAAACAATGATGGGAAAACTTCCCTGTAAACAATGATGGGAAAACTTCAAGTGTATTTATTCATCGGTAAATCTTATTGAAATTCCCTTTCTATTATTAGGACTACGGTAAATCTGATTGAAATTCTCTTTCTGTAATTAGGACTATTAGTCCTAAACTCAGTCGTAAACGCTTAGCATGCTAGATAGAATTTCCAACAGACGACATGTTAAAATATGTTGTTTTTGCTTTTTTAATTTTCCTAGAAAACAGGTTTTTAATGTTCATGCAAATGTCAATTAACGCTTTGCACTTTCGGTAAAATTTTCAGCAGATGACATTTTGAAATATTTTTCTTATTTTTCCGAGATAAGAGCATTTGACATTTCATGCAAATTGTCTCCATTTGGAGACAATTTGAATGAAATGTCAGATCCTCTTTTCTCGGAAAAATAAGAAAAATATCACCGATTTGCCGTCTGCTGATTAAGCCAAAATAGTGGTAAAGGTTAAAAGTTCAAGAGAAATCCTAGGACAATCCTGTTTCAAGCATTAATACCAACGGTACAGAATTAATCTCGGACGCTTCACTTAACTTCAGTTCAATCCCGAAATGTTGTTGGCCGTTCAAGCAATACTGGTAACTAAGACCCTTTCTCTCCCTTAACTCCTTACCATACTTGTCGTTAAAAAAAAACAACAAAAAAAAAACAAAAAAAAAACAACAACAGTAGTCCATTATTCTACCTATTGACGTGTCTGAAAGCTGCTGAATGTGTGGTAATTAGTATAGACCCTGATCGGACAATGCATTCTGCGGTATGTGATCTGGGTCTGGATTGCTTGCTTAGCATTACGAAAACACGCATATTTAAATATACAGAAAATGTTACCTCCAAAAACTAAAAATTTTCAGATTAAAAACTCTGATATTTTTCATATTTCTGCTCAAAACATAGATTGTGGGTACTCGTTAGAACCGCCTCGATGAGGCCCACAATCTATGTCTTGAGCAGAAATATGAAAAATATCTCAGTTTTTTATCTGAAAATTTTCTGTTTTTGGAGGTACAATTTTCTATATATTTGAATAGGCGTGTTTTCATAATGGAAATTTTCAATATATTTGAATAGGCGTGTTTTTGTAATGAAGAGGTACGTTTTCTCACATTGTGGATTGTTTCATTTCAGATGGAATGTTGTGGCGTTGAAGGAAAAGATGATTTCGATTTCAAAGCAACCGCCTCTTGGAACCACACTTATACATACGGCGGGAACACAATACAAGTTGAGGCTCCCATCTTGTGTTGTAAAGAGCCAAAAAACCAGTGCTCCCTCAAGTCAACAGCTGCGAGTAATACCTACAATAAAGTGAGTGGGTACTTAGTTACAGTTCTCGGCGCTTGAAGAGTCCATTATGACAACATTTAACAGCAAAAGGCTCACATTAGTGGGTATATCCGTACATGAATTGTCAGTTAAGTTGTCTGCAGAACTTGCAATTGGGTAATAAAGGTTAAGATTGTGTGTGTGTGTGTGTGTGTGTGTGTGTGTGTGTGTGTGTGTGTGTGGTGGGAAGTAGGGAGGAGGTGATCCGGGAGAGTTGTTGGATTAATAGATTGCATGTGAAAATAGAGTGCTGCTAAACGCGCTGCAGGAAGTTTGGCAGAGGAGTGACTTAGAGATGTTGCATCTTTCTATATTTCCAAATGAACAGACTCCCGGAAATCCGAGTCTGCTTGTTTCTGTATTTTGTTGTTTTTCAAAGGATCATATGTTCATTTTTTTTATTATTTGATGATATACCTTATACTTTCTTTACCCAGCATTTGATGCTACAGACAGCGAAGAGTCTGAAACGATTGTGCCGAATCACAGACTGTTTAGGAGTTCCGCTGTATTGCTCTATCTCTGAGGTGTTGTTTCATGTGATTAGACATATGCGTTTATGATCCTATAAGATTTCATATATAATTAGTAGCATATATAATTGAAATGTATACGCTGCATGCAATGCATATAAGACATATAGCATTACGAAAACACGTCTATTCAAATATATTGAAATTTTTACAACCCCCAAAAAAAGGAAAATTTTCAGATAAAAACTCTGATATTTTTCATATTCCTGCTCAAAACATAGATTATGGGTACTCGTTAGAACCGCCTCGCCGAGGCGGTTCCAACGAGTACCCATAATCTATGTTTTTTAGCAGAAATAAGAAAAATAATGTATACCCCTTTAAACCCCAGTTTTACTATATGAAAGTGGGGTTAAAGGGGGTCAAAATTATATAGGTATGTTTTCGTAATGGAATGAAAACTGTATGTGTAATACGTGCATATGTAAAGCGTGTATTTGCAACATACACTGAACCCTCGTGACAACGGCAGTATTTGTTCCGAAAGATGGTTCAAATAAATTTACTGTTGTACGGAATACTTAGTGAGCAGATTTATATGTAAGAAAGGTCTTGTTTTGTTCTTATTTTCTCATAGAACGTATGTTTTGGATATTTATTAGAATCGCCTCACTGAGGCGATTCTAACAAATATCCAAAACATATATTTCTTTGAAGTATTAATTAAATTTTCTTGCATAATGTGTGACTAGTTGTTTCCTCTAAAGCAAAGATTTAGTGAAAGTCAAATTGTCATTATAAAGAATTTTGTCGTTGTATTGAGTGTCGGTATAAAGAGGGTTGTCTGTACATGGCGTTTTTTTTTTTTTTCTACAGAATACATGCAGTCGAATGCTAATGACTCAGACATCTTTTGAACACTCGAACTTTGTTTAGACATGGACAATTTTAGGGGTAATCAATGCAAAGGACAAGGGGGAGGGGGTGCAAATGTGGATTACTAAGGGATGTCTGTTTGATTTGCTACAGTAAATCCTCTTTATACCAACACTCTATACAACGACAAAATTCGTTATAATGACAAGTTGAATGTCACAAAACCTTCGCTAAAGAGGTAATAGTTTGTCAGAATTATGCAAGCATATTATGTTCAATACTTTAAAGAGACATATGTTTTGGATATTTGTTAGAATCGCCTCAGTGAGGTGATTCCAACAAATATCCGAAACGTTTACTCTATGAGGAAATAAAATCAAAACAAAACCTTTCTTGCATATCAATCTGTATTCTGTACAACAGCAAATTCATTTTAATAACGTTTTCGGGAACAAATGCTGTCGTTGTAACGAAGGTTCACTGAATAACATAATGGTATGTTGAGTCTCTTTAGAATCGCCCTGATCACACAACATATTCTTTTTATGATAAAACGAGTATTATCTAAATTATTCCTAAATACAGTCGAACCTCGTTATCTCGAACTCGCTTATTTCGAATTACCGCTTATCTCGAAGTGAAAATCTGGTCCCGGCTTTAACATGAAACTATGACAACAGGTAACAAAATAATGTGGAAAAGAGGAGAAATTGCTCCTGAGGAGCAATTTCTCCTCCTCCACATTATTATATATATATATATATTTCTAACTTCAGGAGTCAAATTACATATTCATTTGTTAAATGTGGTTGTTCAATTTATTGTTTTCCTCACTCTCTCAACTCTGATATGTCGAAGCACGGATATCTCGAAGTGTTTCAGTGAGTCCCTTGGAATTCGAGATAACGGGAATCGACTATATTTGTTTTCTTGAGCCATGAGGGTTATTCATAGAGACTCAAGAACGAGTTCGAATCAGCCACGATAAACAAGCCACCAGTGCCCGAGTCATTGAAGTGTATCTAATTGTTTCTTCCTTCTGTCTGACTGATATACAGAGGAAGATTCAGAAGAGAAAAGATCACGTGATTGGATACAGCATCAACAAGATTGAATTTACTAAAGAGTAATTTGTACAGACACGTTCGTGGGAAAGCCATATTGGAGTTGATTGCAAAAAAATAAAATAAAAAAAATAATAAAAAAAAAAAAAAAAAGAAAATGAAAAAAAAAAAACAAACAAAAACATCTGATGTTTTAAAATGATCCTTGACCTTCTATCGTGTAGTGTGGATATTTTTATTTTCATTTTGCATTGCTCGAAGCTGTTTAAGACGGTTAAATTTATCGAATGAACTGTTTTCTCAGTCAAGTTTCTTTTATTTTTCTGCAATAATAGGGACAAAAGCAAGATTTTCTTTGGATCTAGGCTATAGTACATTTGATTTGCAAACCAATCTTCCATCTTCTGTTTACCTTCTGTCACGTGATAAACACTCTGCTGCTTCTGAAATTCCGCTTAAAGAAGACTTAGATCGAACCAGACAAGAGTGAGGAATTGATACCAGTAAGATCGATTAACCCCAGCCCCCGCCCCCCTCCCCCTCCCCTCACCAACCCACCACCACACCGTAGATTTTACCACTGACCGTTCTAAGGAATTCTGGTGTAGTTTGTCCTTTTCGTGGCCTTGAACCCAGTAAGCATTCTACATAAATCTATAGCGAGCCGTTATCGGCTCGTCAGGGTAGCTGACGGGCCGATAACGGCCCGCTGTAGATTTATAAAGAATGCTAGATGGGTAGTTGCTCACTGAGGGTCTTCTTGCATCGGTTTTTTTTTTTTTTTTTTTTTTTTTTTTTTTCTGTTCTTTTTCTTTCTGTTATGTTTGTTGGATCTTGTCTAGTATTGTGATCACTTCATTACGAAGCTGGTCAAGTACTTTTCTTTGCTTGTCTATGGTTCGTGGTATATATACTATCCGTCATGTTTTGTTTGTTCTTCCTCTTGGTGTCATTGGTAGGCTATGTTCTGTAAAAGGCTATTACGGCACACTAAACTTTCCATCCTAAACATAGAAATACTATGCTTTGTTACGGCCAGTAATCGGAATTTCATCAGATTTTCGAATTAATGTAAAACAGAGAACCGATATTTACAAAGTAGATACAATATTCAATAATCAATGCATATATACAGAATAACTTCAGTGACTCGAATACCGATGACTCGTTTACCGTTGCTGATTCTAACCAGTTTTTGAGTCCTTTGGAAGTTTTTCCGATAACTCAAGAAAAAAAAAAAAAAAAACAATTAGGGATATTTTAAGGAAATTTCCTTTACTTATCATTAAAATGTATGTTTTGCACCCTTTAGAATTGCCTCATCGATGCGATTTTTATGAGCACAGTCAACATACTATTATCTTATAAGAGATCGAAATGACATAAAAGATCGAAAACATCACGAAAACATGCCTATATAATTTTGACCCCCTTAAACCCCATTTTTATATAGTAAAACTGGGGCTTACCGGGGTATACATTATTTTTCTTATTTTTGCTCAAAAACATAGATTGTGTTACTCGTTAGAACCGCCTCGCCGAGGCGGTTCTAACGAGTACTCACAATCAATGTTTTAAGCAGACATATGAAAACTATCAAAGTTTTTTATCTGAAAATTTTCAATTTTTTGGAGGTGAAAATTTCTATATATTTGAATAGGCATGTTTTCGTAATGAGACATCCCTGAATTACACCCGTTTGCCTCCTGACCCGGCGTTATAATTAATCTGCATTGGCTCGAATTAATAATGTCTAAAACAAAGTCCATGGTCGGAAAGATATTCGAGCCATTGATGTGCGACTGTAGTAAAGTTTGTTTAAGGATCGCGACAGCTGCAGCGAAGAAAGGTAGGTCTGTCAGGAAAGTCCTTATTCCTGGTTAAAGCTAATCCATAGCTCCAGATAAGACTTTTTTTCAACCTTAAAGTACTAATGTTTTCATTTTTTTTAACGAAAGTATATGTTGTGGGAACTCATTAGAAGCGCCTCGGCGAGGCGCTTCTAATGAGTACCCACAACGTATGTTTTTTTTGTGGAGAAATAAGAAAATATTATATAGATACCCCTATTTATCAGTGGCTTTGCATTCCATATGACTAAACGTGAGAAAATGCTGCATCCAGTATATGCGCACAGCGATGACTTGGATCAGCCTGTGCAAGAGCAGCCTGCTCAGAGTTATGTGGGCGCTCTGTAGATGGACAACGATCCAAGATTCCTTCAGGATGACAGTTTTGAATACATATTAAATATGCAGACTGATCTGAGTCTACGCTGGACACAGATGTTGTAAAGAGAATAGATACACTTTCAGGGGAGGTAACTTTGTCAAAATTGTTTTGTCTCCCTTAGGGATGTACTCACAGAGGAAATAATTTACTCCTTCTTGTTGGAACAGGTCCCTTGTTAGAAAGGCATTACTGTGAAAGAAAGCAAACAAGTGTGACAGAAGACAAAACTTGCTTTCCTTATAATAAGAGCTGTGTTGAACCGTAAATTTCACACTTCGTAAATTTCACGTTGTGATGAATTTGTACCAATTCCTCACAGCGCGTGAAGAATTGGTACCAATACGTCACGGATTTCATACAAATATTCGCACGTGTGAGAGAAATACGCACGTAGTCAAATTTCATGTAGCAATCATGCATATTCCTCACATCGATAAAATACCCCCAAAGCTGCTGCATTTTGCATTCGATTCCAATTCTTCACACGCGTACCATAATTTTATAAACGTGGAAGGAAATTCCAATGTTTTACTGTTAGAACTTCTGGGACAAGAGTTAGAATGCTTGTTCAAATGATGACCCTAGGTTTACCCTAACTTTTTTCCAGACAAGGTCAAATTTTGTAACTTAGCCTTTTCTATAGGAAAATGTGAAATAGTTAATTTTTCAGAAACTATTGAAGCCAATGACCTGAAAGTTGGTAAATGCAGACAACTAACTGAGATTCTTTACATGTGTGAGGATTTGGTACCGATTCCTTACATTTGTGAAGTATTGGTACCAATTCTTCGCATGTGTGAGGAAATGGTACCAATTCTTTACATGTAAGAGGAACTGGTACCAATTCTTCACATGTAAGAGGAATTGGTACTAATTCTTCACATGTAAGAGGAATTGGTACCAATTCTTCACACATGTAAGGGTAATTGGTACCAGTTCTTCACACCTCAAACAACACAGGTCACAGGTGTGACGAATACTTACCAATTCTTTACACGTCAGAAATTATCAAGGAATTCTTTACATGTGTGAGGATTTGGTACTAATTCTTCACATGTGTGAGGAATTGGTACCAATTCTTCACACCCGAGAAAAAGTCGCGCCAGTTCTTCACAGGCGTGACGAATACTTACCAATTCTTCACACGTCAGAAATTATCAACATGAGAAATTTGAGCACAAATTTTAGACCCCAAAATTTATCAAAATTGTCTATACGTAAATTTCAGACGTATTGGTACCAATTCTTCTTATGGGTGTGAAATTTACGAAATGACAAATTTACGGTTCAACAGAGCTGTCGCAGGACAGCATAGGTCACGAGAATCGCGCTTTACCTCTAAAACTTTAGTAAAAAACTTTTCTACTGTTATCTAAGTCCATGAGCTTGACCTCAAGGTCACTCATGTGTGTTTGGTTGGTACAGCATAATACTTCAGACCAGTGTCTAATAGCGGGACAGGTTTTACCTACATCAGTTCAGAGTGAAGGAGATATAACCTTTTAATATCTTTAACCAAAATCTTTAACCAACGCTGTTGCAGACGCCGTAACTGCTACTTGCGTACAGGCGAGTTAAAATGGTGGAATATCTGCTAAGAGAATTCAGTACACTTAACATGCTTAAGTAGACTGGCTCCAGTCTCCAGTGACTAAATATTTTTTCTCATAATCCTGTTTGATATATCCACTAAGATAAAACCATAAAAAATATCATGGCTATAAAGGCTGATCTCTAGTGACCAGCCTCTATACTCATGATATTACTTTGGGTTTTATTTTAGTGGATTATTAAACAGATTATAAGAAAAATTATTTTGTCACTAGAGACTGGAGCCAGTCTAATGCTTAAGGTACATTCTTTCTTGTGTGTGTGTGTGTGTGTGTGTGTGTGTGTGTGTGTGTGTGTGTGTGAGCAATGAGATTGTGATTATATATATATCTCATAAAATTACATGTATAGTAACCTTCAACCTTTAAGCAAAATTTATAGCAGACGACATTCTAATAAACATAATATCGTTTATTTTTCAGAGAAAATAAGCCTGACATTTCATGTAAATCGTCTGCTTGGCAAAAGATTCACATGAAATGTCAAGAATTACTTTCTACAAGAAATATAACAAAATAAATTTAAAGGTGTTATCTGCTGCAGTTGCGATTGGTGCTCTAAGGATTAACATGCAAATTTACAATACTTTTTAGGGTTGTTATGAAGCTCTGTGGGACTTGGTTGAGGATAACAAGAATATTGTGATCGGTATCTTGGCTGGAATAGGAGCATTTCAGGTGATTATAGCATTTATAACAGATATTAGTGTTTCCTTTTATTGATCCTCCCATTCCCAAACAACCGTCCACGTCAGGCCATATAGGCTGGGGATGTGCATAAAGCCCACACAACTCTGATCAGTTTCTCATTGCTTGAGTTACATACCAATGATCCCAACTAGCATTCTTTAAAAATCTACAGCGGGCCGTTGTCGGCCCGTCAGCTACCCTGACGGGCCGACAACTGCCCGCTATAGATTATGTAGAATGCTTACTGGGATTTACCTTGAAATATGGCCTTGTATTTAAGGCATACTGGGATTTGTGTCTCCGCAACTCCTCCTACAGTTTTCAAGATAATGAATAGAAACCCGCAGCAAAGTAAGACTATAGGCTGGGCATGTGCATATAGGTCATAGAACTTTAATCATTTTTATTGCTGGAGTTACATACCAGTTATTTACCTTAAATATGACCTTGTACCCATGATATACTAGGGTTTGTGTCTCCGCAACTTCTCCTACAGATGTCAAGATAATGATTAGAAACCTGCGACTAAGTAAGACTATAGGCTGGGATGTGCATAAAAGTAACAGAGCTCTGATCAATATTTCATCGCATGAGTTACATACCAATGATTTACCTTAAAATATGGCCTTGTACACATGGCATACTAGGGTTGGTGTCTCCGCAACTCCTTCTACAGTTTTCAAAATAATAATTAGAAACCTGCAGCAAAATAAGAATATCAGCCGGATATGTGCATAAATAGCACATAATTGTAATCATTATCTTATTGCTTGAGTTACATAGCCTTGATTTACTAGAAACTTTCCTCTGTGCACAACTGACATAGAAGGGCTGTGTCCCAGAAACTTCTAGTTTTCAAGATAATGGTTTGAAACTTGCAGCAAAGTATGTATTTGGGCAGTGCATGTGCATGAAGGTCAAAGAATTCTAATCAAATTATCATTGCTAGAGTAACATACTCTGGATTTACTTGAAATGTTAATGAAATCACAAAGCAGCGGAGGTAAGCATAACTGAAAACTTCAGGCTTATAAGAATTCTACATACACTGTTTCGTTTTATCCATTTTAGTTTTCATCATGAAAACATACCTATATAATTTTGACCCCCTTAAACCCCACTTTTATATAGTAAAACTGGGGTTTAATGGGGTTTACACTATTTTTCTATTTCTGCTCAAAAGCATAGATTGTGGGCACTCGTTAGAACCGCCTCGGCGAACCGCCTCGGCGAGGCGGTTCTAACGAGTACCCACAATTTATGTTTTGAGCAGAAATAAGAAAAATGTCAATTTTTTATCTGAAAACTTTCAATTTTTGGTGGTGAAAATTTCAATATATTTGAATAGGCGTGTTTTCGTAATGTATGAATAAATGAGCCTCACCTTACTAAAAGGAGGGTTAGAAATAAGCGATAGGTTGGCATATATTTGCTGCCTGATCATTAATTTGTTTTATCTTTCCAGAAACAAATACCTGACTCAGCGCTAGTAGCACCTGATCGGACGCGAGATGAAGGCTCAGATCTGTTTTCACGGACGGTCTGAGTTTTCACATATGCGAGCACATATTTCGAAGTTCAAATTCTATTTTAATTTTGCAGATAATATTGTGGTTTCTTGTTGTCTGGATTATTAGAGCCCTTGGTAAGAAGAAAAATAAAGTCGGTCCAGCGTAGTGATATGTTGACGGAAAATAATGACGTTTGTAAAAACGTTATGAGACTAATATAACGGTTGAAATATTGTATAAAAGCTGAATAAAACATATAGTACATCAATATAAAAATAATTCCCTTTCATTCCTGAGGACCATCACGGATATTTTTGCAAACAGTGCCGATCCTGATGAGACGGCTCGTAACGAGCCGTCTCATCAGACTCTACATTGTTTACCATTCTATTATTGATGTTTGACTAAACCCCCTTTTTGCAGCAGTGGGTGTATCTCATCCATTCAGAAATGGATGAGTCCATCCATTCAGAAATGGATGAGTCGATTTCAGAAACTCAGGAATGAAAGGGTTAAAGAAACGTTTAACATTTTAGGCATTCGGGGATTTCAGCCTGTGGATGAGCGGAATCGGAATTATAATATTCGAAAATCAAGAAAGAATTTAAACGCTTTAAAGCACCTATTTACATTGACTATCACGCTCACGAAATGAGAAATACGAACATGTGTTTAGTATTGCAATATTACTATATTTTGAAAGGATTATTCTGTTTTCTTTGTTTTGAAAGATTTTGTCTTTGTTTGTATAAAATCGTTGTGGTTATTAACAGTTCAACTTTTTTTTAAGACATGCATTTTCGAACGTTCACATCAAAAGTTATTAACAATTTCTGAGATTTCAGAATACGGTCTCTTGCTGCCAGTCCAGTAAGTATATTTAAACAAGACTTCCTTCCAACATTTAGGCCAAATCAGAAGGGAATGATCGAAATTTAGGACATTTACTGTAATAGTAGATGGAGCTAATGGTGTGGGAGAACAGAACATATCCTGAAGAGGTTGTGCACATGCTCCATTTTGATCTGAGTATGTTCCTATAAAATAGCAGATTGGTTTTCTCAGAACAACTTTCATATATAAAACAACTAAGGAACAAACGTCCAATAAACATGAAAAATATTTATTTACATGTATTTTCAAAATTCCTTTTTTCATACCTAATACAATGAAAAGAGGCAAAAATAAAGTCAACAGGTCAGATTTGGTGTTAATTTACTTCTGTATTAAAATATAACAGATGACACTTTAACCAATTTTAGTCCGGAAACACCCAAAAGGATAAATTGCAAACAGTGCAGACCTAGATCAGACGCCTCATTCTGCGACGTCTGAACAGGATCTCCGCTGTTTGTAAAAGTTTAGCCGTTTTATCTATAGGAATATATAAATCACATAGCCTGACATGCCTAAAATTCAATTGGACTCTTTCAATATACAGTGTGGGAGGAGTTAATTTAGTCTAAAATGAGTAAAAAACGTTTTCATTTTGTTCTAACATGGGGTTGACATTCCATGCAAATCGTCTCTTAAGGAGACAAGAAGACACATTGCAATGTCAAATTCTAATTTCTAGAAACCAATAACAAAACAACTAGGCCCCTTTATACAGAATCAATCTTATGACATATACAACATGTGCAGTGTGATCAGAGTCTACATTGTATGCTATAAAATGTTGAAAGGCCCTATATTAGAAACCAGCGTAGAATGATAAAACCGTGTGCATGATCTGGCTAATCTCAGTTTAATCAGGTCGCATACGTCATGGGGTGGGGGTGGGGTGGGGAGGAGGCAAATGTCATTATTTTTTCTTCTGTTGACTTTCCCAAGAATTACAAAGAAGCAGGTAGCTGTGGCAGGCGAAATATTCCTGTCATGTGCATTACCAGCCATTTCAAAGCGGTTCTTTCTGGTCCTATACCCTTTCCCATACAGAGTCTGAAAACCCTGGATAATGTATAAACAAAAACAAAAACAGTTTAACCCATTTAGGCTGAGTGGAGTCTTCTATCTTAACTATTTGGACTGGTCTATTTCCAATAGAAAGGGTGTCTGGTTGATTTTCATTATTACCATGTTCTATATCCATTACTATATTTAATGCAAAGAGTGTATACCCTGATCAGATGCCACGTTATGTGGCATCTGATCTTGGTCTACACTGCTTGCCATTGATTGATTGTGGGTCATTTTGTGTCGTCTCCCAGAGAAAAGGAGAAAAGAGATAAAAGAGATAGTAGAGGAGATGAAAGTGAGGGACAGGGAAGAGAGAGGAACAGGAATGAAAGAAATAAAACATTTCCCCCTCTACCCTTACATGCTACAAGGATAGCAGGCCTTGTCCAACTGTAAGCCAATGTCAGTTGGACGCCCCGGTGACGTAAGATACACAACACCTTCCCACCACCTGACAGCCCCGACACTGTTTGCCAATGTCCCTTTTAAGGGACGCTAGGCATAAATGGGTTAATATAGCATTTTGTACGTCACGGCTCAGATGTATAATACTGTATAAAGAAATGAATTTTATACTGGAATATATTTTACTTATGTTACTCCAGCTGTCTTCTCTGGAGACAATTTGAATAAAATGTCAAGACATGACTTTAAGGCAAAAGAAATCATCAAATGTTAGTTATCTGTTGATGTTGGCGCATGTTAAAGTTTAAAATAATCACAATTGCTGATTATTTGATAAAAGCAACAAAAAATCTGAACAAACACAAAAATGGATTCTATTTAATACTTAGAATAAATAAATGTTTATTCTGGTAATTCTTATACACAATTAACACTTTTATACATGTAGACCAAGACAGATACTTTTCAGATAGTGTACATCTTGATGAGATGGCTGATACTGAGCCGTCTCATCAGGATCTACACTGATTGCAATTCTGTTCTTGATTCATAATTGTCACCCTTTTGACACCAATGGATATGTCTAAATGCAGAGATGGAAGAGTCTATTTCAGAAACTAAGGATTGAAAGTATTAAGTAAGGAATCTGTTTTTCGATTTATTGATCATGCTTTTATGTACAACAAAAGCAACGAAGACTGTCAGAGACCTGACTATTCCTTCACTTTCCTGCTTCAGTGTAACATAATCATGGAATGACAAACAAGGAAAATCCTGCATACAGTATTTACCCTTAGTATTGGGACCATTACGAAAACATACCTATACAGTCGACTCTCGTTATCTCGAAATCCAAGGGACTCTATGAAATACTTCGAGATATCCGTATATCGACGTATCAGATTTGCAGAATTGAGGAAAAAATAATTCGAAAGACCACATTTAACAAATATATATGTAATTGGACTCTTGAAGTTAGAGACATATTGAAAATATTATGGAAAAGAGGAGAAATCGCTCCTGAGGAGCAATTTCTCCTCTTTTCCACAATATTTTTTTACCTGTTGTTAGATTTTCATGTTTAGGCAGGGACCAGATTTTCACTTCGAGATAAGCAGTTATTCGAGATAAGCGAGATCGAGATAACGCGAGTCAACTGTATAATGTTGACCCCTTTATACCCAACTTTTATATAGTAAAACTGGGGTTTGTAGGGGTATACATTGTTTTTCTCATTACTGCTCAAAACACAGATTGTGGGTACTCGTAAGAACAGCCTCGCTGAGGCAATTCTAACGAGTACCCACAATCTATGTTTTGAGCAGAAATATGGAAATATCAGAATTTTTATCTAAAAAAATATCAGTTTTTGGTGGTAAAATTTTCATTACATTAGAATAGGCTTGTTTTCGTAATCATCACGAAAACATACCTATATAATTTTGACCCCCTGAAACCCCACTTTTATATAGTAAAACTGGGGTTTACAGGGGTATACATTATTTTTCTTATTTCTGCTCAAAACATAGATTGTGGGTACTCGTTAGAACTGCCTCAGTGAGGCAGTTCTAATGAGTACCTACAATCTATGTTTTGAGTAGAAATATGAAAAATATCAGAATTTTTCATCTGAAAATTTTCATTTTTTTTGGTGGTAAAATTTTCAGTATATTTGAATAGGCTTGTTTTCGTAATGCAGACACGCCTGAGCAAACAGCATAGACTCAGATCAGAAACAGCAGACAGGCATTTGATAAGGGTCTATACGGTGTGTATGACGAGGATGGTAAGATGTGCAGGTGCCCCAACTGGAAAGCCTCATTGTTTCAAAGTGGGTGTTGGTTTTATAAATGGTCAAATAGAAGTTTTCTGTCAACTCTCCTTTCGACACATTTTGAACAGTTTTTTTTTTTTTTTTTTTTTAGAAGTAAACTTTTTCCGTGTTATAATGCAAATTGTTGTAACTATGCAAAAAGAAAAAAAAAGAAAAAAAAAATATTCATGTCATTGGTTTAAAAAAATCGAATATTTTCATTTTTCCAATAGTGAAAATGGCTGCAAGTTTTACAGAAATCAGAAGGTAGGTAATTTGAAGGTAGATAGGTTTCAAACATGTTCTACAGGTTCAAATTTTCAGAAATTTCCACAATTTTGTCATGAAGCATTATTAATTAACAATCAGCAAAGATTAGTAAAAAAAATGTTCTTAGAAAAAAAATCAATAAAAAAAATCACTTTACTACAGAAATTGCATCTGTCGGCCTTTTTTTTTTTTTTTTTTTTTTTTTTTGGTATAAATTTGATTTATTCAAGCTTTAGTTAAAAACAAAAATCGAACATTTTCATTTTTCATACTCGGCTCCAAAATTGTGAAACACTTTACCACGGTCCATTCGGGAATCATCTTCCTTGGATAAAATTAAAACAAGCCTATAACAATTTATTTTAAAGTGGTTAACACACATGGAATTTTAAAGTAGCGCCACACCATAAGGTTATAATGCTCATTACGAAAACACGCCTATACAAACATATTGAAAATTTCACCTCCAAAAACTGAAAGTTTTCAGATAAAAATTCTGATATTTTTCATATTTTTGCTCAAAACATAAATTGTGGTTACTCGTTAGAACCGCCTCGGTGAGGCGGTTCTAACGAATATCCACAATCTATGTTTTTGAGCAGAAATAAGAAAAATAATGTTTACCCCTGTAAACCCCAGTTTTACTATATAAAAGTGGGGTTTAAGGGGGTCAACATTATATAGGCATGTTTTCGTGATGTGATGCATTTTAACTTTTTATACTTTTTTATACGTCGGAGTGAAATATCTTTTACGTCACGTAAACATGCCTATATAATTTTTACCCCCTTAAACCCCACTTTTATATAATAAAACTGGGGTTTACAGGAGTATTCATTATTTTTCTTATTTCTGCTAAAAAAACATAGATTGTGGGTGCTCGTTAGAACCGCCTCGTCGAGGCGGTTCTAACGAGTACTCACAATCTATGTTTTGAGCAGAATCCTGAAAAACATCAGAATTTTTTAACTGAAAATTTTCATTTTTTGGTGGTAAAATTTTCAGTATATTTGAAGTGGCATGTTTTCGTAATGTTTAGCTGGACCGTTGATTTTGGTTAGTTCATGCATTGTCTCGACTGGACCCTGAGCATTTCCCCTGCAGCATGCAGTTTGGACATTGATTTCCGCCACATATCCAATCTTTATGATGGAAATGAAAATTTCCAGATAAAAATTCTGATATTTTTCATACTTCTGCTCAATACATAGATTGTAGGTACTCGTTAGAACCGCCTTGACGAGGTGGTCTAACGAGTACCTACTATCTATATTTTGGAGCAGAAATAAATAAAAATCATGTACACCCATATAAACCCCAGTTTTACTGTATAAAAGTGGGGTTTAAGGGAGTCAAAATTATTTAGGCGTATTTTCTTGGTGTATATGAATAACAGAAATAAAATCGGACCCAAAATAGATCCTATGGGCACACCTGATAGTAATTTAAAAAGTTTTATTATTCTTTGACCGCTAAGGATTATATATGAAGAGACTTAATAAAACCGTGTCTCTGAATTTCGTTATATGCTTATGTTCTTTGTTTGCAACGACAACCTTTTAGATTGCTATTGATAAAGATTTGTAAGAACAGTAAGGGGCTGAGATGTCCCGTATTTAGGCATTACGAAAACACGCCTATTCAATTATATTGAAAATTTCACCACCAAAAACTGAAAGTTTTCAGATAAAAATTCTGATTTTTTTTCATATTATTGCTCAAAACATAGATCGTGAATACTCGTTAGAACCGCCTCGCCGAGGCGGTTCTAACGAGTACCCACTATCTATGTTTTTGAGCAGAGATAAGAAAAATAATGTATACCCCTCTAAACCCCAGTTTTACTATATAGAAATGGGGTTTGATGGGTCAAAATTAAATGGGTATGTTTTCGTGATGGGTAATTACAGTTGTACGTTGATTCCCATAAGAATGATTTCACAGAGATATAACATCACGTAGCCATTGCTTAAGGTGTACCAGCATTTAGGGTTATTACAGTATTTAAGGGGAATGGCTCTATGGGAAATAACTCTGCCATGGAAATATTTGTTTCCCTTTTACTAGGGGCCACACATTTCCATGGGAGCATATTCTTTCTTTGAAGAGAAACTGGAATATATGGATGGTTTCAAATGATAGGAGGTAATTTTATCTCTGCAAAAGTTATCTATTTTTGTAAAATCTTAAGGCGCATCCATCTATCGAGATATGCTTTGGGAAATCTTAATGGACTGATTTACCACATATAAAACTACATTCATTTACATAATTATTTTTCTGCTAAACAAAATTCAGTAACCCACGACAGGATTTTTGCATTTAGCAATATATGAGCAACGTCATTTTGAAAGAGCAGTCGTTCAGGTGAGCATATGCAGCATCGCCAAGACCTACGCTGTTCGCAAACGTAAGCGGTAGACAAAGGAAGGCTTCATATTCAAAGAAATAGAAAGCTAAAATCGACAAGGGGCTGGTCTTGGGCACTAAAAGATTGATTTGAATGAAAGTCAGAAGAGCCGTTTTCTCACGACACGGTTCGTATAAAAAATAATAAGGAGAATGACCAATGTTTTGATCTATCATTACGAAAACATGTCTATTCAAATATACTGAAAATTTTACTACCAAAAAATGAAAATTTTCAGATAAAAAAATTCTGATATTTTTCATAACATAGATTGTGGGTACTCGTTAGAACCGCCTCGACGAGGCGGTTCTAACGAGTATCCACAATCTATGTTTCTGAGCAGAAATAAGAACAATAATGTATAGCCCTGTGAACCCCAGTTTTACTATATAAAAGTGGGGTTTAAGGGGTCTCAAAATTATATAGGCATGTTTTCGTAATGTTTTGTACTAGAATGGATGAGATACAGGTATGCAATATCATACGAAATAGGAAACATGAGACAGGTCAGTATGCCACATCCAAGCGATAAATCTACAAGAATCAACACTGGTAGATACTGAAGAGTATCAAAAATCCATGATAAGGCATTATAAATGAACAGCTCGATCTTCTTTGATGTTGTTTCTTTGTTAAATTATGCCTACCAAGAAGACAATTTTTGTGACTTTCTGCTTTACACACACACACACATACACACACACACACACACACACACACACACACACACACACATATATATATATATATATATATATATATATATATATATATATATATATATATATATATATATATATATATATATATATATATACCAACCATGAAATTATTTTTCTTTTCTTTTCGACTTACGATACCTCGACGAATTACAGGTAAACTACTTATCATTTTGGGACACCTAAGTGAGCTGGCGAATGAATTACCTTTCGAAAGTTAAGGAGTGGTTTCAAAGAAATCCCAGTTAGCGAACAATATTAGTTTAGTGTATTGCTCATTTCCTCTTGAGTAGAGGACACAGATGCGACCGAATACATTTATCAACGGTATTTGAAATGGATTTAAGGTATTTCGGCTTTCATAAATTGTATCTAAAACACTGTTATACATCGATATGTACTGTAGTACTGACTGGTTAGAGAATTGTAAACGGACATCTAAGGTCGTGATTGGGATGCGCAGTGCATAGGTTCATTTGTGCCTCTCTGTCTGTAAATGCATCGAATGCACGTTTTAACATGTAGCGGGCTGCATGTGGACCATTCATAGGTTCACTGTAATGATTCTTACCATCGCTTTGTAGGCAAATAGTCCTAGCGACTTATGGACCCATCACGAAAACATGCCTATATAATGTTGACCCCTTTAAACCCCACTTTTATATAGTAAAACTGGGGTTTACAGGGGTATACATTATTTTTCTTATTTCTGCTCAAAACATAGATTGTGGGTACTAACGAGTACCCACAATCTATGTTTTGAGCAGAAAGTCGAGGCGGTTCTAACGAGTACCCACAATCTATGTTTTGAGCAGAAATATGAAATATATCAGAGTTTTTTATCTGAAATTTTTCAATTTTTGGAGGTGAAATTTTCTATATATTTGAATAGACGTGTTTTCGTAATGCGGTGCACACCTTATTCGTGATGGATTAATTCAGATCAGTCTGCTGAAATATGCAGGCTGATCTGTGTTACTGTTTTTCTCTCTCTGTTGGAAGCCAAACATCCAAACGTTCTTCAGATCGACGACATAGTTTCTGTTTAGAATGTGTGCATGTGCAGGATAGTCTTAGTCATCGTTGGGCGTACAAACATTCTTGTAGTTAATGCTAGGTCCCGGCCTATATGATAACAACAAAGCCCCGATCAGGCTGTGTATCCTTCAATCCATAGTCTGACCTCAGCAGTCGTTGTCTCTATAAGCGATAAAATCCTGGTTTGTTTTCAGCATTTGTTTCCTTTTAACCCATTTAAGCCTAGAGTCCCAAAAAAGGGACATTGACAAACAGTGTAGACCCAGATCAGACGCCGCAGAATGTGCCGTCTGATCAGGGTCTTCACTGTTTGCATTTAGTTCAGAAATTTCCACGAAAAATATTATAAAAACTAACCAGACACCCCTTATATAGGAAATTTACCCGTCCAAAGTTGAAGTAGAAGAGTTCATTCAGCATAAATAGGTTAAGGCGACTGGATAAAATGCGTAGATTTTCCGCCTTTTTTCACAACTTTTTGGATTTCCTGTTTGCGTTGCTGCTCGCCTAACTCTTCTGAGGAAAATGGAATTGGCTCCCAAAAGAGCAAAGTTATTTTACTGTTTACGTATTGTTCTGAATGATGCAAACAAATTCATTGTGTGTGTGAGAGAGAGAGAGAGAAACAGAGAGACAGAGACACAGAGAGAGAGATAGAGAGACAGACAGACAGACAGAGATTTGTCCTTCTGTCATGACGTCGGTGTATGTTTTATTATAACGAAATGAACTGCAGCGTTAGAAATCGTACCTTCTACCTTTTGTGCTCAGCGAACTTAGACTTGCCTGAGCATCTGCACAGTCTGATCAGTCTTTATTTCCGGCATGAAGAAACTTTTCATCCTTGATCATCCAACATGCGTTCAATTAAGATTTTGATCAATTGCGAAAGCACAAGCTGATCTATGTATACACTAGGCGCACATGTACGAAGATACGATTTCTAATGTTACAGCTGAAATGGATGTACGGTTACGCCATTTATGCCTAGTGTTCCATAAATGGAACCTTCGCAAACAGTGTAGACCTAGATCAGACACCACAAAATGCGGCGTCTGATCAGGTTCTACTATGTCTGTATTAAGGACAGGAATTTCTATAAAATATAATTGTAAAACTTATCAAACATCCCTTCACTTTGAGATGAATCTGTCCAAGGAGTTTAGGTAGAAAAGTTCACTAGGAATAATTGGGTTAAACATTAGCTGAGATTTGGTGACCAGCATTTCCTATGATATTGCATGTGCACAGCATTTCCTATGATATTGCATGTGCACCCAGTGAAGACTCGGATCAGCCGTGCAGGATGATTAGAGTTTTCGCTGTCCGCCTATGAACGTTTTAGATCCTTGGCTACCTTTAGAAAGGTCTCCGAAGACTGATCAGTCTGTGCCGATGAAACTATTCTACCGTTTATGGTCTTTATTGTTTATATGGAATATGATAGACTAAGACATCACTGAGCTAAAATAAAATGCTGGAACTCTAGATCCAAATATGTAAGGCAAATAAAATAATGCAGGCCAACTTTCATCACGGTAACATGCCTATATAATTTTGACCCCCTAAAATCCCACTTTTATATGGTAAAACTGGGGTTTACAGGAATATAAACATTACATTTCTTATGTCTGCTCAAAAACGTAGATTGTGGGTACTCGTAAGAACCGCCTCGTCAATGCGGTTCTAATGAGTACCTACAATCTATGTTTTGAGCAGAAATGTAAAACATATCAGAATTTTTATCTGATTTTTTTCAGTTTTGGTAATAAAATTTTCAGTATATTTGAATTTGCATGTTTTCGTAATGTAAGGTTATATTTACGAATTCTAGCACAGACGCCTATATAGCGAGCTGTGATTTAAACTGCAACTAATTACTGGGCGGAGATGCGTAACGCGAAGCGCCGCCGTTTGGAGATTCCGAATGAATCCACGTCATTTTTTTGTCGCTTTTAATGTGTTTAATAGTTAACCCAATTATGCCGTGTGGAGTCTTTGGACCGGTCCATTTCCAACAGAAAGGGTGTCTAGTTTATTTTTATTATTACCATGTTTTATAGACATTCCTGTATTTAATGCAAACAGTATAGACCCTGATCAGATGCCATGTTCTGTTTGCCAATAGGTGAAGAAATAAATTATCCCGAACCATGCTCAAATGCCCCATATAAAGCACAGTTGAGTTTGGGTTGTACCTATTTGAGCTCGAGCGAGCGCTTTCCAGTTTTCACAGTCTAGCGCCCAGGAAGCGGTAAATGACGTCAGAAAAACTCTTAGAAACATCACGAAACGGCGGCTTTTCGCGTCACTCTTTCATCCAGTGACTTGTTGCAGAATAAAACACAATTCATTTCCGTTTTCTATATAGGCGCGCTGTGTTAGAATTAAAAATAATTCAACAAATGTTCAAATGTTTATAGTCAGTATTCTTTTTTTTTTTAACGGATTAGATAACATATATCTTTAATTCGGATCCTCAAATGTATGTAATAACTATTTTTAAATGCTTTCAAGGTTAAATTCTCTGTGTAACCTGTAAAAATAATAGACTACCACAGGTAAGACGATTGACTATTTTATCATACACAGTGTCAAGGAATATGTATTTGCTAACCTGAGCGAAGCTAAGGATGAGCTGTTTGGCGAAGCTAAGGATGAGCTGTTTGGCGTCCTAGCCTCCCCGCCTTATCGGCGGCGACTGGTTGCTATGGTAACCATAAGGTTCCATACACTTTTAATGGGTAAATAGTGAATTGCTTTCAAATGACTGTTCATGAAACGCTTAGTAGAGTGTATTGAGAATTCTTGCGATACGAGTTTTCATGTTTGTGACAAGATGGTCGCCATAACCATATATGGTTAAATGTATAAGCAACTTCTCCGAAACTGCTTAAATTTCATATTATAATGCAGTTATTTCCAGTTTGCAAAAAAATATTGGGAACAGACTTCCAAGATGTATATATATATATTAAAACTTTAAATTGCATCTCTTATTAACAAAGTCTAACAAACAATTCAAGCTGTTTCATACCATATTTATAAAAATTAGCAGGAATTTCAACATATTATGCGTAACGCATGAAAAGGGTCCTTATGCGATTTGCAGAAAACGCAGGCCCAGATCAGCCTTAGTATTTGCATAAGCTGATTTAGGTCTTCGTTTTCCGTTTACAGAATCTATACACCTTGTTGTATATGTTGAAGAATAGAGAATGCTCAGTTCCGACTGCAGAGATGCGTTTGCTGATCTAGACGCTCGCTGTTCGCATATAACATGAGATCCCTTTTCCCATGTTGAGTATCATATCGTAATGCAGTGTAGTGTAGAGTGTAATGGAAAAGAGCAAAAACTGTGGACAACATTGGATTTTCAAGTACCTGCGAATGCGCAGGCTGATTTTGGGCTTTACTTTCGCTGTTGGTTAACTTAGCTGGCAACAAATTTATAATCAAAATAAAACTTTTCCAAACACAATCTTAAAGATTTTTATTTTACTTCATTGCAGCTGATGCTTGTACTAGGAGCACCAACCCTGAAAAACTAAGTTTAACCTACACGGAGGGTCCCTTATTTATTTATTTATTTATTTACTTATTTTATTTTATTTATTTATTTATTTATTTTTCATTATAAGTGGTGGGGAAAAATATGCTGATAATGGAACAGGGCTCTGCGCGAAATTGATGATCAGGAGGTCGCGGGTTTGATCCCCGCCGGGTCCGGCAACAATCTTTCGTGCATATTTATCATGAAATATTTTCTACGGTCATTTTCTCTCTTCCGCTTATTCAAGAAGGGCAGTTGTCAGTTTCAAGCGAAAGAATGTGCACAAGGACTAAGCCTGCCCAAGATATATTGACCGCGCTCGACATGATAATAATGGGTTGACTGGGCCGTAAAGTCTCAAAACAAACAAACAAATAGGCTTTAATCTGTGATTTATCTGATGCCCGTAATAATGTATAGATGATTTTGAAGACCTTCACACGGACCGAACTAACATATGTTTTAACCACTAAGGTAGCTGAGGCTGAGGATTGGGATCCCGTAAAGCTAGCTTTAGCCCCAAGTAAGTCATTACTGACCATTACTGGCCGTTCTAAGGCAGTACTTTCATTGTGATACTCTTTGTTAATTGTTATGTAGTGTTTCACTTTTTTTTTTTTTTTTTAAAGTTGTGTGTGTATTGATGATATACATTACGAAAACATGCCTATTCAAATATCCAGAAAATTTTACCACCAAAAAATGAAAATTTTCAGAAAAAAAAATCTGATATTTTTCATATTTCTGCTCAAAACATAGATTGTGGGTACTCGTTAGAACCGCATCGACGAGGCGGTTCTAACGAGTACCCACAATCTATGTTTTTGAGCAGAAATAAGAAAAATAATATATACCCCTGTAAACCCCAGTTTTACTCTTATAAAGTGGGGTTTAAGGGGGTCAAAATTATATAGGCATGTTTTCGTAATGTTAATTCCTAAAACCTTTGATGGGTTTGGTTCCTATAGGGTATGATGGTATATGCAGACCGTCCCTAAATGCGCAACCTCAGGCAAGCTGTCATGTCTAGCGATAGGTCTTATTTTTATATCGACTGTTCCAGGGCGGTTCATCTCTTGCAGTTTTTATACGTATATGTTGGTTAGTCAGGCTACTGTGTACATGAGGTGAGTTGTATTTCGAATTAATTGTATTATTTTGCATATGTTCATGTCTCGTCTGTTCGAAATTTAACCTCTAAATCGTGAAGCGGGAATGGGTCATGCACTGGTCTGATCCAACAGCAGTCTACGTATTTACCTTATCCATTTACGAATTCAGGAGATATGCATCTTAAAAAAACTTTAACATAGAACTTTAACATTTTAAATTCATTTACGTCTATAATCCTGACCTCAAGATAACTGAGACAGCTTGACTTGCAACGAATAAAACACAAACAAATCCCAAGTACCAACTAATTCCATTCAGACATTCAGGAGACAAAATGTTTACACACGTTTACATAAAACTTGAGCATAAAAGTTCCAAGTCTGTGACCTTGAACTTCAATCATAATTAGGAGTAAGTGTTGTAGGTAACGCCAATATCATTGTTCATTGCAGTGTCCCTATTTTCTTGTTTATTCTCGCTATTGCGCGGCTTGTTCATTATTACACCACTTGTTGTCATAAAAGTTTCTGTCAATTAAATCATTTACGTTCAGCATATAGTGGGCATAGTCAGGTTTATCAAATCCTGTATCGTGCAAAAAAAACAAAACAAAAACGTAACACTAGCATCGGAAAGATATACGGCTGATTTTTTGTATGTATAAAGCTTGGATATTGGTTCATACAAAACCGCTGTATAACAATGCGAAACTAATTACATTTTGGAGAAACGCATGCATTTTGCATGATACATATTGATAGTTTAGCCAAGCCACTGTAACTTCTATTAAGTTTACAGTGCACATGTATATACTTACAGGTAAACACCAACCAAATATAGACCCAGCTCGCGATAAATTAATCTGTACAGTTGATATCTCAATATAAATTAGAACTGATTGTTTAAAATTCTTGTCAAGTTTAAAAAAAAACAAAAAAAAAAAAAAAAAAAAAAACGACGTGTATTTCGTGGAATTTTGATGAAAATTTTAGTCGGCGGAAATTAGGTCAGTTATTATGATTGGCCTGCATACATTCCTACCCAGTATAGTTCGTCACCAAAGGTTTTGAATTTATGGACATGAAGAAATGCACGGCGATTCCCCTCAACATGCATGTTTAAGACTTACGAATACTTCACAAATATGTTTTATTGAAAAACCATCAGCACGAACGCCCAAAAGATGTCTGATAAAATTTAAAATATGTCATTTAAAATAGTGTCATAAAATTTGCAATCAAACGTTTTCTTACATGTTTATCGTATTGGACGACAAATCGAACATTTTTTGGTGTTAATCCATCTTATAAAGGCTATAGAAAACGATAGCAGGTTTATTTGAAACGCAGTTTACATACGAAATTTAAAAATTGATGTCAGACAGGAAAGCGGGGGTACTCTCCCTTAAATGCGGAAAACAACCGTGGTTCACTAATAACATCATGTTTGCATATGTGCATGAAAAAATGAATATTTTGCTTTCTGTTTTGAGCATTTTTCTTTCCCTTTTTTATGATTGTAACCTGAATACACAACGTTTTGTATACTTAGAATTTGTTAAGTATCAACTGGGCTTCCATAGAAACGTGCAAGTTTTCGCGAAATGCAATGTATACATATATGCTATACAGTTGTTTTATATACAGACATGTCCAGGCTTTCTTCCTATATCGAAATAAATTGTACGACTCGTATATTTTTCCGACTGTAGGGTTAGCAAAAAATGAGTACTAGAGCCCGTATTAACACCATAAGACTGACTTTGTTCAGATATTTGTGGCACAAACTCACAGCTTTTTGTATAGGTGTTAAAAGTTCTTAACTCCTGTGACGCTATTTGAGGTACATTTTGTTCTGCTCGAATATCTGCTTCTCGAACGGTCTCTGGATTGTCCGAAATATTCATACGCTGCAACAACTGAAATTATGTCCGACGCAACACTGATCGTCCTTCCGTGGATCCAAGTACTCCCGGGCTTTCTCGTACGCTGCATGGAACTCTTCCTCAATCTTCTACACCTCATTACCCGCTCGCTTTTTCAAATATCTTTCTAGCATAACAATCCGAGAAATTCGACAACACATCTATTGCTATTTCCATGCATGAAGCCATTTTATCACAGTCATCTTGAACTCCCCGACGACTTGGCAGCTCGGCCTTCAAGTAATAACAACAGTTTATTGCGTGAGCGTGTAAAATTTGACTTGGCTCAACACTTGTCCCGCTTAAAGTCCGCTTCTAACCTCGCTGGATTGATAACTTTGTCTGCATTTCCCGTTGCCGCCATCGCAAATTAGTTATCGATGTAGTACCTTCGCTCTGTTACCAGAATTTGTTTCTGCGACTTCCCGATATTGGAATGAAACAAACTGAATTCAACTCCGCTTGTGAGTTCCGATCATCCAATTTATTAAAACTTCCTAAACTCTACTGAGCTTTACTCACGGTTTCAGTCTGGTAATCTCTCTAACAACTGATGTTGTGCACGACGTTAAGATGTCGTTCCGTAGGTTGCATAACAACCAATTATTAATTTCTGTAAGTACAACATTTCTCTCCTGTCCAGTGTAGCCCCATATATTGATGGCTTCAAATAACAGAAAGTAATTTTTGTCTCTGCAAAAGCTATCTCTTTTTGTAAAAAATATCGTAAAATCTTAAGACGTACCCATCTACTTTGAGATGTGCTTGGAAAACCCTTATAGATTGGTTTACCCCATATAAAAATAAATTCATTTTCACAAAACATTTTCCTGCTAAACAAAATTCAGTAAAATATGTCAGTATTTTTGCATTTAACAACATATGAGCAATGTCACTAGAGGGGAAAAGGCAGTCGTTCAGGCGAGCATGTCCAGTCTCGCCAGAACCAATGTTGTTCGCATTCATCAGCAGTAGCCTGCAGGCTAAGGCAAACTTCATATTCAAAGAAATAAACATGTACATCGCTAAGGAGTCGGGCATGTGCACTGAATGTTGATTTGAAGGAAAGTCCAAAGCGCCGTTTTCTCATAACGCGGCTCATAATAAAACAAAAATGAGAATGACCAATATTTTGATATGTTTTAACTAGAACAGAACAATATTTAGAAAGGTAGAAAGTAGCACTTTTTATGAATTTTAAAATGCAAATGTTCATTTTATTGTTGTTAGAAACACTCATTTTTGGGTTCCACTTTAAGAAACATTCAACAATATTTCAATATCTTCTGTAGTTTTGCCCATAGACTCGGTCAAAGCTTGCATATATGGAAAATTGCATTAAAATATCCTTAAATTATTTTGTTGAGTATATATGCAGACCTTAAGCGCAAAGTGCAGTTACAATATATACACTCATGAAATTAGTTTCTTTCCTTTTCGACTGACAATACACACGTAATACTATTTGTCATTTTAGGTGTCATTAAGGTGTAGATAGAATTACCGTTTGAAATTTAAGGAGTGGTTTCAAAGAAATCCCAGATAGTGAACAATATCATTTTAGTGTTTCGCTAAATTCTTCGCGAGCAGAGGACACAAATACGACCTATTATGTATCATCGAGATTTAAAATGGATTTAAGGTATTTTGTTTTTCATAAATTGTATCAATAAACGTTATGTCTCTGTAATGCTGACTAGGTAAAGAACTGTAAACGGACAGTGAATGTCGTGATTGGGGTGCGAAGTGCGTAGGCTCATCTGGGCACTCCCTGTCAGTAAGTGCATCGAATGCACATTTTTACATGTAGAGGGCTGCATGTGGACCCTTCATAGGTCCACTGTAATGATCCTTACTATCGCTTTTGTCGGCAGTTTAACCTAACGATTTATGAACCGGGGCACAGCATTTCCTACAAGATCGCATGTCCGTGATGGAATAATTTAGATCAGCCTGCTGAAATACGCAGGCTGATCTGTGTTACTGCTTTTCTCTCTCTGTTGGTAGCCAAACATCCAAACGTTCTTCAGATCGACGACATAGTTTCTGTTTAGAATGTGTGGAATGTGTGGATGCGCAAGATAATCTTAGTCACTGCTGGGCGTACAAACATTCTTGTAGTTAATGCTAGGTCCCGGCCCATATGATAACAACAAAACCCCGATCAGGCTGTGTATCCGTCAATCCACAGTCTGACCTCAGCAGTCGTTGTTTATATAACCGATAAGATCCTGGTTGGTATTCAGCATTTGTTTCCTTTTAACCTATTTAAGCTTGGCGTCCCAAGAAAGGGACATTGACAAACAGTGTAGACCCAGATCAGACGCCGCAGAATGCGGCGTCTGATCATGGTCTTCACTGTTTGCATTTAGTTCAGAAATTGCTACAAAAAAATAATAACTAACCAGACACCCCTTATATAGGAAATTGACCCGTCCAAAGAGTTGAGGTAGAAAAGTCCATTCAGCATAAACAGGTTAAGGCGACTGGATATAAGGGGTAGATGGGTAGATTTTCCGCCTTTTTTCACAACTTTTAGGATTTCCTGTTTGCGTTCCTGCTCGCCCAGCTCTTCTGAGGAAAGTGTCTAAACTGGAATTGATTCCCACGAGAGCAAAGACAGTTTACTGTTAACGCACTGTTCTGAGAGATGTACACAAATCCATGTGTGTGTGTGTGTGTGTGTGTGTGTGAGAGAGAGAGAGAGAGAGAGAGAGAGAGAGAGAGAGAGAGAGATTTGTCTATCTGTCATGACGTCGGTGTTTGTTTTATAATAACGAAATGAACCGCAGCGTGAGAGATAGTACCTTCTACTATCTGTGCTCAACGTATTTACGAATTCTAGCACAGTATGCGTATATAGGCAACGGAGATGAACTGTGATTTAACTGCAACTAATCATTGGGCGGAGGTGCGTAACGCGAAGAGCCGCCGTTTCCTGACGTTTTTAAGAAATTTTCTGATGTCATTTGCCGTTTCCTGGGCGTTAGACAGTGTAACGTCTTTTTTTTTTCGCAAAAGGCACGTTACAAATATAGGGATCAAACATGGTTTTTCATGCATTAACATTCGCCAGGTCCCGTGGGAGGTGTTGAAAACCGAGGCCGAAGGCCGCGGTTTTCAACACCTTCCAAAGAGACCTGGCGAATGTTAATGCATTGAGAAACCATGTTTGATCGCTATTATTGCATAAAAACTGAAAACATTTGCTACATTTTGCGTTATTTCTTGCACTATTTTGTTTCGCCTTTTCACTGATGTCTCGCGAACGTAATTTCCACTGATTATGCTCGTTCTAGGGCCAGGCAGTACACATCTCGTAACGGCAGCAAGTCTGTGGCCCCGGTACGAGCATATTGAAATTTGCGTAGCCGTGCATTAACAGCGCGTGAATTGCCTTGTTAATACATGTACACGGCTTTTCGCCGGTTAATGCACGGCTGTTAATAACGTGCGACACTGCTTTTTTATGAAATAATAGATAGAAATACATGTGTTACAACAAAGGAAGCTGACGGAGTATCTTCGAACAATGGCGGAAGGTTTGGAGATTCTAAATGAATCAAAGGCATTTTTTGTCGATTTTAATGTGTTTTATAGTTAACCCAATTATGCCGTGTGGAGTCTTTGGACCGGTCCATTTCCAACAGAAAGGGTGCCTGGTTTATTTTTATTATTACCATGTTTTATAGGCATTCCTGTATTTAATGCAAACAGTGTAGACCCTGATTAGATGCCTAGTTCTGTTTGCCAGTGAGTGAAGAAATAAATTATCCCGAACCGTGCTCAAATGCCCAAGATAAAGCACAGTTGAGTTTATGTTGTACCCATTTGAGCACGAGCGAGCACAATCTAGTTTTCACCGTCTAGCGTCCAGGAAGCGGTAAATAACGTAAGAAAAATCTTAGAAACATCACTAAATGGCGGCTTTTTGCGTCACGCTCTTTCGTCCAGTAACTTGTTGCAGATTAAAACAAAGTTCATTTTCATTGTCTATATAGGCGCGCTGTGTTAGAATTAAAAATAATTCACGTATGTTCAAATGTATGTACAGTCATTTTTTTCACAGTCAGTGAATGGATTAGATAACACATATTTTTAATTGGGATTCTAAAATGACAACAGTATGTAATAACTATTTTTAAATGCTTTCAAGGTTAAACTCTCTTTGTATCCTGTAAAAATACTAGACTACCACAGGTAAGACGATAGCCTATTTTATCATACTAAGTGTCAAGGAATATGTATTTGCCAACCTGAGCAAAGCTAAGGATGAACTGTCTGGCGTCCGTACACCTCCCTGTTTACACAATTTAAACGATTTCTTCTCCAAAACCAGTGAAGCGATTCGAACGTAATTTAACAGAAATATTGCTTGGGCAGAGAACAGCGCCCAACCTTACAAAAATTATCGGTGGCGACTGGTTGCTGTGGTATCCGAAAGGTTCCGTACACTTTTAATAGATAAATAGTGTATTGCTTTCAAATGATTGTTCATAAAACGCTTTGTAGAGTGTATTGAGCATTCTTGCGACACGTGTTTTTTCTCTTTTTTTTTTTTCTTTTTTTTTTTGTGACAAGATGGTCGCCATAACCATGTATGGTAAAATGTATAAGCAACTTCTCAGAAACTGCTTAAATTCCATATGCATCCTTGAGATTATATATGCAGTTATTTCCAGTTTGCAAAAAATACACCTCTAACTTGCACCTCTTATTGTCGAAGTCTAACAAACAAATTCAAGCTGTACTTCATAACGCATTTATAAATATTAGCAGGCAATTTCAACATATAATGCGTAACACACGAAAAGGGTCCTTATGCGATTTGCAGACAACGCAGGCCCAGAACAGCCTTTGTATTCGAACAGGCTGATCTGGACCATCTTTTCCCGCTTACAGAATCTATAGATACTGTAGTATATGTTAACGAACAGAGAATACTCAGTTCCGACTGCACAGATGCCTATGCTGATCTAGACCTTCGCTGTTTGCATATAACATGAGAACCCTTTTCCCGCGTTGTGTATCATATAACGCATTGTAGTGTAGAGTGTAATGGCAAAGAACCAAAACTCTGGACAACACTGGATTTCAAGTACCTGCGAATGTGCAGGCTGATTTTGGGCTTACCTTCGCTGATGGTAAACTGAGCGGACAACAAATCTATAATCAAAATAGAACTTTTCCAAACACAACCTTATAGATTTTATTTTACTTCATTGTAGTTGATGAAGCACCAACCCTGAAAAAAAAATCAGTTTACCTTACATGTAGGGCCCCTCATTTTTTTTTTTTTTTTTTTTTTTTTCATTATAAGCGATGAGGAAGAATATGTTGACACAGGGCTCTGCATGAAATTAAAACAATGCGAAGGCATTCATTTTTTGGTAAAAAAACTCATTTTTTTCTGAATAAAACCCCCAAATTTCTGTAATATGTTTTAAGTGATTAATACGCGTTTTCGAAATTTTAATGTTATCTATGCATTTATGTTGTACTGGTCAATATTATTAAATCAGAAAAAGCTGTCCTTGACAGAGAGCACGATAGGCAGTTTTGGGTAAAACGTGACAAATTAAAAAAAAAAAAAAAAAAAAAAAAAAAAAAAAAATGCGCTGATTCCTGTAACATGTATTTTTTAAGCATTGATCTCAAAATTGTAGCTTGTTTCCAATGGTATTATACTTTAACAATACAAATGTAAATTTTGATATTTTTTCGGGACCATAGGTGTGAATACCGGACCAGAAATTTAGGTAAAAAAAAAAAACAAAAAACGGTAGTTTTATAATATAATTTGTATTTTGCAATTACGATCATATTGTTATAAAAAGCAGCAAAAATCGCTGCTGCTAAATGCTTTAGACTGTTTACCATTCCTATGGTAACCCCAAATGTGTTAAAACGAATAATCTAAACAGTTCTTTCTTTTTTCGTTTGTTTTAAAAATTCTTTTTTTTATTTTTTTTTTTTTTTTTCTATTAAATATGCTTGTTTTTACTTTATATCCATTTGTTTTTATTTGTTAACAGACAGTGCACAAGACCTCATTAAATAACTCTTAATGATGCTACTGATTATTACTTAGTAAAAAATTAATAGATGATTATAAAGTAACTCTGAGTCCATGTTAGTTTGATAGTTTGGAAGGATACATATTTAGCTTTAGCAACAAAAGTGTGTTTTAGATGCAAAATACCTATACTAAATATATAGCTTCAGACAGAACTCCTAAGCCACTAAGGGTAACCTCGTGAAACTCAAGACAAAACAGAAAACAACAGATGGATCATGTACCATAATTTGACTTGCTGATAAAATAAACATTTAGGTTGCTATGGCAACAGAAATGTAAAACAAATACATGAGTCCACCCTTTAATCACACAAAAAGACTAAGTGGGAGTTCTTTGGATAATGCAGAACAAATTATTGAGTCTGTTCATGAGGAATAATGAAAAAAAAAATACAACACCCTCATGACCCACACTCAGTTAAGCGGAAGTTTATTTTTACATCTTCAGTCAACCCTCGTTACACCGACACTCGTTAGAACGACAAAATTCGTTATCATGACAATTTGAATGTCACGAAACCTTCGCTTAAGAGGAGACAGTTAATGAAAAATTATGCTAGAATATTGCATTAAAACTTCAAGCAACATATGTTTTGGATACAAATATCCAAAAGAAATGTTCTGTGAGGAAACAAAAATAAAACAAGGTCTTTCTTACAGATCATTCTGATTATATAGGATTCTTTACAATAGCAAATTCTTTTTAGTGGCAACATCTTTAGGAACAAATGCTGTCGTTGTAACGAGGACTCACCGTAATATATGACCAGAATAGTCCTAAATCATAGTGACAAGAAATTAGCCATGCAACGACATACGGGGCGATGTTATACGGCCTCCAGAGAAGCATTTAATGACAGCTGCTGTGATGATTTGCATAAAACATCTGCAATACGTCAGGCTTTTGCAGTCTGTCAACCAGTTCATGTTGAAGATCATAGCCTGGTTTTATCATTAGCATACTATTTAACTCATACCGTCACAAAATGGCATATTTCTATGGGATTCGGTATGCTAATCGAAGACCAATGGAGGTCCTTCTAATAAAGATCAAAGTTACTTACTTAGTGCTCTTACAGAGCTTAGATATTGATGCCTCCCTTTATATCTCCCAGCTTTTAATGAAAGGTGCAATTGTGATCTCTTTGCAATTACAGCAATGCCCGACTCTGCAGCTATGAACATATTCATCTGTCGATTCATTGATCATTTCCATAGGTCTGGGCTGGAACTTTTTATGTTTGTTTCTCGACTCACCGGGGTTCAGCTGTCGGGTTTCGTTTGCCCCAGTATTCCATTGGTGCTGTTTGACAACCCAGGGATCGCCAGAAGTCTCAACGTGTTGTTTCTGTTGAGCCCTTATCTTTGCTTTATTACAATCGAACCTCAGTGGCTCGAACATCTTTGGGACCATGGAAATTCGTTCGAGACATGGGTAGTTCGAGCCACTGAGGGTTAATCGTGGCACCAGTTCAGGAAGCAAATAGCGATAATTTAGGGAAATCTTTTCCATTTTCTATACAATGATTGTATATTGAGTGTACTCATTAGGATCGCCTCGATGGGGCGATTCTAATGAGTACACACAACATACAATTCCATGATAAAATAAGAAAAAAAATCCCTAAGTATTTGTTTTCTTGAGCTATTGGAAGAATTTTGTAGGGACTGAAAAAAGAGTTCGAATCATCCACGGTAAACGAGCCATCCGTGTTCGAGCCTTTGATGTTATACTGTATATCGGCCGACCTCGTTGACTCAGTCGGATGCGCGTTCGACTGGTGATCAGGAGGTTGCGGGTTCGATCCCCGCTGGGTCCCGCAACATTCTTTTTTGCAGTTTTTGCAGAATTATCATGAAATCTTTTCTACGGTCATTTTCTCTCTTCCGCTGATCCAAGAAGGACAGTTGTCAGTTTCTGGCAAAAGAAGGACTGGTTCTAAAGGACTTGCTCTCTAAAGGTGAACAAGGACTGGTTGACCGCTTAGAAGACTACGTCTGTCCAAGAATAATTGAATAGGTAAATTGACCGCGCTCGACATGACAATAATGGGTTGACTGGGCCGTAAAATCTCAACACAAACAAACAAATAGGCTAAATCTGTGATTTATCTGTTGCTCGTAATAATTTATGGATGAGTTAGAAAACCTCCACACGAACCGACCTAATATATGTTTTTACCACTTTGAAAGCTGAGGGGGAGGATTGAGATCCCGTAAAGCTAGCGTTAGCCCCCAGTAATTCATTACTGACCATTACTGATCGTTCTAAGGCGGTACTTTCATTGTGATACTGTTTTGTTAGTTGTTATGTAGTGTTTCACGTCCTACTCATTTTTAAGCAGCTATGTATGTTGATAACACATTAAGTCACGTTTGGGTAACAGAGTTCCCTCCGCATCACGAAAACACACCTTTATAATTTTGACCCCCTTAAACCCCACTTTTATATAGTAAAACTGAAGTTTACAGGGGTATACATTATTTTTCTTATTTCTGCTCAAGAACATAGATTGTGGGTACTCGTTAGAACCGCATCGGCGAGGCGGTTCTAACGAGTACCCACAATCTATGTTTTGAGCAGAAATATGAAAAAAATATCAGCTTTTTTATCTGAAAACTTTCGGGTTTTGGTGGTTAAATATTCAGTATACTAGAATAGGCATGTTTTCATAATGGTTTTGGGAAAGAGCTGCTTACTCTGCTTGCACTGATTGTATAATTTCCTGATTTTTTTTTTTAACTTTGCTACTTGTTATATATCCTGCCATTGCTCTACACTGATTTGACTGTGGTTTCTGAGGCAGCTCCTGCATACTGTTTATGTCTGAAAATTTCTTAACAGAATGATATCCCAACACATTACGAAAACACGCCTATTCAAATATATTGAAAATTTCACCGCCAAAATTTGAAAGTTTTCAGATAAAACTATTGATATATTTATTTATTTATATTTTTTTGGCTAACATTGTGGTAATCTATACTTCTGTTTTCTTCGTTTGTATTGTTTTGATGTTTGGAGCTGCATCACGAGATACGTGTGTAAATTTGGTTTAAGCACTTCAGCCTATCCGTCTTCATCCCTTCCCCAGTAGTTTAAGCTCTCCTGAAAAAGGTTCAGGAGGAGCTTTTGTTCTATCCAAGGCATCAGCGGTGGCGTTGGCATTGTCGTCGGTGGGGTCCACAAAGTTTTGTGTTAACCGTCTTAGGACATCATTATTATTAACTCTTTGATGGAGTTTGTTAATGATTGCTATGATGATAGATAGTGGCTCAAAACTAACCATCAAACCTTCCAGGTTATATTTTTTTAGGACTCCATTATTTCAAAACCCTTTGATAGGTTTTATTCATGTTTTATATGATGATAGATATTGGTACAATATTTTATTCAATACCATCACCATCCACTCACCCATACCCCACTACCCTTACCCTGACTACTTCACATGTTGAAAGATTAAGAAAGCGTTTAGAATCTCATTAATTCCTAAAGCCTTTGATTGATTTGGTTCCTAATGGGTATGATTGTATAAGCAAACCGTCCCCATCCTCCTTCTTCACTCAAGGTAATGTCATGGACTTAGAATTTTAATGTTAAAGTTTTACATGAAATGTTTTAGTTTCTCGTTATTTCCAAACTTTTGAATGTTTTTGTTCATTTTTCGTATGATGATAGATAGTGTTCCAAAAATGAACGCAGTACTATCCCAATCGCTATTGAAGCTGGTCATAACAAATGAGGAGGATCTATATCCATAAGACACAAGGAGGCTTTTGGTGTTTACATCTATCTCCCAAAAACGTACTAGCCAAAGGTTCGTCATCCTTGACCTCAGTGAAATAAAAGAAATATTCAATATTCTAAGTGCTTCAGAAAGAAAATGAGCAACCTCAGGCAAGCTGTACTGTCTAGCGACAGGGCTAATTTTTATATTGACTGTTCTAAGGAGGTTCATCTCTTGCAATTTTTATACGTATATGTCTGGTTGGTCAGTCTACTGTGTACATGGGGTGAGTTGTACTTTGAAATAATTTTATTATTTTGTATATGTTCGTGTCTCGTCTGTTTGACATTTAACCTCTGATTGTGAAGCGGGAATGGGTCATGCACTGATCTGATCAAATCTTTGTATCGTTATTTAACAGTAGTCCTTATCCACTTAGGAATTAAGTAGGTATACATCTTAAAAAACTTTAACATAGGAAATAAACAGTATAAATTCACTTTAGTCCCTTATCTTGATCTCAAGATGACTGAGCCAGCTTGACTTGCAACGAATAAAACACTGGACTAGAATCTAACAAATTCCAAGTACCAACTAATTCCATTCAGACATTCAGGAGATAAAAATGTTTACACACGTTTACATAAAACTTTAACATAAAAGCTTTGACCTTGAACTTTAACCATAAGAAGTAAGTGTTGTTCTAAATATATATTTGGGCCAATATATACCACAATCCCAACCATGAACTATGTCAAATAAAGGTTCTAAACAAGATGGATTCTTAAATCCTAAAATTTAAAACGTAATCATTTGCGAATGCTTACGCTGACGTCAATGCCGACATCTTAATGTTAATGCGATAGCTCCTCTTTCTACTTTTGTACATATGAGATTTAAAGATAGGCTATTGAATGGAAAGACAATGTTTCTATAATTGTAAGTGCTGGACGGTATACATTTTGATACGTACATGTAACAGACAAAAACTATGCTTATCTGGTACGAATAAAATTGTAATTTTTGATTAACATTTAAGATTTTCTGTGCAAGAAAGATACTCTAAAGTACTTTTGTTTGTCTATTATCAAGTCAGATTAAAATTTTCAGAGCATTACTAAATAAAAAATTTAGATAAAAATTCTCAAAGCCGAACAAATGCTGTGGAAATATTACAGAAAATATGCATTTCATTATTACAAATAACAGATTTTGTCACAAAATATGATTGAAATATTGACTTCAAAGCCCCGAAAATAAATCAAATTCATTCTGACTTTGGAGGAAAATATTCGCACCATACAACTTGAGGCATGACAACGCCTGTTAATTAAAAAAAATGATAATTACAAAGATGAGCGATTTTTCTTTTAAAAAATACATTTTCTCCCTAAAAATGTACTTAATTTACAGCTGCCTAACTTTTATCATGAAACATATTGACTAGTATACTTTAATTCTATTCTGAAAATTGGCATAAGATAAGGCAAAATATTCTAAAAATATTCCAGAAATTCTGAATTTTTATTAGTATAATCAATATTTTACCAAAAAAAAAGATCACTTTCGTATTTTGTTTTTTTTCTTTTATGCACCGTCTGGTTTCAATAACAGAATATTTTTCTCTTTCGAATTTGCTTAAGTGGTGTGTGTATAGCGGCCGTAAAAACAATCTTCGCGCACTGCAAGATAGTGCAGATTTTTATTTTTTGTTTTACCTTGAGATCATTGCGCCCATTCTGGTTATTTGAAAATCGAAGCCGGCGGTATTCGATTTTCAAATAACCAGAATGGGCGCAATTATCTCAAGGTAAAACAAAAAATATATAATTTGTGGGACGTATGCAGCTTAGTTAACTACATTGCTGGATATGAGGAGATTTAATAGCACCGAGTCTCCGATTTTTGTTCTTTTGTGTGTTCTTCTAACGAGTGTCCACAATCTTTGTTTTCAAGCAAAATAAGAAAAATAATGGATACCCCTGTAAACCCCAGTTTCACTATATAAAAGAGGGATTTTAGGGGGTCAAAATTATATAGGCAATGTCATTTTTAACCCTTTCAGCCTCTTGACCAAACAAAAAATGCAAATAGTATAGATCCTGATGAGATGTCTCATCACGTGCCATCTCATCTATTTTGCATGTCTGTTTTGTGTTTATTTAACTGAGAATCATACTCGGAATAACGGTTCTAACCAAATTCAAAGATGAATGAATCCACTTCAGAAACTCAGGGATGAATTGGTTAATGTTCTTAAGACGATCTTCAATTTCATGGTTTACTAAAAGAAACAGATACACGATTCTCAACTATAGCGGCCTTCTAAAATGCTGTTTTAAACTACACTATTTAGACGTCAACGATAACGCCATGCTTTTTGTATTCTTACATGCAACTGGTTTGGTGTCAAGCAGTTATTTCAACCACAACGTGAGATAATGTACCTTCTGACACAGGTGCCCAACAAAATTAAAATCAGCCTGCGCATCCGCGTAATCTGATCTTTCTTTCTTTCTTCCTGTAATGTACTAAGTCATGACTGAACATGATGGCAGGTAAGACAAACGAAAACATTGTAAAGGGATTTGTGACAAGTCACCAGGAGTTGAAACTATTTACAAGAAGTCCTCAGGGGTTGGCAGAACCTGCTAAACCTCCGCCTATTAGGAAACTTTGCATTCTTCTCGTACTTCACGCACATGTCCGAAAATATGTTTTCTCATGTTGGAACATTGCATACAGTGAATCCTTGTTACAACGGCATCATTTGTTCCCAAAGACGTTGCCATTAAAATGAATTTGTTGTTGTACAGAATACTTAATGAGCAGATTTATACATAAGAAAGATCTTGTCTTGTTCTTATTTCCTGACAGAACATATGTTTGGATATTTGTTAGAATCTACAAATATCCAAAATAAATTTTCTTTAAAGTACTTAATACAATATTATTGCATAATTTTTGACTAATTGGTACCACTTAAGTGAAGGTTTCGTGACAGTCATTATAACGAATTTTGTCGTTGTATCGAGTGTCGGTATAAAGAGGGTTGTCTGTAACTTAGATATTGTTTCCGTATCTTCTGTAGTGTAATATTCGCTTCAATATACAACAATCATACTTTTGTTGCGAAGTTTAACTTCATCCAGTGCCCTTAATATTACTGTTTGCAAATCTTCCTTTTGACATTTTTCAGAAGCTGTTTCCAACCACTGCGCATGAAAATTAGCCTTTGAAGAGACGTACAATGTCACAATACAGAGTTGTGAAAAATATTTTAGAAACGCAACTATTCAAATAAAATGTGGTCAAGAGAAAGTTAAACCATGTAAAGTAAGAAATGTAACTGAAATTGGGGGCAGGGGAGGGCTTGGCGGGAATTTAAAGTATTGACGTAGAAGATATTGCATTATTACCAAACTTACGTACATGGTCAAATGTGTGCTGGAATAATGATGTATTCCATTTGCAGACAATTTGTAAAGAATGATACACTCATTGTACCTGGAACCTATAATATTGAAAATAATGAAAAAAATCTATTGGGTGAAATTTAACTTACATATGACGTTTCACTTACTCTTTGCTTCAGATGCAAACTAATGCTGTTATCAAATCTGACGCATTCGTATTAAAATGGAAGTGGTAAAAATTTGGTTATTTAGAAATGGATTAGGGGAATATGGACCAGCGTTTGAAGAAGATGGCTGGGACGATATGTCATTGCTGAATGAAATACAGGATGACGATTTAAACCGTTTAATTGGGAAACGTGGACATATTGTAAAATTTAAGAAAGCACTAAAACACCTTAAGTCTAGGGATCATATTCCGATTACAAAACACAGCGCTGGCACAACTGACCAGTCTGCACTAGACATTTATCCTGCAAAACATGAAACGGGGAAAAGTTTTTCTGAAGACACATTTAACAAAAAAACAAGAACACAATCAAGGAGTCGCTCGCCGTCTAAATTAAGGCGCATGCCTATTGAAACGGATGCATATGCTTTACAAACAGATGGAGAGGTCAACAAAGAGTCTTCGACAGCTAAGAAAGAAATTCCGACCGAGAAAGATTCCACCAGCTTGCAATTTAGTAGCGATATTTGCAGTACACATGCAGACATACGCATTGAGAAGGGCTCTAGACGAAGTATAATAAGTCCCTTAAGTGAATCAGAAGAAATTGATTCAGATCAGGAAGCCGTAGTGGATATTCCATGTACAACATCGATGAATAACACCGAGCTGCTGCTTGAGTAAGCTACATTTATATTGGTTTTGTCGCGAGTGCTTTAGCAAGTAGGAACTTTATAGTGATGGCTTTCCGGAATCGTCGTTGATGTTGGCGTTGTCGTCGGCGTCAATAATGTCTGTTCGTTTAGCTCCGTTTCTCCAACGCCAAAGCTTCTAGGCTAATGAAACGTCATACACACATCCGGCATGGTGCATCCTGTCCACTGCCATTGACCGTTATTGGTCCTTTTCCACTAGGAGGGATGTCTTTTTTTTTTTCATGATTATTATTATTATTATTATTATTATCACAGAAATTTCTGTATTTAGTGCAAACAGTGTAGACCCTGATCAGAAGATTACCAGTCATTTCAATTTGGTCTCATTTGGTCAATTCGTCCTCATTGTTCAGTCAACTCGAACATTTTGGTCAGCTTTTTTATTCATTTTGGCCAGCTTGTATGGTTCTATTCAATTCGTTCTTATTTCGGGACCTCTAGTTTTGAATGTACAATAATAAGATCGTACTGTGGAAAATTATTGACATGTTCGTGTGTTTATATATATAGGGGCTGTGGGGAGGAATATATTGGCGAAACAGGTAACTTAATTTATTACGACAGAGAGTCACGATACATAATCAGCAAATCCGTGACCCTAGCACAAGAATGCTTAAGGTTAGCGAACATATAGCTTATTGTGCAAATGCTAAGACTCCGAAATATAACATTTTTCCGTTTTATAAGATGTATTCTGAAAGCACAACTTTAAGACGGGCAAAGGAAACGCATTTTATCAATAAAGCCTAAGCTAAACAGAATCAATTAGTAGGGACATGTGCCATCAGGGTATTCGGTGACCAGACGTTTAGATAATACTGATGTTTTTTAAACAAATGGTAACGTAACGTTACGTACGCTGGACGCTACGTATATGTTGCTAGGTAATTCATTACAAAATATTTTTGGCTGACCGGTTTCATGACAAAAGTCAATTTTTAGAACACTTTATAAAAGCGTAAACATATATATACGCTCGTAATGGCGTTATGTAATCATGAACGCTAAATTAAACGTTACATTACGTTGTCAACTTCCTTCCGGTATGTGTTTAATTAATAACTAAAAAGATATGATTACCTTATGAATTTCGTATGTAAAAGAAGAGATTTTTTATGGCCTTCCAAAAATTTACAATCACAAAGAAATAAATGAAGCGTGTTCAAACTCTACATTTAATAATGTCGAAATAAAACCACCGGAAAATCTTACTAGTTGCTGGTCCAGCATGTGAAACACACTGCCTCAGCAACGTCTTGGACATTTTTCTTCAACCATTTACGAAATACGTAAAAGGTTGCATCAAAGATTCAAATGATGTTTTACAAAAATTACTGAGACATACAGATACTATCACTTTCTGGATAAATAAATGCCAAAATGAACTGCCGAGTAGAATTACCAAAACATTAGTGATAGATGGAATAAAACTGATCTTAGAAAATAACAGCTTTTGTTTTAATGACATATACTTCCTTCAGTCAAAGGGTACAGCTATGGGGGCAAAAGTTGCCCCAGTCTATGCCACACTCGTTCTAGCATATCTCGAAGAGAGAATGTATGAGCAGTTAGAAAAAGAGTTTGGCTATCATTTCAGATTATATTTGAAATCAAATTTTAAATGATTTCTTGATGAGTGTATATTCATTTTCAAACAACCGGACGAAGCCTTAAATAAATTTCATCATCTATTAAACAGGTTACATCCATGTATTAAATTCACGTTGGAAAAAGTAGAACGCAAATCTCATTGTAGACACGCTCGTTATAAATGATAAAGGGCTGGTGTAAACAGACATCTATTACAAGCCAGCTGATTCAAAACAGTATCTTTTGTACACTTCTCGCCATCCGAAACACACAAGAAATAGCATCCCATATAATGTAGCCCGAATACTAAAATGAACATTTCTGTTAAACTTACACTCGTAAAAATACTTGAAGAATTAAAATATTTTCTCTTAAAGTAAAAATATCTCAAATCTTTCAATACAACAGATCTACTACAAACACAAAACACAAGACAATAATAATGACGCAAACAATATAATACCATACGTAACAACCTTCAATCCACACAACCCAGAAATATATACCCGAGACACACACGCAAAAAAAAAAAAAAAAAAAAAAAAAAATCATTTTTTTTAAGGAATGATCGTTTGGAATCTCTTTACAAAAGCAAAATCGTTTCAAAAGTAAACGCCAACCACCAAATTTGAAGAAACTACTCGTACTTACAAATTCTCAATCAATCACCCAAAGATATCTAGTATCAAAATGTAAACCCAGATGTGATTGATGCAAATATATGAAATAAGATTCAACATACATTTTAAATGGTAAAACGTTTACAGTAAACTGTAATATATCATGTACAGCTAAGAAGGTTATATATGTCAGTGAGTGCAGGGGCTGCAATAAATGTTACATTTGGAAAACAAATAATTTGAGAAAGAGAACAACTTTACAAAACCAACATATTAAACACGAACACTTAAGAATGGTCCCGCTTAGCGGTCATATCGCTTCATGCTCATCAAAAGAACCTAAATGCTTCATGTTTCCATTCAATAAGATGAAAATGGACAGTATCGTTGAAAGAAAAGAAAAAAAAATATACAAAAAAGAGCGGAATTAAATTCAGTTTGAAAAAAAAAATAAAAAAAAAAAAAATAAATAAATAAAAAAATAAAAGTGAAGACACCAGATATTACCCATCATCCAAACTTTTTTTCCTTATTTCACAATACGTCCCATATATAACACATACCGGAAGGAAGTTGACAACGTCACGTAACGTTTACTTAGCTTCCATGGTTACATAACACCATTATATATATGTTGACGCTTTTATATAAAGGGCTTTGAAAATTGACTTTTGTAATGAAACCGATAAGCCAAAAATAAATATATACATTGAGCACAAAAGGAAACGCAGTCAAACGGATGCGATATTTGAAATCCGTATATATGTATGATAAAGCCTTGTATATTACTGAGATTTAAAACTTTGAGCAGATGTATTAAACGCCATTAAAACGCAAATTTAAAGCCTCTAAAACATGTTGATTAAGAAATATTATTGGTCTTATATAATTCATGATTGCTGGCTTATGCTTAAGGATCTTTTTTATTATTTGTTTTACACAGCTAAAGGCTTCAAGAAAAATCAAATTTAAGGGAACAAAATACATCTGACAATACTGTTTCCCTTTAAATTGAATCAATTCCCTTTAAATGGATTTATTTCATTGGCAATACAAATGGAAATGCATTTAAAGGAACTCACTGTATATTTATTTTATCAATCAATCGATATGCAAAAACATCGTTTCGGGTTAGCTACCGACACCCCCAACACTGCTCCCCCGCCACCTACCCCCTCATCCTCCCCCACCGCCCCTCCTCCCCCATGCAATCCGGCTGGTTGGGGTTGTGGTAGGTTTTACTGCTTATTGATCGTTCGAATGCGATGTCTGAAGTGTCGTTCTTTATGTGGCTGCTAGGGTTCTTTCATGTTTGTCCTGATCGTTGTTGTAGTGGATACTACCTGTTTAGCATTCTGGGCCCAGTTGTTCAAAGCGTCGTTAGCTTAACGAGCTCGTTAAGGGTCATTTCGTTAACTGTTTTAGCGGATTCAATATACAATATTCTGATATTTTTTGCTGAAAAAATGTGAGTAGCTTTTGCACTGCAAAAGCTACTCACATTTTTTCAGCAAAAAATTTCAACATATTTGCGTATCACTCAATTAAAATTTTAACGAATCGTTAACTAACGACATCGTTAGTTTTGAACAACTGGGCCCTGATCATTATGTTGGGGAAATGAAGTTGCATGTTTTTTTTTTTGTTTTTTTTTTGTTTTTTTTTGTTTTTTTGTTTTTTTGTTGTTGTTTTTGTTTGTTCGTTTGTTTGTTGTGCCTAGTTGTCAACCCAATCATTGTTGATGGCTATGCTTCACTCTTTAATTGCATGACGGCGGTTAGGGCCTCAGACTCAATGACGGCCTCTTCGTAAAACTTAAACCAGTGGGTTAGGGCTTGACGATATATCTTTTGCTATCGTTTTTCATTTACTCTTGCATACAGAAGAATTAGCCATGAGTACTCGTCTTTGTTTATCATAGTGATTAGGCATAATTTGATTTTTATGTTTTCGCTTTGATGCATTGACTGAGATGGGAGCCTTAAAGCGAACCGAATTTTTATGTATTTCTGTATTAAGAGTAGCATCGGGACCCAGGGTGAAGTTGGCTAGCTGTAAAAGTGCTTTAAACCGCCCAACCCCCACCCCACCCCCGGTGGCTTGCTCTACTGACCGTTCTTAGGCGGTGGTCCCGGTGTTAGTCTTACTCTTTGTTGCTTTATGATTTATTCTGCGAGGCGATTTTTTTATGTCTTACCTTGTGTTATTTTGTTCTTGTGTTTTTCAATCCTTTTAGCATTACGATTACCTTGCTTGGGGAAGAGAGAGCTAATGTTAGTTCTTTACGTACGTTTGTTCGATTTGTGATTGTTTGGTTTTGTTGGTTTCCTCTTCCTCTTGGTGTCTGGGAAGGGCTGTGGTTTGTGATTGATTGTGGCACTCCCTGGACTTTTCTCTTATTTTTTTTTTTTTTTTTTTTTTTTTTTTGTGCGCGTTTGTATGTATGTTCTGACATGGTTTGTTCTTCTTCTTAGTGTCATTGTTATGTTCTATTTTGGCTTGTTCTGTACTTTTTTGTATGAAATAAACTTTTACATTGTAGGGACAAAAATGAGCCTAAAAGAGATGGTGTCAAGAGGAATCTGATTCAGAGAGAAGAGTGCATTTACGGTAAGAAAATTATTACAAACACGATAAACGTACATTTTATAAGAAAATGTTTATGTATACTATATAAAATATATTGATTAGATCTCGGACAAGTCCCCCAGACATTATCACAGAAGATTATACCACTGGAAATTCTTTTTAAAACGAATAGTTTTAAAACAAAATGCCGAAAAATGGTGAAGATTGTGACCTTTGACGACAAAAAGGAAGGTACCGAAATGTTTGGTTTTGACATTTTCCATGTTTGAAATGCTTCATAAGAGACCTTATAAAGTACGTCACATTGGTAATTCTAGTTCATGTACAACTACTATTTTGTCCAAACTGCTAACTTAATGCCTTATGCTGTCCAAAAACATTGGATTAGGTACTATGATACTGTTTACGAAGGGGACGGACGGAATTAACATTTTTTGGTCAATTAAAAATTCCAATGAAGTTTTCAATAAATTTAAATCTTAACACTTTAAGGCTTTTTATTTGTCTACATATGATTTTTCTACACTGTATACTATGTTACCTCATCACCTTTTAAAATATAAACTTATCTATTTGATCAACCAAACATTTAATAAACGTTTATATGATAAATTTAGGAAATCAAATAGTCCCGGAGATTTTGAGAAATATAAGCACATAAGAAATAAAGTAACAGATGAAATTCGCAAATCAAAAAAATTGGAAATCCAAAAGCTAACAGAAAAACTACAGAATACAAGCGGTGGCCCTAAAGATTGGTGGAAAACATTGAAAACTTTTATTAAGCCAGGTCAAAACTCAGCTATCCCTCCACTCGTGTTGAATGGCAATATATACTCTAACCAAGAAGAGAAAGCCGATATATTGAATCAGTATTTTACTGACCAGACCACACTCGATGAAAGTAACGCATCTCTTCCAAGTGACAACCATGTCCCCCCTAACACATTAGAATTCTTACATATCATGTCATATGAAGTAGAATCAGTGCTCAAATCTTTGCAGATAGGTAAAGCTGCTGGACCTGACTCTATTGATAATAGGCTGCTCAAAGAACTTGCTCAGCCGCTGTCATCTCCGTTAGCCGATCTTTTTAACTATTCCCTCTCTTCTGGTAGAGTTCCAACGATATGGAAACAGGCTAATATCACACCAATTTATAAAAAGGATGATCCTTCTGACGTAACGAATTACAGACCAATTTCTCTCTTGAGTACCATAGGAAAAGTATTTGAAAAAATTATACATAAACATGTCTTTAATTTCTTTCGTGAAAACAATATATTAACAAGATTGCAATCGGGGTTTGTTCCAGGGGATTCAACTGTAAATCAACTTGTAGACATTTACAATACATTCTGTAAGGCTATGGATGAAGGAAAAGAAGTTCGGGCGATATTTTGCGACGTCAGCAAAGCGTTTGACAGGGTATGGCACAAAGGCCTCCTTTATAAATTGAGCTCTGTTGGAATCATTGGACCTCTTTTAAGATGGTTTTCTAATTACCTGGATAACAGACAACAAAGAGTTGTCCTACCTGGAGTACACTCACCTTGGTCTCCTGTTAGAGCCGGTGTTCCACAAGGTTCCATTCTCGGCCCACTTCTCTTCCTTCTTTATATAAATGACATTGTTGAAATTATAAATTACTCGATTAGACTCTTTGCGGATGATACTAGTCTTTACATTATAGTAGAAAATCCTGTTGAAGCTGCATACCAATTAAATTCTGATCTTTCGAAAATTCACCAGTGGGCAACTAAGTGGCTTGTAACTTTCAACCCCTCTAAATCTGAATCAATTATTTTTTCCAGAAAACGCAACAAACCTCACCACCCTCAGTTAGTGATGAATCAGCAAAATATTAACGAAGTTAAATCACACAAGCACCTTGGTATTGTATTTTCCAATGATTGTACGTGGCATGAGCATCTCGAATATGTTTAAAAAAGAAAGCTTGGAATAGAATCAACGTAATGCGAAAGTTAAAGTTTAAACTCGACAAACGATCTCTTCAAATAATCTACTTCACTTTTGTTCGGCCATTATTAGAATATGCAGACGTCTTATGGGATAACTGCACGCAATACGAGATTAATGACCTGGAGAAAATACAGAACGAAGCCGCTCGTATTGTAACCGGAGCTACTAAACTAGTATCTATAAACTCTCTTTGTACAGAGACTGGCTGGGAAACACTGTCTTCACGAAGAAAAAAACATAAGCTAATATTATTCTACAAGATGCAAAACGATCTTTCTCCTGATTATTTATCGTCATTGGTACCTTCTTCTATTGGAAATACTACCACTTACTCATTACGAAATATAAATGATTTGAATACTATTCATGCAGATTCACAACTCTATTATAATTCTTTTCTTCCATCGGTTATAAGACAGTGGAATGAATTGCCAGAAGTAATACGTCAGCAACCTAGCATAACTTCCTTTAAAAACAGGCTAAATACAGATCTAATTAACCCGCCCAAATACTATTTTGATGGAAACAGACTTGGACAAATTTATCATGCACGATTAAGAACAAATTGTAGTGCTCTGAAGCATCATTTATTTACAAAAAATATAGTTGAAAGCCCGTTCTGTGACTGTGGGTTAGTTGAGGACACTAATCACTTTCTTCTTATTTGTTACCGCTTTCGTAACCAAAGGCAAGAAATGATTAATAAAGTCTCAGCTATCTGCCGACCTAGTCTAAATATACTCCTATACGGGTGTCATGAATTGGATAATTTGCAAAATAGAGAGATTTTCCTAGCAGTCCAGGATTATATAATAAGAACCAAACGTTTTCAGATTGTATAATGTAATAGTTAACTAAAATTTATCGCTTCGCCCATCTTTTTTCTTGTTTTTTTAGGTATAATAAAGTCATGTGTGTCTTTTCGTCCTTTTCGTCCTACTGTTGAATTCAGTGTAAGCTCTCGTGTTAAAGACACTAAATTAATTTATAACAGTTCCGAAGGAAAGAAAAAAAAAAAGTATTTCTCAGTTCGTTAATATTGGATGTCGTACTTAGACTTGACGACTAACAATAACAGGAATTTTAAATACAAGTAGTTCGAAACGAGTTTGATGTTTTTATGTCCCCGTGGAGCCACAATTCTGATGAGATAAGCAAGTTTGGTACACATATGCATGTGAAACTATTACCTTTTGATTCCTTTGTATATTTTGTAATGCAATTATGTTTCATATGTTAACATTCAAATTCAGGTTATCTAAAACTATTTGTCGATTGTACATGAAAAACTTCGAATCACATTACTTGGTTGACATACATGATTGCAAACTTGGGATACAGACAAATATAAGTCAATAGACTTTCTTCTGAATCCCATTTGTATATTACTATTACATTGCTGTATTGTAATTCTTCTGTTGTCATGTACATGTATGATGTATATACAAAGAAATAAAGTTTAAACCAAACATTTATTCGGGAAAATACCCAATATTTGGCCTGCAACGAAAAATACTCTTTTTTCTCTTCTGGTGTATACAAAAATTACAATTTATGGTCTTGTCGAAAAATCTGTGATGTCCTTGTTTATCTTTTGAATAACATTTTTTATTAGATTTGGAACTAAACTTTATAGGCAAACTATTGGTATTCCGATGGAAACTAATTGTGCTCCTCTTGTTGCAGACGTGTTTCTTTTCTTTTTTTTCAGTTAGAGAAATTTCATGAAGTCTCTCTCACGGGAAAATCAGTCTGACATTATTAAGGCTTTCAACTGCACTTCAAGATACCTTGATGATTTAGTTGATGATTTATTAAATACTGACAATATTTTTTGACTAAATGGTGGACCGCAATATACCCTACTAAACTCCTATTAAGAAGAGCCAATTTTTCCGATACCGAGGCACCATTTTGGATTTGAATTTATGTATACCTAAATGTACAGTTTCCACTAAATTTTATAATAAACGGCGAGATTTTGATTTTAATATGGTCAATTTCCCTTTTCTGGATGGCGATGTCCCTCAGTGTACCTCATATTGAATATACATATCTCAGATCACTAGATTCGCCAGAGCGTCTTCAAATCTTAGTGACTTTAATTGCCACAGTAAAGCCCTTACTGTCAAACTTCTTAGGCAGGGTTTTCGTTATTTTAAACTTCGTCAGGCGTTTTCGAAATTTTATCGCACACATTGCCTTGTTAGAAAAATATAGTGTCAGTCTGAAAAATATTTCTGCAACATGGTATATCAAAACCAGAATTTTACGGTGAATTTAGACCATTTTCTTATCTGTAGTGTGTTCTTTGTTTCCAAAGGCAATCTTTTTGACGTTTATTAGTGTACAGATTTAGAAAAATTGTGGGAAAATCTAACTTTTCGGAACAATGTAGAAAACATTATTAACCGTTATAAAAGAATTGGCTATAGCCTGGTTGTTATGGGACAATTGCATGCCTAGTTATCAACCCAATCATTGTTGATGGCTATGTTGTTCGGGCCTCAGACTCAATGACAGCCTCTTCGTAAAACTTTAACCAGTGGGGGCTTCACGAAATACTTTAGGCTTGGCCCGCCATGGTTCAACTATTAGTTTTCATTTACTCTTGCACACAGTAGAATTATCCATGAGTACTCGTCTTTGTTTATCTTAGTGATTAATTTGACTTTTTATGTTTTCGCTTTGATGCATTGACTGAGTTGGTAGCCTTCATGCGAACCGAATTTTTATGTATTTCTGCATTAAGAGTAGCATCGGGACCCAGGGTGAAGTTGACTGGCGGTAAAAGTGCTTGAAACCACCCGGTGGTTTATTCTACTGATCGTTCTAAGGCAATTGTCCCAGTGTTAGTCTTACTCTTTGTTGCTTTGTGGTTTGTTTATTCTATATGCGATTTGTTTTAAGTCTTTCCTGGTGTTATTTTGTTCTTGTCTTTTTCAGTCCTTTGAGCATTACGATAACCTCGCTTGGGGAAGAGAGAGCTAATCTTAATACTTCTCGTACGATCGTTTGATTTGCACTTGTTTGGTTTTGTCTGTGTCCTCTCCCTCATAGTGTCTAGAAAGGGACTGCAGCTTGTGATTGACACACTACCTGGACATTTCTTTTTATTTTTTATTTACATATCTTTTTATTGCCGATAGCTGTATTATTATCACAGAAGTATATAAGCGATAACGGATGTTTACTTGCTGCAGCATGTGTGCTTATATAACAATGATTTTGTTACGAGAATTAGAGTTTTCGGGCCACAGACTCAATGACGGCCGCTTCGCAAAACTTTAACCAGTGGGTTGGGGTTTGACGATGTCTTTGGCTTGGCCCGCCGTGGTTCAACTATTGGTTTTCATTTACTCTGGCATACAGTAGAATATAGCCATGAGTACTCGTCTTTGTTTAATATAGTGATTAATTTGATTTTTATGTTTTCTTTTGATGCATTGACTGAGTTGGGAGCCTTTATGCGAACCGAATTTTTATGTATTTCTGTATTAAGAGTAGCATCGGGACCCAGGGTGAAGTTGGCTCGCTGTAAAAGTGCTTTAAACCCCCGGTGGTTTACTCTACTGACCGTTCTAAGGCGGTGGTCCCGGTGTTAGTATTACCCTTTGTTGCTTTGTGGTTTATTCTACGAGGCGATTTATTTTATGTCTTATCTTGTGTCATTTTGTTCTTTTGTTTTTCAGTCCTTTTAGCATTGCGATTACCTCGCTTGGGGAAGAAAGAGCTAATCTTTGTGCTTTTCGTACGTTTGTTTGATTTGTGCTTGTTTAGATTTATCGGTATTCTCTTCCTCTTGGTGTCTGGGAAGGGCTGCGGTTTGTGATTATAGCACTCCCTGGACTTTTCCTTGTTTGCCATTTACTCGTATTATCTGAAACATAGATTAAAAACCAGTCACATAAAATCGTTACTATAAATTGGTCTTTTCAGATGATATGGATTGCATGCAGCGTTAAATTCTCCCTAATCTCCCTGTATTACATGAATAAATGGACTGAATAAGCTCTTATTTTTGTGACTTTTTGTTTCATTTCAGATGAAAAGGCATTAAGTACGCATCTATCATCCAGCATACAACATGTTTACTTACACGGTAATCCGGAAAACGTAATCTGCGCAAAAACTGTGATAAATGAAGCTCCAAATCCGATTGCGGGTGTAAATTACCAACATTCATTTAAAGGTGAGTGGTCTTACATTTAGTAAAGACATTTGTTGCGATTTAATGCCTCATACATTCCGCGGATATAATACAAAATACAGATTGGTCTGCGGGTATTGAGTGCTGTGTTGCCATTGTAAAAAGCTTAACGTGGACCAATTGCATGTTTGTGATTTTGAGCTGCATCATAATTAGGGCTGCAGTTTTCATCGAGAACAGCTACTTTGACACCCAACCACTTTACCTCTAAGTATTTTAGCTCACCTGTGCCGACGGCTCCAAGGGTGCTAAAAGGATGGTAGGCCGTCCGTCGTCCGTCAGCAATTTTGACCAATTATATTTCAACAGTCTGAAGGCTGATCTCAATTGTTTCTCATCTATAGCATGCCTGGTAGAGCATGGATGACATTAGCTTTGAGCTTTTCATGGAAATCAATGAAAACCTTGGTTGTTATGCCAACCACAAGGTAAGGTAGACTTAGTCCAATTCTACCGAAAGATTTAAAAATATTTTAAGACATGAACTTGAACTTAAATGGATTAAACGTTTACAAACCCCTTTTCCACTTGGATTTAATGATAATATTTACCATGAAGAAAATATTTCTAAAATGCCGGATTTCGATGCTTTTTCCCTTTTAGATATTAAAAAACGTAATAAACGATCCCATGGTAAGCGCAAAAATGGCAATTTTAAACGAAAACATAAAACTGTTTTATCTCTTTTTGATTTAAATATTCTCTTAAATTCTGGACGTCATCAAATGCTTTCTAAACTAGCTTTACTGTCTATTTCTTCATTACGTAAGTTAGATGATGAGGCGAATAAATTTTATGATAGAAAACATGATTTGTATGAAGCAGCTCTTCTTACTAGATGTTATACTCAACATGCTCTTCGACCTTACATTGATTCTGAAATTAACCACATTAGACACTTCATCAAAATTCCATTCATTAATAAAGGTATTGAATTCATAGATTTACCTAGCATATTTCGAGATAATAATGTTATATCAGCTATACCTTCATATTTCGAAAACATGGAATCTCCTATTATTTGTTATAAATATAACAAACCTATCCGTAATACTATACTTAATTTCAATAAATTAGTTTCTGATCTTGATATTGAAACTAGTTCCCCCGATTCTTGAGATTTTAAAGATTCTAAATTTTGTTATCGACCAGCGGGTCATATTGTCACTGGTAACTTGAAGGTTATAAGTGATTCACGAATCTGTTCAGTTATTTCAAAAGGACCTAAATAAAGATTTCCAGCCCACATTGATTTCAATAAATGTCGGGAAACAATTGCCAGTACTTTAAATGATTATTGTACGCGTTGGTGTAAACGAGAGCATATTGAGTCTAATGCTTTAAATAATTGGAAATTAAAGATTTTTAATATCATTGATGAACGTGTGTTATTTTACTCTAATAACCTTGATCTTCTCCCTCGTAAGCCTAAATTATCTTTTCGATATTTGAAACAAGGTATCCAAGAACTTCATAGGAAGTATGTTTTGGCTCCAGCTGATAAAGCTGCTAATAATGTTGTTGTTGTGTGACGACTTTATTATAGCAATACTCTAATACAAGAACTTGGTAGTACCAAAACATATGAAAGGATTTCTACTGACGAGAGATCTATTGTCAATACCCATTCCATCGATATTACTGCTAAATTTGCAGTGAATATTAAAGAAAAGCAAGACAGACTTCCTACGTTATATTGGTGACCGAAACTTCATAAACGACCTTATAAAGCACGTTTCATTGCTAATTCTAGTTCTACTGTTTTGTCCAAACTGCTAATTTCATGCCTTACTGCTGTTAAAAACATTGGATTAGATACTATGATACTGTTTACGAAAGGGGCGGAATTAACTATTTTTGGTCAATTAAAAATTCTAAAGATTTTCTCAATAAATTTAAATCTAAAAACTTTCAGGCTTCTAAATTGTCTACATATGATTTTTCTACACTGTATACTACGTTACCTCATCATCTTATAAAAGATAAACTTATTGATTTAATTAACCGAACGTTTATTCAGGAGAATACCCAATATTTGGTTTGCAACGAAGAATGTGCTTTTTTCACTTCTGATGTATACAATAATCACAATTTATGGTCGTGTCAAAAAGTTTGTGATGCCCTTGTTTATCTTTTGGATAATATTTTTATTAGATTTGGAACTAAACTTTATAGGCAAACTATTGGTATTCCGATGGGAACTAATTGTGCACCTCTTGTTGCAGATTTGTTTCTTTTTAGTTATGAAAGAGATTTCATGAAGTCTCTCTCATGTGACAATCAGACTGACATTATTAAGGCTTTCAATTCAACTTCAAGATACCTTGATGATTTATTAAATATTGACAATATTTACTTTGACCAAATGGTGGACCGGATACAGAACTCCAATTAAATAGAGCAAATTCTTCCGATACCGAGGCACCTTTTTTTGGATTTGAATCTATGTAAATCTAATGGTACAGTTTCCACCAAAATTTATGATAAACGGGACGATTTTGATTTTGATATAGTCAATTTTCCTTTTCTGGATGGCGATGTCCCCCGGCGTACCTCATATGGGGTATACATATCTCAAGTCATTAGATTCGCCAGAGCTTCTTCAAATCTTAATGACTTTAACTACCGTAATAAAGCCCTTACTGCCAAACTTCTTAGGCAGGGCTGTCGTTATTTTAAACTTCGTAAGGTATTTTCGAAATTTTATCGCAGAGACAGTGCCTTGTTAGAAAAATATAGCGTCAGTCTGAAAACACTTCTGCAACAAGGTATATTGGAACCAGAAATTTACGGTGACTTAGTGTACAGATTTAGAAAAAATTGTAGGTAAATCTAACTTTTCGGAGCAATTCAGAAATATTATTAACCGTTATAAAAGAATTGGCTATAGCCTGGATATTATGCGACAGACTGCATGCCTAGTTGTCAACCCAATCATTGTTGATGGCTATGCTTCACTCTTTAATTGCACGACGGCGGTTCGGACCTCAGACTCAATGACGGCCTCTTCGTAAACTTTAACCAGTGGGTTGGGGCTTGACGATATGTCTTTGGGTTGGCCCGCTGTGGTTCAACTATTGGTTTTCATTTACTCTGGCATACAGTAGAAATAGCCATGAGTACACGTCTTTGTTTATTATAGTGATTATATGATTTTTATGTTTTCGCTTTGATGCATTGACTGAGTTTGGAGCCTTTATGCGAACCGAATTTTTATGTATTTCTGTATTAAGAGTAGGATCGGGACCCAGGGTGAAGTTAGTTAGCTGTAAAAGTGCTTTAAACCCCACGGGGGTTTACTCTACTGACCGTTCTAAGGCGGTGGTCCCGGTGTTAGTCGTACTCTTTGTTGCTTTGTGGGTTATTCTACGAGACGATTTGTTGCATGTCTTACCATGCGTCATTTTGTTCTTGTGTTTTTCAGTATTGCGATTACCTCGCTTGGCGAAGAGAGAGCTAATCTTAGTGCTTTTCGTACGTTTGTTCGATTTGTGCTTGTTTGGATTTGTCAGTTTCCTCTTCCTCTTGGTGTCTGGGAAGGGCTGCGGTTTGTGATTGTGGCACTCCCTGGACTTTTCTCTTACCTTTTTTTTCACAATTGGAACATGCTTGTCAACATCATAATTCCTTCAGTTTTGATCGGATGTAACCGAAACTTGCAGTGAACATGGATAAAATCTCAGACAGGTTTGAAAACTGGCCATATTGAATCATCAGTCTTACAGTTACGTCCCCTTGATTACTGAAAACCTTAGTTGCTATGGCAACCACAAGGTCCCATAGACTTTGAGGGAAAAAACTTGTCATCACCATAACTCCTTAAGTTACCCGAAGATAAGGAGGACATGGAGAAAACATCAGACAGGTTTAAAAGTTGGGCAGATTGGATTATTAATCTTAGAGATATTGATTGCTGAAAAAAGTTTCTGTTTGGTTTGCCAACAGCACACCTCATTCAGTTTTGATTGGATCTTCCTTAAATTTGCAGATAAGGGGTGCGTGGGGTTGGGGGGGGGGGGGGGGGGAGAGGGCACACTGAAAAAATCCCGGATGAGTTTGAAAACTGACTAGGTCTGACCATTAATCTTAAGAGTTATGTCCACTTCATTGCTGAAAAAGCCTCTTTATCAAGTTTTGATCGTTTTTTTCCTGAAACTTGCAGGTAAGTTGGACATGGATTGAATCTAAAAAGAGTTTTAAACCTGGCCAGACTGGAGCATTTATATCCTAGTTATACCCCTTGATTGTTAAAAAGCCTATCTTTGACTTTATCATCAGCATAACTTGTTCAGTTTTGAAGTGGACATGAATGAAGTCTTGGATAAATTCGAAAACTGTCCAAATCAAGTTATTTGTTCTAGAGTTCAGTCCACTTGATTACTGAAAGGCCTATTTGTGACCTTGGCGTCTGCACAACTCATTCAGTTTTGATCAGATCTTCCTTAACCTTACATATAAGATCTGGTTGACACTTAATGGACAGTTAGACCGTGAGGTAATAGAGTGTATATTGATTTGAGGCTAAAGTTACCTAAATTTGATAGAGTTATGCATATGCTAAGAGTTATGCCCTCAAGATTAATGAATGCTGTAGACATTGAGTGACCTTGACCTACGTTTTAGCACAAGTGAGCGTTCAGACGACCATGGTCCTCTTGTAAATTTTTCTCTGCTGACAGTTCCGAGGCGATACATTTTGTTTTATATCTCGGTATTGTTTAGTAGTCGGTGATTATTACTTGTCAGTGTTTGTCTCTAATCTTATTTCGTCTCTATTTCTACCATACTTATGAAAGTATACGTCATATTATACGCTCTCTTAGGATCATTTTAGCTGAAGCTAGGAGTGTGGCAGTACTGGAAAACAAAGAAAAATAAGGAGATACCTAGGGGTGACCACAATCACGAAACACAACAGTACCTTCTCCCGCCTCCTTTATCCACCGACATACCACTACTTCTACCACCATCGTTCGAACAATGAAGAACCGCAACATAGGACTTGCCTTGGAAGCTGAAAAACAACACCTCCATATAGCAGCCCATTTGATTTTGCGTTCCCAGGGTAATCGTTATACTGACTGTGCAGTATACACGGTACTTATTTAAATTATAAACTGTTAATGCGTTGCTGCTATTGTTTTAGCTTACATGAGCTAATGACTCAGGATGAGGTACTGTGATCACAATTTACCTATCGTATGTCCGTTGTCCCTCCCCACCTTTAAACAAGATCTCCTCTAAAACCAGCGAGTCGATTTTCACCAAATTTCATGTGGAGGCTTCTGTCAAAACTTTGTTCAAATGTCTGCGGTCCGTCGAACAAGATGACCTACCTAATATAGTATAACACTTTAAATAGTATAGAATTATCCAGATAAAAACCTACATCTCAATCTACTAATGAACGAAGAGAAAGAGTAAACACATTAGTGCAAATGCCGCAGACTAAATACAAGCAAAGTAACCAGTTCCTTCATCTCAAACGAGGAGATAATAATGCCTAACATGATCCAATTAAAACAAAAATAAGACAACGGAAGGACAAAACATGAAACAATCCCCACAGCGAGCAGTTATAACACCACACGAAGAACAAACAACACCAGAACCGCCTTAGAACGGATAGTTGTAAAACCTACCTTCAGAGATTTGGAAAATGATTTAACTGATACCTAATCTTTATCTTAGGTTCCAAAAAATATGAAATGCTTCTTCGACTGGCTAAGCGACTCCTTTACATAACCCATGACAAAGATATAACATCACTCATCAACCCTGAATTTAAAGTCTAACAATATCTTCTCCTATATAAAGAAAGTGTGGAGGAGGCTCAATATTGGCATAAAGTATCAGTGGCGGCATGTCTAGCAAGTTAAGTCAGTGAGTGAGAAGTTAACATACCAACATTTCGCCCCGTAAAAGAATAAAATCGACACACACAAAGGGAAAATTAGGACTGTTCAGACAGACAGATGTGGACCCAAATTAAATGGGTGTAATCAGACGTCCATGGAAAGTGAGCATTATTTTGTAAGTACTCCTCGTCCAAAATGCCTATCAGTCTGAACAAAAATTTAGAAGAATGCGAGACTTAATGTCAGAGGTTTAGAGACTGTTCATATTTATGGCTTGGCTGAGGCAAAACATCAGATATGTCTGGAAACAGCCGCATTGTAGGAATTAAAACGGTCATGATGCTGCCCATAAAACTTCTTAAGTGTTGACACCAGTTTAGCTTTTGGTATTCCCTAGTCAACAGTTTCATAGTAAGCAGTCTTTCTCGTTCGTTAAAATCCTGATACTCAGCTGTAGAAGAAATATTGCTGCTCAGAAACGGAGAATTAACTATTGGAAAGTTGAGGTCATCCCGTTGGTCGTAAATCCTAGAAGTGAGCTTTCCATTGTCGATATAGAGGTATAAATGAGGAAGAGGTTACCGTCTCAGTTGTTTATTTAATTTTAAGTTCACGGGGGTGATGAATTCGAGATACTTTGAAGACTTTGAATTATTCAGAGATAATACATCATCTGTGTACCTGTAGGTGAAAGAATTATTGTTGGGCAAGGCGGGTTTTTTTGTCTGCTTTCAAAAGATCCTGCATAGAATCTATCTCAGACAAGTATAAAAACAAGTCGGAACTCAAAATCGCACAATTAGTTCCCATAGGAATGACGATTATTTGTTGAAATATCCGTCCTCGAAGCTCCACAGCGATGCTGTCGATATGATATTCCAGCATCAGAGTATTTTTGTGGTGCATCAGAGTGGCGCTTAACAAAATATTAGTCTGCATAGCCAAGGACAACATACTGAAAGCGACAATTTCCATTCTTGTGAAAGAACCACTGGTTAATGATACCTAGTAATTTGGATTTTAGTTTGTCTCGAGGAATTGTGGTTTAAAGTGTGGAAGAATCGAAGGATAACAGAACAGAATAGCTATGATTGTAAATTTTGTACGAGCTCTTTTGATTGTTTCAGGATCTACAACTGATTGACACCGCTTGTTGCGTATGTGGTGTTGCAATACTTCTAAAGCCATTATTTTACTGCTGTAAGAATATTCGTTAGAATATGTGAGAGAGGCTTTAACAGCTGAGTACTTAGCTACGTCCGCAAGGTTACATTGTTGGTGTGGATTCTTATGCAATTTAGGAATCCAGTATAATTTAGGAAGATCAAGGTCTTCACCAGAGAGAGAAATTCCGAATGACACCATAACCGAATTGTGGTTTTGCAGAATTTCTTCCCTAGACAACGTAGGGAGTCTATATGTCGGTTTCCCGTTTGTTACTCATACGAGGGACGTTCATTTAATTGTGTCACTAATGGCCCACCATACCGCGTGGCTGTAAGGAGCAGATGAAAACTGTGGTGATTTCACGGGGGAGTGATTTTCTATAACAGGATGAAATTTCGGTTTAATCCATTCAGTCTTTCAAAAGTTATTGAATGTTCGTTGGTTCGGTCATATACACTCAACCCTTACTATATGCAAAATGAAAAACGTAGAACTGCAACCGGTTTAAGAGGTCTGTGCCTTATCCATGAAAACGCACCTGCTCACAAGTGTGTTCTTGGCCACGACTTCTTGAAAGAGTTCAGTTCTCCCGTCCACCTTATTCGCCAGACCTTAGTCCCTGCGACTTTGTCCTGTTTCCTTTACTAAAGAAAACCCTTTCTGGTTGTCGTTATTAATCCCGAAGTACATTTGGTAGTGCAATTTGCCAGTGTCTTCTGGGTATGCCTAAAAAAGCCTACTTCTCTGCCTTTATAGAATGGATTTCGATACTTGAAAAATGTGTTTCCGTTAAGGGAGAATACTTCGAAGGGTTGAAGTAAACGAAAAGTGAATGGGATAAATAATGCGCCCTGTAGAACCCCAATGACAACATTAAATGAACGCCCCTCTTACCAAGCACCTCCATTAAGCAATGGATACAATTTGTTTTGCAAATAAATACAATATTGGTAGATGCCTTGTCCGCTGGAACAACAACAAACTTATGATGGAGCTCGGCTCTATCAGTATTTACGTCTAAAACGTCAAAAGCCAATACGTTCCGGCGTGCCATGGTTCTACTAAGTACCAAATGCGCCTGTTTACTGAGGACATCACCGCTTTTACCAATTTAGAGAGTGTATCAGCCTCTGTGTCCTCCTGCTTGGCCAAGCGTCGTGAGATATTGAGGTCACCTGATATAATGTGGCCAGCTGGCTTATAACAAGAGGATTGACAAGTATAGACGGAGCGACTGAACGTAATGTTCTCGGTGTTTGTAGACTCTGCAACACGATATTCTATAAATGAATATTTTAAGTGCAATGGGGATTGAATAACTGTAGAAAACAATTTTAGGATTCTGACTTTTGAAATAATAGGATACAGCTGATTTTACTTCCTTGTGGCGCAGAATATTACTAATATTTTGGCATCGAGACCCATATTTCTGAATTTAACTTTCAGAAACATTTGCTTCTAATGAACCTGTCTGGACAGGCTTGTATAGCCTAAATCTATCAACGTCCAAAATAATGTCAATCAGCTTGTACTCAGAAGAGTTTAGTATTAACACATCCATAACCGAAGTTTCCTATTGTGAAGAGCGAAGTTTTGCTACCAGCAGTTGATATAAACTGGTAAAAATATGATAGAAACAAAATGATGATCCTAGGTTGAGAAGGTCAAACTTGCTTCCCTATACATTTGTATGAGGAAAATGTTGAAAAGTTATTTTCTTAATGTGTAAAAGACTTATGAATGAAACTTCCAATAAATTAAATATTAATTAAATAGCAAACACCTTCAATCAGAATCATGGTCAAATTGAATAACACGAAACGACACAGAAAACAGTACCTTAAAATAAATTAAATAATGAGCAAAAAGAGGGAGATCTGAAACATAAACACCACCTCGGCACGATCGACAGAAAACATAATTGTGGGACTTATATCTGGGTTTACATGGGCTCCAACATTGCACGTACTCCTGACATGATTCAAGCTACACATGACTATTCGCTCCGCGTAGAGGTTCCCAAAATCGTCTGTGGCTCAACATAGAAAGATATAAATTATTATCTTCTCAAAACTATGATGAAACAGATGAATGTTTGTCAAGAAACAAATACTAAACAACGGTAATCCGACCATCGGAAGAAAAATCAGGTACAAGCTGTTTATGAAAGGTTTAGGATTGAGTGATCATTGAGTCTGCGGCCTGACCCAGCACAATAAAAGTAGCAATTGAAAAACCCTTATAATACGATAACAATAAATGTAAAAATGTTTCTTAAAACGGTTAGGAATACTTTTACAAAATAACTGTAGGTATGCAAGAATTTATAACTTTGCTTTCCTTCGGTTTGCTTCATATATACTGTCCGGCATGTTTTTTTTTTTTTTTTTTTTTTTTGTTTTTTTTTTGTTTTTTTTTTTTTTTGTTTTTTTTTCACTCCTTCATGTGATGACATTGATAGGCTATTCAGGATGATTGTGGCTCTCCATAGACATTTCTTTCACTATTTTCTCATTTTTAGCTCACCTAAGCCAAAGGCTCAGGATTAGCTATTGTGATCACTCTCCGTCCGTCGTCCATCTCACCGTCTGGACGTCAGTTTACACCTTTGAACGCTTTCTCTTCTTAAACCCCTAGGCCCAATTTCTTCAAACTTTATGTGGAGCCTTGTGTTAAAGGAGGATTGAAAATATATACAAATGGTTATGTTGCGTAAATCAAGATGGCCGCCATGCCCATATGTAGCTCCCATAGACTTTTAATGGGATTTTTTTTTAATCTTCATCTCAGAAACAATGAGACCCACGGCTTATATATTAATTATGCAGCAATGTTTAGTGGTCCCCTACATAAATCCTGCCAATCAAGCCCCTGGAAACATTTAAAAAATCTTCTTCTCTGAAACCATGAGGCCCATAGCTTATGTATTAAGAATGTAGCAATGTTTCATGGTCCCCTACATAAATCATGCTAATCAAGCCCCTGGGCTCCAAACTTGCCATACCTCAGAAGGTCATATGTTTATATTGAGCAAAATAGCTAAAGAACCTTCAAACATCTTTTCTGAAACCATTAGGCTGAGAGCTAACAGGTTTAGTATGTAGCGATGTTTAGTAGCCTCCTACATATATCCTGCCAATCAAGCCCCTGGCGTCCAAACTGACTACGACCCGCGGGGTTATTAAATCCCATAGCCTTATAATGGGAAAGAAAATTATAAAAATCATTCTCTGAGACCCACAGCTTATATATTTATTATGTAGCAATGTTTAGTGGTCGCCTACATAAATTCTGCCAATCAAGCACCTGGGCTCTAAACTGGCCACACCCCTGGGGTCATATGTTCAAAAATCTTGTCTGAAACCATACCGAGCTAACAGATTAAAAATGTAGCGATATTTAGTGGTACCCAACATAAATTCTGCCAACCATGCCCCTGGGGTCCAAATTGCTACGCCCTGGGGGTCATTAGCTCCCATAGACTTATAATGGGAAATACTTAAAAAATCTTCTTCTCTGAAACCATGAGGCTCACATCTTTACATATTTAGTATGTTGCAATGTTAGTGGTCCCCTACTTAAATCCTGCCAATCAAGACCCTGGGATCCAAACTGGCCGGGGTCATTAGCTCCCATAGACTTATGATGTGAAAACAAATAAAAAACTTCTCCTTCTCTGAAGCCATGAGGCCCCACAGCTTATATATTTAGTATATAGCAACGTTTAGTTCTCCCCTACATAAGTCCTGCCAAATTGGTCATGCCCCAGGGGGTCATATGTTTATATATGACTATATAGCTAAAGAATATTCTAAAATCCTCTTCTCTGAAACCATGAGACCCAGAGCTAACATATTAAATATGTAGCAATCAATGTTTGGTGGTATCCAAATTGGCCACGCATATGGGTCATTATCTTTCATTGACATTAAATGAAAAAAAAGTTCTTCTTTCTGAAACCATGAGGCCCATAGCTTATATATTTAGTATGTAGCAATGTTTAGAAGTCCACTACATAAATCCTGCCAATCAAACCCCAGGGGTCTAAATTGGCCATTCCCCGGGGGTCATTAGCTCCCACAGACTTATAATGGGAAAACCTTAAAAAATCTTCTCTGAAACCATGAGGCCAACAGCTTATATATTTAGTATGTAGCAATGTTTAGTAGCCCCCTACAGAAATCCTGCCAATCAAGCCCCTGGGGTTCTAATTGACCATGTCCCGGCGTCATTAACTCCTATAGACTTATAATGGGAAAAACTTAAAAACATATTTTTCTCTGAAACCATGAAGCCCACAGTTTATGTATTTAGTTTGTAGCAATGTTTAGTTGTCCCTACATAAATCCTGCCAATTAAGCCCCTAAGGCCCAGAATTGCCACATCCAAGGGGGTCATGAGCTCCCATAGACTTATTGAGTTGGGAGCCTTTATGCGAACCGAATTTTTATGTGTTTCTGTATTAAGAGTAGCATCGGGACCCAGGGTGAAGTTAGCTAGCTGTAAAAGTGCTTTAAACTCCACGGGGGTTTACTCTGCTGACCGTTCTAAGGCGGTGGTCCCGGTGTTAGTTTTACTCTTTGTTGCTTTGTGGTTCATTCTACGAGGCGATTTGTTGTATGTCTTTCCCTGTGTCATTTTGTTCTTTTGTTTTTCAGTCCTTTTAGTATTACGATTACCTCGCTTGGGGAAGAGAGAGCTAATCTTAGTGCTTTTCGTATGTTTGTTCGATTTGTGCTTGTTTGGATTTGTCGATTTTCTCTTCCTCTTGGGGTCTGGGAAGGGCTGCGGTTTGTGATTGTGGCACTCCCTGGACTTTTACCTTTGTTTCTTTATAATGGAAAAAAAAACTAAACAAAAATCTTCTTCTCTGAAACCATGAGGCCCACAGCTTATATATTTAGTGTGTAGCAATGTTTAGTGGTCCCCTACATAAATCTTGCCAATCAAGCTCCTAGGGCCCAAACTGCCTATGTCCCAGGCGGTTATTTGTTTATATAGAACTATATAGCTAAAGAACCCTCAAAAATATTCTCTTCTGAAGCTATGAGGCCCAGAGCTAACATATTTAGTATGTAGCAATGTTTAGTGGTCTCCTACATAAATCCTGCTAACCAAGCCCCTGGGTCCAAATTGGTCACGTCCCGGGGATCATTAGCTTCCACCGACTTATAATGAGGAAAACTGAAAAAATTCTTCTTCTGAAACCATGAGACCCGCAGCTTATATATTTAGTATGTAGCAATATTCAGCGGTCTCCCACATAAATCCTACCAACCATGTCTCTGAAGTCCAAAGTGGCCATGCCCTAGGGATCATTTATTAATATATATTAAAATTAAAACTTAAAGAAAAACTTTTCTGACACCAAAGGCTTTATGCAGGTGCGATTATCATGAATCTTGCTCAAAATGTTTGTCTTGATCATTTCCAGGTCCTGGGTGACTTATGACCTATATTTCATAGTCCAGTGACTTTTTTAAGTTTTGCCATTTAGATCTGTATCTGTTAGTCCTACAGCAGTGAATCTTGACATTTGCAGACATCTTAGCATAGCCTTTTGAATGCAGTAATCTGTATTTGACCTTGACCTATATTCCATGGTTCACTGACTTTGTTTTGCATTTTGGTCAGTTTCTCAGTAATTATTGGTCCTACAGCCAGTGATACACAGCACATGCATACATCTTAGCACGGCCTCTTGAGTGCAGTCATTTATATTTGAGCATGATCTATATTTCATGGTCCATTAGGCATGCTACATTGTCTTACTTGTAAATATAATCATCATGAATCTTGGTCAGAATGTTTGCCTTGATCATTTATGGTTCAAGTTCTGTTAGTGTTTTGATACTCAGGTGAGCGTTACGAGGCCATCATGGCCCTCTTGTTCATGTGTTGGACACGCTATGACCTCGTTACCGTATAAACTATAAAGGGCACAATCACGTAGCACAGCCTTCCTGATGCACCAAAAGGATACAAATGACGATAAACCCAGCTAGCATTCTTTATAAATCTATAGCGGACCGTTATCGGCCCGTCAGCTATCCTGACGGGCCGATAACGGTTCGCTATAGATTTATAAAGAATGCATACTGGGAAGAAACCAATGGATGTGTGCATGACGTCTGAGCTTGTTCTATGTCTGTATATTTAATATTTCTATTTAACATGTTTGCTTGTTTTTTTATCATTCAGAACAAATGGAAACTTACGTTGATGCGCTTAGGAAGAAAGATTCCTACTATGCGGAAACGTCTGCATATAGAGAACTAAAAGACATCGCTGAAGCAAGAAACTGGGCGGTGTTACTTGGAGCTAATGGGGACGGAAAAACAGCTACGGCGGCACACCTAATGTTCCATTTTATTTCAAAGGGATATGAGCCAGTTTATGTGAAATCCCCACATGACTGGAAAAACTTTGTTAATGGGAGTCGTAGCAAGAGACATGTTGCTAAACAATTTGTTCTTATAGACGATATGTTCGGTTACAGAAGCGTTGATGAACGAAGCGTAGGTGAGTGGCTGACAATATTAGAAATGATAACTACTATTGTTGATGAAAGAGATGGTGATTTGGTAGTTGTTTGTACGAACAAACGATACGTTTATTATGATGTGTTGTCAAAACTGACAAGCTTTAAACTGTTCAGAAAGTCGTCAGTAGTTGATTTAACACAGGACAACTGGCGCTTAAAAGCACCAGAAATGGACCGAATATATGCAAACATAAGGCAAAGATTCAACGTGCAGGAAAAGTATGACACAAGCATATTTGAAAGCTTATACCCACCACATGGATTTCCAATGTGTGTCGAATCATTTTTCACGAATGTATATTTAAGAAAAAACGGGCTAACAACGTTCCTTAAAAATCCAATTAAAATGGTACGTGACGAAATAGCAAATCTAAAGGAAAATGATCGTACAAAGTACTGTATATTGCTGTTTGTTTTATTCAAAAACAATAGGTTAGGTAAGCGTTATCTTCAAAAATCAAAAGGCAATTTCACTGATGAAGATAAGGTAATATTTCAGAATGCTGGTGTTCCGTATGATCTTCCTTACACAGATATTCAAAGAAGTATAAATGGCCTGCTTAACATATTTCTTGATGAAGATGAAGAGGGAACGTATAGATTTTGTAATCCATGTGTAATGGACTCCGTGGCATTTACATATATGCAGGATTTCAAATTACATGCTATTGAGGAAATGAATTTTGAATACCTCGTAGCTTTTACCCTATATCCTGGTGCCATATATGATTCAGAACAGACCAAAATTGTATTACCCGAAGATTGTACTAATGCTTTAGTAAAACGAATCACGACAGAGATCGCAAATGGAAATATATTTGCTGCCTGTCGACATGATGCATGGTGTCATACAAAGTTCGTAAATAAGTGGATAACTTACGTTTTAGATAATTTTAGCTCAAGGGACGTTTCCGACGAAGGCCAATGCATTTATACACTTGCTATAGATCGAACAATTCTGACAAAGGTAGCGGATAACTTATTGGAGCCTCTTATAGTCATGAAGAGAAAACTTGCAATTTTGGCACTTCTTGAGAACGAAACTGTACTTAAGAGAATGAAAAATACGTCCACTGTGGATAACATTTTATCATATGCGCTACAAATAGCATGCAGTTCCGCTGGCAACGAAGAAATATTAAGGATTTTGCTATCAAAGGGAGCGGACGCAACATGCCGCGATGATCATGGTAGGGTTCTCCTGATGTTGGCCTTGGAAGATGTACCAAATAGTTCGTATGCAAAAATATTGTTAAAAGACAATAAACTGATTCCGAAACATAAGGACAATGATGGTAGAGGATATTTCCACTACTTGGTTAACTCGGGTGCATCAGAAGAGTCTTTCAGAGAATTTTGTGGTATCCTGATTAATGTTGGAGAAGATATTAACTTAGAAGACAAGCATATGAGTTCGCCTTTGTTTGAATGTGTAGAATTAGGCCAGAATTTGAAATCGGGAAATTCAGGATTTGATCGCTTTAAAATCTTGATTGAGAAGGGTGCTGATGCAAATATTAGAGACAGTCAAGGAAGAAATCTTGTGTTGCATGTACTTAAACATGTCGTAAGAAATGATGCCTGTTTAAAATACCTGCAATATTTACATGAAATTGGCGTTAATTTCAACACTGCAGACAATAGTGGCAAAAGTGCTTTGCATTACCTGGTTTTCAGAACTGCAGCTGTCGGAAACCGCTACAGAAAAGATTGTGACTTTAACAAAATTTTCTTCCTTTTGAAAGATAGAGCACAAGTGCAGGTGTCTAAAACAGACAATAAAGGCATTAACCCATTAATGTTAGCATTGGAATACTGTCCCGAGTACGAGTTTGTGAAAATACTTCTAAATGAAGCTGTTAAACATCATAAAGATGCTGACGGCAGAGGGTATTTCCATTATCTTATGAAATCCACAGCAGCTGACAATAATTTCAAAGCGCTTTGCAAATGTCTTTTGTTTATAGGGGAGGATATAAATTCAAAAGACAAACTTGAAATGCCGGCTTTATTTCTTTGCAGTGAGTCGTTGAACATTTCGTGTGCTGTTAATCGCCTGCAAATTTTAGTTGAACTCGGAGCAAATGTTCATAGTAAGGATATATACGGGAAAAATCTGGTTCTATTAGCAGTTGAAAAAAAAGCTGGTAGGTATGAATGCCTTACCTTTTTGAATTGTTGTAAAGAAAATGGTGTTGACTTCAGCGTAGTTGACAATGAAGGAAAGAATGTGATGCATTACTTTGTATTTCGCATTGGACTTTTGAGCAGGTTTCTCAACAAAGAGTGTTGTAATAAAACATTCTACTACTTGTCAGAACAAACTAATGTAAACCTTACCTGCTTAGATAATAATGGAAGAAGCGCACTAATGATGGCGTTAAAAGACTGCCTTGACTTTAGCTTTGTAGTTGAGTTGTTACAACACATAGTTCCGAAACAGTCCGATCATGACGGTAGAGGCTATTTCCATTACCTCGCAAAATCAAATGCTTCAGAGCAAACCCTCCAGGATATTTGCAGTATGTTGGTTGAAAACGGCGAGGAAGTAAATATGCCAGATAAATTCGGACGCACACCTGTATTTGAATGTGTTAACAGTCGTTTTCAGATTGACAACTGTCTAAGTTACTTGCACGTTTTCAGTGAGTATGGAGCGAATCTAAACGCAATAGACAAAAACGGAGCAAACATACTGATGACAATGCTGAAAAGTTTGGTCGTGTCAAATAACTTACAATGTGTTCTTGAAGTCTTAGACTTTCTATCATCAGTAAGTAATATATTTGACCACAAAGACAATCACAGCAGGGATGCTATTCATTACCTTCTGATGGCCGAAGTGCATTTTGCTTCCATATTTAATGGAAAAATTACACGAAACTTGTTCAAGGATATTTACGATTTCGTAAAATCAAAAATGTCCTGATACATTAGTAGCTAAAAGCTGTTCTCGTGATATGTTTACCAAATACAAAATTGTAAGACTTCTCAGGAAACACATATAAATCATATGAGGTTACACGAGCATACAAACCAACGTAGCTTACCAAACCAAACAATAGACGGCAACCCATTTATGCCGAGTAGACTTTTCTACCTCAGTTCTTTGGACTAGTCCATTTCCATTATAAGGGATGACTGGTTAGGTTTTTCTTATCATCATGCTTTATATATATTCCTGTACTCAGTGCAAACAGTGTAGACACTGATCAGACGCCGCGTTCTGCGGCGTCTGATCCGGGTCGACACTGTTTTCCGATGTACCATTTATGGGATGCTAGGCTCAAATGGGTTAATTTTAAGTTACAAAGAAATTCATATTTTCCTGTTGAACTGACGTTCTGTTTATTTTACGGGATTACCCATAAAAGGGATATTACCAAACAGTGTATACCCAGATCAGACGATGCAGAATGCGGCGTCTGATCAGGATCTGCACTGTTTGTATTAAATACATGAATTTCTATAATGAACAGTAAGGCTAAAATCAAACCAGACATCCTTAAGAGTGAAAATAGTGAAAATGAATCTGTCCAAAGATAGAGGCAGAAGTGAATGGTTAAAGGTAATACCATTTCAAAATACTTTGACTGGAGATTATGACATGGTACGATATGGTATAGACTCTCTCTCTCTCTCTCTCTCTCTCTCTCTGTGTGTGTGTGTGTGTGTGTGTGTGTGTGTGTGTGTGTGAACAACGTCTCCAACGTCTCCCTAGGAGAACCAATATAGTTATACTTTTGAAAACAAGGGAGGACATTACGAAGCATTTGAAGAAATCGATTTATAAAAGTTTTCTCCCTTTATAAAGCTATTATTTTAACTAGCATTGTAATTCAATACGGTCTTTGAAGGCTTACCCCTATGTTACTCCATAATATACAGTAAAAACGGCGGAATGTGGATCTCTAAATTCATAAAGTATGTATTCCATCATGAATGTCCATGGGGGATAGGAGAATCTTACCAGAGGGGTAGGAATTTCAGCCGGGGACGAGGCTTGCCCAGGGTGAGATTTCCCTATTCTGCATGGACTAGCTCATGATGTATTCTTTTTCTCCCACCTTTAAATGGATTGTTCCTAGGACCAGCGGTCTACTCCACGGTCATGTGAGATAGAAGTTTCTCACATGGGCAAAAAGCATATCTCATATGGGCACAGGTGGAAGAAAATGCTTATTCTAATCCGGGACCGCTTTAGGAAACATACAAAGCAGTGCGGTTGGTGACACCATAAGAATAGACTTGTAGAGTTCAAAACTCATCGAAAGCACAAATTTGAGCTGGAGCTCTCAGCATTTCCTGCAAGATTGCATATGCACCCAGCAATGACAAAGATCAGCCTGTGTATTTGCGATGTCTGATCAGAGTCTTCGTGTTCAATATGTGAGTAGCCAAGGCTTCAAGCGTCTTCAAGATGACAGCGAAGACTCTGATCAGTTTCGTTGGGCGCACATGCAATCTTGTAGGAACTGTGATACCCCGGTTCATTTTATTGCAATTCTCAGAGATTCCAGATCAAGAAATATTGTTCAGTACCGTACTTACCGTATTCGGACAGACAGGCATGAGCGAACAGTGTAGACCCAGATGAGACGCCGCGACTCATTCAGCAATGTTTAGACACAACATCGGGTAGTAAATTGTACCTGTTCAAATTTTAGAACAAGTATGGTAAAGGGTTGAGGTGTTCGAATACGCAGGGTAAACACGGTATTGCAAATGCCAACATTTATCCCGGTTTTTACTTGTGTTATACGGGAGCATGGACTCATTATCATATAGGCTTCATAACGTAATGTTTATGCGGAGGCTTTACATTACGAAAACACGCCTATTCAAATATACTGAAAATTTTACCACCAAAAAATGAAAATTGTCAGATAAAAAATTCTGATATTTTTCATATTTCTGCTCAAAATATAGATTGTGGGTACTCGTTAGAACCGCCTCGACGAGGCGGTTCTAACGAGCACCCACAACCTGTTTTTGAACAGAAATAAGAAAAATAAGGTATGCCCCTGTAAACCCCAGTTTTACTATATAAAAATGGGGTTTAAGGGGGTCAAAATTATATAGGTATGTTTACGTGATGGAATTTTGTTGTTTCCAAACCAGCTTTTATTATTAATTTTGTTTTCCTTTATTTTATTGCTTATTATTATTATTATTATTATAATTATTAATTATTATTATCATTATTATTATTATTATTATTTATCATCATTATTATTATTATTATTATTATTATTATTATTATAAGTATTATTATTATTATTATTATTTTATTTTATTTTATTTTTTATTTTTAACATTTTTTATTTATTTATTTTGTTACTTCTAGCATACCTTTTTGATTACATGTATTTTTACTTTTTTACTATATATACATTTATTTGCTTTAACTTGCTTAATAATCAAAATGTTCCTCATTTCCCATATTATATGATGAAAATGCCTAGAATTACATACATGTGGCTGTAGCCACTTGGGTATCAAGATATTGTTTTCTGATTCACAAAACATGTGTAGTTGGGGGTGGGATAGTCTGTCTCCAGACTCTATCTTTCCTGTCAATTTTCTCTTTTCCTTTCAAAGGTATACAATCTAGTACAGCTTATAATGATTTGATAAGTTATGCCCCTTAGTGGAAAAGATTACTGTATCACGAGAACATGCCTATATAATTTTGACCCCCTTAAACCCCACTTTTATATAGTAAAACAGGGGTTTACAGGAGTATATATTATTTTTCTTATTTCTGCTCAAAAACATAGATTGTGGGTATTCGTTAGAACCGCCTGGCCGAGGCGGTTCTAACGAGTACCCACAATCTATAATTTGAGCAGAAATATGAAAAAAATATCAGAATTTTTATCTGAAAATTTTCATTTTTTGGTGGTAAAATTTTCAGTATACTTGAATAGGCTTATTTTCGTAATGGGTAAAAGCACATCTTGTAATAAAGCTCGTATTTTTTCTTTTTTTTCTTTCTTTTTTTTTTTTTTTTTTTTTTTTTTTTTTTTTTTGTTCATAAGAATTGAATATAATGCATTTGTTTTTTACTCCTTTGAAGTTTTAAAGACATGTTGTACAAAACACTCCGGATAAAAGTTTTCTATCAGTATGTTTTTCGGTAAATCTTTATAGTTTTAGGAGTTAAATTTAAGTACTTTGGATTATCTACGTAGAACTGTCTTAAAATGAGTGTCTCTTTCCAATATTTTGTATAATTTAGCTGTTGATCAATCTAATAGTATCAGTGTGACGTCTTTATTTTCGGCACTGGCTGAGGTTGATGCATTTTGCATCCGCAGCATGCGACAGACTTTTGTTTGTTGCACGTTTCCTGGGTAATCGTGAGAGTGTCCCACCATGCAAAGCATCACTGAATAACGTTTACCCCCTACACCCAAGTTTGCATTCATATGAATTACTTAAGCATGTCAGGGTAATATCTCCATCAAATGGCGCCCTGGCTTTAGTGGGGAAACATATTTTTTAACAACTTTTATGACATATTCAATTTTGCATTTTTAACCGGAAATAAGAAAGAAAATTCAAGTCACGTATACCATAAACACGCGCACTGACAATTCACTTAACCATAACTTCCAATCAGTGTTGTTTCTCGTCATTCTAATGCAAGAAATATTTCCCAAAGAGATAGGTAAATAAATGTAGTTCCCATCGTTTTGAATATGGCTGAAATTTAGGGGTATTTGGGGGGTTGGATAAACAGGATTGAATTATCTCCCCATAATCATTAGCCAACAGCATACGTTTCCATTTCTGCTATGATTCAGACATCTGGCTACCGAAATATATATCAAAAATTTGAATATTGTAATTTCTAAGATCGGGTCTTCAACACCTGATTTGGAGAGTCATCGCCTTACTGCAATATATTCTTTTCAGCAGACGACATATTAAAACAGTTTTCTCATTCTTTCCTCAAAAATAGGATTTGACGCTTCAATTTGCATGAAATGCCAAATATTGTTTTGAGGAGAAAAATAAGAAAAACAAATATATTCAATATGTCATCTGCTGAATTAGCCCAGGGAGTGGTAAGGGTTAATCAAATGTGTCGCAACGTTCCGGACGAGTCTGATTACGGCGCGGGTGCACAGACTGATTTGTTTTTCGATGGCGACCGACCATGTCCGAGAAAAAATATCTTATTTTTTGTCTGCTTTACATTTACGTTTATGTTATATGATGAGATATAGAGTAGTTTAATTGCCGACGATTGTGTGTTCTGTGTCGCGTATGTCTTTTTTGTTTCATGTTCATTCACCTCTACCAAGTCTCCCAACAGATTTCACAAGTGTTATAGCTTCTAAAATAACAATGTTTTTGTTTTTGTCTATTTTTTTAAATTATACATGTACATTTTGTACCATATAATACTTTCTGAGCAAATTCAGCAGACAAAAAACATAAAGATATTTTTCTCTCTTTTTTCCGAAAAAATAGGGTTTGATGTTTTCAACAATGTCAAACCATTTTCGGGGAAATATTTCCGATGTCGACTGCTGATTTTAGCAAGCATGTTAAGCGTTAAGACACAAGGAGAGTGCGTACTCTAATATACTGTTGATGTATTTTTGTGGGTACAAATTTTCCGTTAATCTCTATTTTTGACGGTCCAAATTTTAGCTGTTATTTTTTGGTGGCATTACGAAAACAAGCCTATTCAAATATACTGAAATTTTTACCACCAAAATATGAAAAATTTTCAGATAAAAAAATCAGCTATTTTTCATATTTATGCTCAAAACATAGATTGTGGGTACTCGTTAAAACCGCCCCGCCCCTATGTTTTTGAGCAGAAACTAGAAATGTGTCAGTATGACACAGATGCTCCCGCCCAGGGCCATCCTCACTCACACGCAGGTATTTTGCAAAAAATGAAGTTGAAAAAGGGCCATAACTCTCATAATAATTGGCAGATTTTACCCTAAATCAAACTTTCTTAAAACAAGAAAAATGCCTAACGCATTATGGGCAGGTTTTTCAAAAGGTCAATGAAAAGGTAAACCTCGGAAAACCCAATGCCCACGGGCCATGACATCGCTATTTTAAAGGACAGATTTATGAAAAATCCGTCCAAAATTCAATTTTGGCTGCACAAGCTTTCGGCTTCAGGTACCTAACAAAGAAAGTCAGCAGTGTCTCTCTTATACAGGGCATGCCTACTTGCCCTTATCTATGCCTCTACCAAATATTATCAAAATATTTCAAACCATTTAGAAGTTATGAAGTGCACAAGAATTTGGCTTAGAAATTCATTCGGGTGAGTTAACTTGAAAAAATAGCTATCAAAAGAGATGGAAAATCCCCTGACAGCACCGCAAATGGCAGTCTTTTTTCAATCTAGGGCGTCAGAGATGTAATTTTATCAAGGGATACACTTGTTTAACCCTGCAGTGGGTGATAACTCCACAACTGTGAATCAGACACAGAACTCTAAAACCATAAGTTGTGGAAACTGGAGTTTGTGTTTTTCAACAAAGAAACTGAAAATAATGTGAAAAATAAGGCTCGTTGCCTGCAATGATTATAACTCTCAAACCGTAAGTCATGGAAACTGGATTTTTTGTTTGCTAGTATGTGATTTTCAACAAAGAATCCAAACATAATGAGAAAAATAAGGCCTGTTGCCTGCAAAGATTATAACTCTCAAACTGTAAGTCATAGAAACTGGACTTTGTGTTCGCTAGTAAGTGATTTTCAACAAAGAATCCAAAAATATTGAGAAATATAAGGCTCTTTGCCTGCAAGACCTGTAACTCTTCAGTCATTAGTCTGAGAAACTCAATTTTGTGTTCGCTAGTAAGTGATTTTCAACAAAGAATCCAAAAATAATGAGAAAAATAAAGCCTGCTGCATGCATTGCTGATAAATCTGCATCCGAAGTGTAAGTAAGGGAGATAACTCCAACATTCCGTAGGTCAGAGTTGTCCTTACATATTGTGACACACCTAGTTTATGTTCTTAGCCTCTCTACATACTATCATCAAAATGTCTCCACTGGTTAAAGAGTTATGGCCTGCACAAGATTTTACAACCAGGGGAGATAATTGAAAATAAATGGAGTAATGAGTAACCCATAGTTACAATTTTTAAATGCAACTCTCCTTCTTAATGTTCTAAGCATCCCTATTAATTATCAACAAAAAATCTCAACTGGTAGAGAAGTTATGACCATCAGCAAATTTAAAAAATATGGGAGATAACTCAACAATGGAGTCAGACTTGTCTTTTGTGTACATGACATGCCTACTCAATGTCCTCTACAACTTGATGAAGTATCATAAAAATATCTCAAAAGGTTGAAGAGTTATGGCCTGCACAAGATTTAACAAATATGGGAGATAACTCCAGAACTGAGTCAGAGTTGTTGTTCTTGTTATGTGACACACCTACTCAATGTCCTCTACAACTTGATCAAGTATCATGATACTATCTCAAAGGGTTATTGAGTTATGGCCTGCACAATCTTTCATAACTATGGTTAATAACTCCAGAACGCAGTCAGTTAGAGTTGTCATTCTTATACGCGACACCCCTGCTCAATGTCCTCTACCTCTTGGTGAAGTATCATGAAAATAACTTATAAGGTTTTAGAGTTATAGGCCACACAAGATTTAACAACTATGGGAGATAACTCCCAAAAAGGAGTCAGCTAGAGTTGTTGTTCTTGTATGTGACACACCTATTCAATGTCCTCTACAACTTGATCAAGTATCATAAAGATATCTCAAAGCGTTATTGTTATGGCCTGTACAAGATTTTATAACTATGGGAGATAACTCACGAACACAGTCAGTTAGAGTTGTCTTTCTTGTACACGATACACCTACTCAATGTCCTCTACCTAATGGTGAAATATCATGAAAATACTTTAAAGGGTTTTAGAGTTATGGGCCGCACAAGATTTAAAAACTACGGGAGTTAACTCCAAAACGGAGTCAGCTAGAGTTGTCTTTCTTGCACGTGACACACCTACTGGTCGTTCTCTCTATCCCTACTAAATATGAAAACAATCGGCTGAAGAATAATGGTAACACAACTTTGAAAAAAGGTTAACCAAAAGGTAAACCTGGGGGGGGGGGGGGGGTCCGGATGAAAAGATATTGAACGGAAACCATTTTTCCATTATTTTTCAACATTGATAAAGGGCCATAACTCCAAAAATAATTGGTAGATTTTACCCTAAATCAAACTTGACCTATATTTTATAATTATATGCTTCTGTATAAAATATGAATCCAATTCACTAATCTTTTAAAATGTTATCGAACGGACACCGTTTATCAAAGTTGAAAAAGGGCCATAACTCCAAAAATAATTGGTGGATTTTACCCTAAATCGTACTTGACCTACATTTTATGATTATATACCTGTGTATAAAATTTGAATCCAATACACTAATCTTTTCAAAAGATATCAAACGGAAACCATTTTCAACTATTTTTCAACATTGATAAAGGGCCGTAACTCCAAAAATAATTGGTGAATTTTACCCTAAATCGAACTTGACCTATATTTTATGATTATATACCTGTGTAAAAAATTTCAGTCCAATACACCAACCCTTTCAAAAGATATCGCACGGAAACCATTTTTCAAAGTTGAAAATTTTTCAAAGTGGAAAAGGGCCATAACTCCCAAAATAATTGGCGGATTTTACCCTAAATCGAACTTGACCTGTATTTTATGATTATATACCTGTGTATAAAATTTCAATCCAATAGACCAATCCTTTCAAAAGATATCGCACGGAAACCAAAAGTGTTATGTACGGGACGGACGGGACGGACGGACGGACGTACGTACGGACAGCGGTGATACTATATGCCCCCCCCCCCCCCCATTGAAAATGGCGGGGGCATAATAAAAAAAATAATGTGTACCCCTGTAAACCCCAGTTTTACTATATAAAAGTGGGGTTTAAGGGAGTCAAAATTATATAGGTATGTTTTCGTTATGGTCTACAGTCACCCAAGTATTTTCTTGGTACGAGGGCCTGCAAAAAGTTTTGTCACTAATAGGCTTCCTAAGTTTTATCCCAGGTTGTTAAGTCATTTTTCTATCATACATCTGAAAAGGTGAAAGTTTTAAACCATCCACCTTATTCACCTGACCTGAGTCCCAGTGACTTCTTTTTATTTCCAAATCTTAAGAAAATGCTTTCTGGAAATAAGTATACATCTAGAAGTTCTCATGGCAGCGCTATCTATCTGTGTCTCCAACAGATTCCAAAAGAAGACTATTTATCTGCTTTTCGCGACTGGGTAAAAAGGTTACAAAAATGTGTTTCAGTAAAGGGGAAATACTTTGAAGGTTTGTAATAAAAATATGTTTGATAAAACGTAGCACTGAAGTTATCCGACCCCAGTGACAAAACTGTTTGCAGGACCCTCGTAGTCAGCTTGAAATCAGGGAGTTTTTTGGGAAAACAACGTTTTCGGTTCGATGTTCAACTCTTAGAATGCCGGGTAAAAAATTCATCAGATGACATAATGATTATGATTTTTTTTTTTTTAATTATCCAGAAAAAAAAGCCTTTTTCTTTTCATGCATATTGTCTCCCATAAATTTCAAAGCCTATTTTCTGGGAAAATAAAAAAAAATCACCATCAATTTGTTGTTTGCCAAATTAGATAACGTAATCAGATTTGTCTTTTCGTGTATTTGTTTTTCTTTCCTTGTTTTTTTATGTGGGCTAAGGGTACCGTGTGTTCTCAAACAGGCAACTCTCATTATCTCAAACTCCAAGTGATCAGAAGTTTGTTTTTAACATAAGTATTAGTTCGAGTTATCAATGTTTGAGATAATGAAATTGCATTTTATTTGATGATATAATTAATGTAGATATGGTACCTACAGTTTCGTACTTACATATGATCATTGCTTCTGAATTTACTGGTCAAGAATCTAGTGTTATTGAAATTGTTTGTTATTTACAGTCGAACTTCAATGGCTCGAACATCTTTGGGACCATAGAGATATTTGTCCACACATGGGTACTTCGAGCCACTGAGGTTTAATCAATGCGCCAGGTCAGGAGGCCAACGGGAATAATTAAGGGATGTTTGTTTGTTTTTTTTTGTTTTTGTTTTTTTATCTTTTATAAAATAATGGTTTATTTTACAGCATACATTTTCGTGATAAAAGAAGAAAATTTTCCTAACGTATCTGTTTTCTTGAGGTATCGGAAGAAGTTTAAAGGGACTCAAAAATGAATTCGAATCAGTTCATTACGAAAACACGCCTATTCAAATGTATTGAACATTTCATCACCAAAAACTGAAAGTTTTCAGATAAAAATTCTGCTTTTTTTTTCTCATATTTCTGCTCAAAACATAGATTGTGGGTGCTTGTTAGAACCGCCTCGGCAAGGCGGTTCTAACGAGTACTCACATTCTATGTTTTTGAGCAGGAATAAGAAAATTAATATACACCCCTGTAAACCCCAGTTTTACTATATAAAAGTGGGTCTAAGGGGGTCAAAATTATATAGGTATGTTTTCGTGATGTACAGTAAACGAGCCATCGGTGTTCGAGTCATTGAAGTTCAAATTTGATGTATTACAGATCATGTAGAATGCTCCTCATGTTGAATAAATTTAGACGCCACGCCCACTTCTAATTTTCAGCTAATCAGATTGCTTGGTCCGGATTGTTTCTATAAATTTACATACTTAATGGCAAACAGTTCAGATTCAGATCAGTGATCTGGATCTACACCGTTTGCAAAGGCAGTGTATATCCGGGTTCAGCATGACAAGGGTTAATTAGTCTTACCTGAATCTGCATTATTTGCTTTGATATTGTTTTTCAGCGAGTTAGGGATTATTAACAATCTTATAGTTTAGTAATTTCTACAGAAAATTGTCATACTGATAATAAATCTATATTTATAGTCATTAATTTTCCTGCTTTCTGATTACGCTTTTACCATTTCCGAAAGCGAATTTATGAAAACTTCAAACAAAAAGTTAATTATAAATATCACCATTCATAGCGTCCTTGTGTTTGTTCGTAATAATAATAATAATAATAATAATAAAGTTTTAATTATAAAAAAAGATAACATTTCCTATTTTGTAGATGGCATCCATTTATAAGGAAACGTTATTTTTGTTTCTATTTTGAACCGTACTGTTTTTTGCGTAAATGCTGAGAGATTGTTTCTTTGGTGTCAATTTTTTTTCTTGGAATTTTTTTAGGGTCAAATCTTTTCTCGATCTCTTTTGCGCTCATAATTTTGTTTGATAGTTCTTGTGACGGTGACACTGGGTTGCGGTTGCGGGAGAGGGATGGGCTAAAAGAGATTGTTTTCATTTCCCTTTTCCACTACACTGAGAATCGGAAGTTTAGAACCTCTACGCTTGCTGTCCGCTACTCGTACCAATAGTAGTTGATCAGTCGCATTTCACCCATTTACGTCGAGTGGATTCTTCTGCAACAACACTTTGGACCAGTCTATTCCAAAAGCAGAGAGCCTGGTTAGTTTTTATTATTACCATGTTTTACAGATATTCCTGTATTTAATACAAACAGTGTAGACCCTGATCAGACGCCGCGTTTTGCGGCGTCTGATCTGGGTCTGCATTGTTTGTCAATATGGGGGTATCCAGACTAAAATTTGTTAGACCATAAGAAGATATGTAATAATTGTATCCGAAAGACAAATGTGCATTAAATCTAACGATAGCCTTTGACACGGGTGATAATAATGACCTTTGACATAAATGACCTTAAGCGGTCATTTAAGTAACAAGTTACGCCAGGTTTTGTGATTAACTACGCGCGTAAATCTTAGTAACGGCACACCATACGTCAACGTTAGATAACATGGATAAGAAGTTATCAATCAAATTAACAATTTGAACAACCGGCGGGTAGCCACCTATAATAAATAATATTGTCATTATATCAGCTAGGAAAGCAATTAACGGTAATATAACAGACCTTTTTCTAGGTTTCTTGTTTTAGAGTCATAAAATAGCCTCATATACTCTTTCAGGGGAGGCAACTCTGTAAAGGGATTTTACACCACTTCTGAAAAAGTGTCTACATAAAAAGAATCTGCTTCCCTGCATTCAGGGAAACAACTCTGAACATTTTAACATACTATAATTCCTTTCTACCCTCTGTTATCAGGGATTGGAACGAGTTGCCAGACAATGTGCCTAACTCACCTAGCAAAATGGCATTTAAACGTCATCTTAACAATAAATTACTAACCCACCCAATTTTTTCTTTGCTGGTAAACGCCTGGGAAAGATCGACCACGCACGATTGAGAACAAAATGCAGTTCTCCATGTGAACGTCTATATTCTAAAAATATTTTAGACAACCCACTGAGTACTTGTGGAGCCAATGAAGTAATAAATCATTTCCTTTTGAAATGTAACCGTTTTATCAATCAAAGACGAAATAATGGACACAGTGACTCGTATCCATACACCAACCTCCTTTATGGAAGCCAAGAATTGAATGAATTACAAAATCAACAAATATTTATAGCAGTACAGAACTTCATCTTAAAATCTAAACGTTTCGAAATTAGATAAGCAATTAAAATAAACTAAAATAATTCTATAATTTTATAAAACAGCCCATGCTTTAACATAACAATATAAGATATTTCAAGCTAGTCAACCGCAGGTCCATTACATGTATATAGTTACCCTGACGACTAGATTTTGTTTTTGTCTTGGAGCTATTACGATTGCTGTGTTCTAGTGTTTTTATGACAATATATCAAGACTCCATTTCCCGTGGAGCAGTAGCATCTTATATACTCACGAACATGCATATATTTTAGATAGTAGATTATTAGGTTATCAATGGTAAATAAAATACCTAGTTAGGCAGAAATAAAGGGAATACAAATGTTCATGTATTCGCTTTTCTTATGCTTATTTTGATGCATGGTTTAACATGTAAAAACCAGTACAATTATTTAGGCGTAGTTCTTCACATGACTTTCTTCTGAATCCCATTTGTATAAATTATCAATGTTTGTATTAGTTTATATTATTACAGTATATTGAATTTATAGAAATAAAATATGTTTAAAGCAAAATCTTTACACTCCTTCGAAAACTAGTGTCTACTCTAAAATGAAAGAACAAGGGAGCAATTTTTTTTTCCTTTTAGAGTAAACACCTTTTCAGAAGGAACATGATGCGTAGGACAGCAAGCAAGAATTCACAAAATTTGTCTCCTGTGTAAAAATGGAGAAAAAGTAAACAAATGTATCCAGTACCCTTGGTATTCTAATAAAGATATTAATAGATTGTAGGTACTCGAATTTAAAAGACGTGGGCCACTTGTCATATGCGAATAGCGAAGGCTTCGCTGTACGTCGATTTGCTCCACAATATCTCAAACTGTAAGTGGAAAAAAAGGCGCTTCTAATGAGTACTAACAATTTGCCCGTATGTTCTCATGGACATATATTAAGAAAATATCAATACATTATGGTTGGAAAATAGGCCGCACCATGCGAAAACGTGTCTTCGGCCATATGCGGACAGCGAAGGCCCAGATCAGCCTGCGCATGCGCGCTGATGAGGACCCTCTTTGGCCGCTTATGGAATCATTGGGAACGGTAGAACATACGAAATATAGCGAAGTTCCTGATCAGCTGGCTGATCTGGATCTTTATTGAAAGTATTTACCCCGTAGACATTTTTTTTTCTATCGCGACTTATACCACTAATTGGGCCTATTCGGACTACTCGGATTACAGAGCAGTCTGACCAGAGCCTTGTCTGTTCGCATTAGCCGCCAGTCTCATTTGTTTCATAACATACAAATGTAGTTCCAGTACGGTATTGAATCGAAGTCAATGTTCTTAACCCTTTTTCAGTCTGGAGATACCCCACCCCCTCCAAAAAGGTAATTGGCAAACCTGACGGTGCAGATGCAGATCAGACATCACCGAATGTTGGTTTGTTTGTGTTGAGGTTTTACGGCCCAGTCAACCCAATGGGGTCACGTCGAGCGCGGTCAATTTACCTAACCACACGTTTACTGGACAGGCTTAGTCCTCTAAGCGGTTAACCAGTATTGTGCACATTCTTTCGCCTGAAACTGACAACTGCCCATCACCGAAAGTGGAGTCTGAACAAGGTCTCCATTTTTTTTTTCAAATACTTAAGCTATTTTTCCCTAGGAATATCTGTAATATAGCCTTGCATATTGAAATTTCAATTCGGCATGTACTCCCTGCGAAGACTCGTTACCCTGTGCATCCGCACAGTCTGGGCAGAAATTTCATTATCCGCTTGAAGAAGCATTGCATCTATGTCTGTCCAAAATGCACGCAGAGAAGAGTCTTATCAGACTGTGCGAATGTGCAGTCTCGGCTGAATCTTCGCTGGACGCAGAAGTTGCGGATTATATATACTACAATATTCAGTTATTCTCTAAGCGGATAACGAAGGCCCAGATCAGACTGCGCGAATGCGCAGTCTGATCTGGGCCTTTTGTCCCCATATGCGATAATGCCTTTTGTCTCATGCTTCATCATATATATATATATATATATATTTTTTTTTTCAAAACTGCTTTGTTTGTTTTAAGGCTAATTTACATATGACATGATATTAATGTCGACGTCAACGTGATACGTGATTTTTCAAACATGTTGACAGATTTAGCCTCCAGCTTCAACAACAGATGCGGTTGTTACTGAAATCGAGTTTTAGCAACAGCTTCTGTTTAACTCTGTCAGCCATGCAAACTAAGATAGATACCTTTGCGAACCGTGCAGATCTGTATGGAACGGCATGTAATCAGGATCTACATTTAGTGACATTTTGTTTTTGATACTTATTGTTGTCTGTGGTCGGGTCTATCGTAGTGGTTTTCTTTTGCATTGGCTTCAACCTCCATTACAATTTTATTTACGCGGAGCCCGGCATATCTATTTGAGGTTGTTTTTGTAAAATGTGTATGCATTTGAAGAACATCGGTTTTCTTCCAGTTTTATGGGGTTCTTAGTGGGATTATATATAACTATTCACCCCCACTTTTTTTTTATTATTCAAAGTCACACTTTTGCAGCAGAGAACTGTGCTATTGGTAACATAGTGAAATAAAAAAAAGGGAAGTACTGTGTAGAATGAATGTAGCAATGTGGGGTTTGCTCATTTAAAAGAGAAATGAGCAGTTTTCCCGTAGAAGCCCTAATTTGACCATTCGACCTGAAATGAGCTTGTTGCTGTCAATATTCGTACACATTTGTTTTTGTTTTTTTTTTTTTTTTTTCATTTTGTTCTTTTTTCGTCGTACTACGAAGAAGAAACAAAAGTTATTTTTCTTTGTTTACGATTGGGAATATGCATTCTCAAATCGAACGGATTATAAGCTGGTTTAATAATACAGTTTAATTTGATATTCAAGCATGGAAAGATTTGGGCCGAAAGAAAACGTTATGAGTGGAGAAAAGAACGAAACACTGCTGCATAGATGATTTCGGATATAGTATGATCGGCCTAGACTATGAATGGCGACATGTAATTATATATGCAGGCCAGAAAACAGACGATCATAGTTGATTTTTTACATAGCTCTGATAACGTCTATAATGTTTTTATCGTTGTGTATTGCGATAATTTATATAATTACAACCTTTCATAAAATATAACATTTTTTCACTATGCTACGATCTATAGGGAGCTAAGTAATGCATGACAGATTAGTTTCCCGGCGTATTGATGCTTTGCATCAATGTTTTCTTGTGATTATTTGTGATATAGTGTAAGATAGAGACCCTATGCGGACCTAACACATATTAATGAGCCAGCGCACGACAAAACCTAAAATACCGTATTCGACCTAATTACCGCACATACTCCTATAAGCGCACAGTCAAGCAATTCCATAGTCTTCAAGTTATAGCCAGTGTATCTTTTGTCTACTTCTTTATAAAGGCATATGTTGTGGGCACTCATTTGAATTGCATCGACTTGTCGATGCAATTCAAATGAGTACCCACAACATATGTTTTAATTAAGAAAATCAGGAAAAAAAAACTCGCATAAACACCAAATAAGGCTTTTGCTGATATTTGTTTTTAAGGGTATCCTTAGTAAGTACAGTCATATTTTGAAAAACCTAAGCGCACTGTGCGGTAATTAGGTCGAATACGGTAAGACTTGCGCGACCAGCGAAGACTCAGATCAGCCTGCGCATCCGCGCAGTCTGATCAGAGTCTTCGCTGATCGCTTGTTCTTTCTACAGCCTCTAGGCTATCCAAAGAGGGATAAACGAGAACCCTTGATATATTTGGTGGATATACAAGCTGATCTGAGTCCTTGCTGGTCTAACAGGTCTTGTATACAGGTTTTGTCGTGCGCTTGCTCATTTGTAATTCTGAGATGCATCAGAATTAAGGGTGATGTTACGATCAAAGAACCGTCTCTGATCAGCGATTTCACAGTTACACAAATTTGCATGCAACAGCAACTGCTGGTCTGTTAACAAACGTCTCGTAAAGCTGCAAGGTAAGCCAAAGCCATGACCATTCTAAAATTGCAGTGTCCATGAAAAATACTTAGACTTCCTTTCACTGTCGGCCTCGGTGGCTCAGTTGGATGCGCCGTCCGACTGGAGACCAGACGGGTTCAACCGCCGCCGAGGTCGGCAACATTCTTTCGTGGATATTGATCATGAAATATTTTCTACGGTCATTCTCTCCCTTCCGCTGATTCAAGAAGGGCAGTTGTCAGTTTCTGGCGAAAGAATGTGCACAATACTAGTTAACCGCTTAGAGGACTAAGCCTGCCCAGTAAACGTGTGGTTAGGTAAACTGACCGCGCTCGACATGACCCCATTGTGTTGACTGGGCCGTAAAACCTCAACACAAACAAACTTCCATTCACTGAATAGATTCATCACGATGAAATATCACGTCATTCCATATATTTAATAAGCATATCCCGAAGAAAGTTTTCACTTTTGACAGTTTGGGTTCTCATCGAGAACCGTCCTCAGACTGTGACCTTGACCTTGACCTCCTGACGTCATGGGACTTGACCTACTTACCACTAGACTGGTTCCTAGTCCTAAAGAAAGGTCTTCACAAGCTGCTCAGGTTGTATGCCCCCTGATCCCGTATCTTGGCTTGTTGAGACTGACTGATCCTGGTGAATAAGCAATATATGGAATAATATTTAGACCTCTTTGAATAAAGTGAAAATTAATGTTCCTGAACGATATTTCTGCTTAAATATAGTAAAAGTACATAGATTTTGCTTCCATTATACAATTATTGACCGGCGCGGGAGTCTTAATGTAGCTTTGGATTTTTACATTATCGGAGCGTGTTCGATTAGCTCACTAAGGACTTTATTGTATTTGCCGGGATCGTCGGTTTGTGACGATCCCGGCAAATATAAAAATCTTATTACATACTGTGTTATAAACAGATTAATTTTATTTTCATTTCAATCAAGAAATTTCATAAAGCTTAATAAAAGCAAACATTAACTCTTTCGGTGCCAAATTCCAGACGACATTGTCGTCTGCTTTTCTTTTTTAACAAACTATCGCTTGAAAAGAAGTTTATACGTAAAGTTGAAAGACTGAATGTCAAACAGCGTAGATCCAGATGAGACGGCTCATATGAGCCGTCTCATCTGGATCTATGCTGTTTGCAAAAGCCTATTATTATCGCCTGTGACAGTGAAAGTTAAAGAATCATATTGTTGTTCGATTTTACCTGTTACATTGAAAATTTATTAAACTTTAGTATACCCTTGTCCCATATCTCTATGTAAACATGAACAAAATTTGCGCCGGTACTTAGACGTTTACGTCTAAATATTTTGTCTTGTTTTTTGTTTCAATCCACATGACAGAATGACAGTGGAAAAAAGTCTGTGTGCAATGAAGCAGCGTTCGGAGTAAAACAAGTGCGTCTGAGTAAGACAGTGTGTGGAAGAAAATGTTGGGAAAAGGCGCGTAGAGGAGAACCATTTAATTTCGAGAAGCAAATACAGTCGACTCTCGTTATCTCGAACTCCAAGGGACTCTATGAAACACTTCGAGATATCCATATTTCGACATATCAGATTTGCGTAACTGGGGAAAACAATTGATCGAACAACCACCTTAAACAGAACGAATATGTAATTTGACTCCTAAGTAAGAGATATATTGAAAATATAGTGGAAAACAGGGGAAATTGCTCCTCTTTTCCACAATATTTTGATGCCTTTTGGACGATCTCTGTGTAAAACATGGACCAGATTTTCACTTCGAGATAAGCGGTTATTCGAGATAACTGTATAAATGAAACCTTCTTTTTTTACTTAAAAAGCGCATATACCCCTTCTTTTGACAATTTCCTGCAAATATTTAGCGAACTTACTTGGTACGGAAGCCTTAGAGTCGTACATGTGAACCTTCAAAGCTTGGACTTTTATGTAGTTATGTCCTATTCAGTATTGAAACAATGAACATCGAGTGATTAAGTTTAATGTCTTTTTCTTAAAAAAGAGTTCAAGATAACTTTTGGAATAAGATATGGTAATGAAAAATATATATTTCATTTGGTAAGCAATAGGCGAGTGAGCTGTACTGTGGTAATAATTTTTTAAGCCCCGTCGCGGCAAAATACAATGGAGAGAGTACGGATAAGCAATTACTTACGCCGAAAATTAGAGTTTAGTTCTCTTTGTTGCTCCTAAATTTATCGGCTCACACTTTCACGTACTCATAATTGAGCCAGCTTATGAGGAAAGAGTACTTATCACATAGGCGACCAGCAAAGGCTCAGGTGAGATTGCGCATAAACGCAGTCTCGCCAGAGCCTGCGCTGTTCGCAGACATATAGTAGAGACATTGAAGAAGCTTCAGGCTAAAACGCCCGTCTGTAGCCCAAATAGGGACTGCGCATGTGCATTTGAAGAACCACAAACTGGAAAACCATAATGTCCCTTTTTTCGTGTACAGGCTCAATTAAAAATCCTTAAAGGCCGTATTCTTACCTGCATTCATATTTTCACATGACGTGTAATGTTGCATCTAAGCTCCAAAGTGATATTCGGGGTGTTCATAGGGTGATCCTAGGCATTAATGGGTTTACAGGATAGCCAGCTTTTAAATATCTAGTACATAAGGGCCCTTTTTGTTAAAGAGAGGAGGACAGATTTTTTTGTTAAAATATTTGACAATTTCACGGTTAACTCGCAATCTATATGCATCTAAAAGATAGTTGACAGCAGCTTTGTGTTAATAAAAGGACCCTGCCACATAAAAACCAACATTGTGGCATGCGCAAACCCTCTACAGACCATAGGAACAAAGAAAAATCAGACAGCGCGCTGAGCAGTCTGATCAGAGTATTCACTGTTCGCTTAAACTATTCCAAGACCATGAGAATAGCGGACTAGTACCACAGTGCGTGTGCGAAGGCTAAGCCCTGCTATTGGCACATTGCTAGTTTTGCTGTAGCCATTCACGCTACCCTCCACCCGGGAGACGGGTACCATAAAGAAAGACATTTTGGGCATAAGGTATATATGACGGCCCTGCCAAGCAGGCATATCCGCGCAGTCTGTCCAGGACTTTTCTTCTTGGCTTTGTATATTATTCAAGGCCCACATACGACACTGGCGAACGATGAAAATTTGATCAGACTGCGCGAATGATCTTGGTCTTCTCTGTTCGCATTTGTCATTAAGTACCTTTAGCTTAGTCCAGTCACGACTGGGCTAAGGTTATCAGTCTCAAAGATGAACCACAAGATATAAGATAGTTGTCATCTCAGTTTACATTTTAACTTCCTTTCAGGATACTAAATATCGTGTGAACCCGTTAGAAGGAGAAACTGGGCCCCAACATGAGAATGTTTTTTTGTCGCCTAAGCGGACGACGAAGGCCCTGATCAGACTGCACATTCGCGCAGTCTGATCAGGACCTTCGTTGTCCGTTTACATAATAAGTAGATACTGTAGAATATGCTGGCGAATCGAGAAGACCCTTATCAGGTACTGTGTCAAAAGCGCAGGCTGATCTGTGCCTCCGTTTGTTGCAGCTGGGCACATGTCATAAGGCCAATTTTCCCATGTTATGGCTCAAATATTCGAAACATCTGAATGAAACTCGTGTAAATATGTATATAGACAATAGGAGCGAGGTCTGTGGGGCCAGGTTTTGATCCCAGCGGTTTTGATGTTGGTCGTTTCAGGGCGGTGCTACTGTTCCGGTTCCTAATTGCTTGCCTGTTTTGTCTTCATTTGTTTGTTCAGTTTGCGACTTAGTGATGTTGTGTGCCGTACAGGTAGTCCTATTAGGCCCCTTATCGGTGCTAATGACGGACTGTGTTTCCCGTGATATACTGAGGCATTTCCTGGATATTTCCATATTAATTTTACATGAATATCAGGGGCGGATTCAGAGGGGGTTCTTAAGATTCGGTCGAATCCTCCACCTTTGACTTAAATTTCTTTTTCATGGGAAATGTTGGATAAATCTGATAAGTTTAGGATACCGTAATTACTTTGAATATTCACACCCATTACTCTTTACCTTACACTTCTTGTCAACAAGTCTACTTTACTACCTATAAATGTATGTAAAGTTTTTGATTCAGTGGCAAAGAGTATAGATCCTGATCAGACGCCGCGTTCTGCAGTGTCTAATCTAGGTCGTCACTGTTTGCTCAGGCCTGTCTTTCCGAATACATAGAGTAAGTACGGATATTTGATAAAATGGACTTCCCTCAGAAATCACCCTGTATCTACCCCTGTATATATGCAGTTGCATTTTTATGGAGGGTCACTTATATCTCACTATTTAAAAAAATTATGATTTCATTTAATTTTAAAAATTCAATTTCAATTGATGAGTGTTAGTTTCTTTCCATGCAGTCTGAAAGGCCGTAAGCAAGCTAGCAATTATACTTCGACCAATCCACTGAGCAAGAATCTTGGAACTGTTTTCTTTCCGTAGCTTTCTAAACCGCGCTGTTTAATTCGCCTTTTAAGCGTAAACATGGTCGGGTTGAAAGGAATGAATATAAGGAATGAATTTCATAGTCAATTTTATCGATCTGTAAACGCCGAGTAAATTTTACCTCAATACGAAATGAAGAGAGTCGTCCAAAATTCGCCTATGAAATAATAACCTGACAGCAAAATTGTAATTTTTGAAGCATTGCTTGAAATGTTTTAATTATAAAATGATGAATGCATAAGGGATGCATCTAGTATATTTTCCGTCTTTTTCACAAGGGGTACAATTTTATGTTTTCCTTTTTGCTTTCCTGCACACCACGCTCTTTCTAAAAGAAGGGTCTACTCTAAAAGGAAAGTGGAGCCCTTTTAAGACGGAAGGCCAAACGGTTTTGACAGTCGCCTCCCCTAAACTCTATCCATGCCTCTGAAGTTTCCTGGCTTAACACATTAAAATGTAAAAAAAAAATCCCGGATCTCATACTCATCACGAAAGCATGCCTATATAATTTTGACCCCCTTGAACCCCACTTATATATAGTAAAAATGGGGTTTATAGGGGTATACATTATTCTTCTTATTTCTGCTCAAAAACATAGATTGTGGGTACTCGTCGAGGCGGTTCTGAGGAGTACCCACAATCTATGTTTAGAGCATAAATATGAAAAATATCAGAAATTTTTATCTGCACATTTTCATTGTTTGGTGGTAAAGTTTTCAGTACATTTGAATAGGCATGTTTTCGTAATGCATAAAACCGAAATTCTGATCCCTATCAGAAGGGTGTACCGTGCACCCTTGCTTAATAGGGGAATATTTAATCGCAATGTCACCATATATATCTTAATTTTAGTATCATTTGGTAAACTTTGGGAGGACATTCAAATTGCGGTTAACAAATGATGCAGTTTTTAACCGCTCCGTTGAATTTTACAGGTGAGTCGCGGTATGAAAGAGGATTCGAATGTTATAAGCGGACAACAAAGGACCAACACAGACTGCACATCAGCGCAGAGTGTTCAGTGCCTTACCCTGCCAGCATTCTTTATAAATCTACAGAGGGCCGTTATCGGCCCGTCAGCTACCCTGACTCATATGAACCGTCAAATCTCATTCACTCCAAAAAAAAAATCAGAAAGTAGTCAGCTGCAGTTGTTATTGGCGCTTGAAGGGTTAAATTACCGCCTTGTGCAGGCGTATATGCTTGGCTTTTTTTTTTTTTTTTTTTTTTTTTTCATCTTGAATTTTTTTTTTTTTTTTTTTTTTTTTTTTTGTAAATTAAGTATCTTATTAATTGCCCGGGGCAATTCACTTTGAACTTGTCTGTTCTTCAAAATGTAAAACGCGTCTATATATTAATTGAAATTTCTTAAATGACAACTTTGTGTAGGTAGACAGAGTGCTGAAAAAATAAACTGTTTGCTCTGCAAAATACAAATGTAATATAATATGTTTACTGTACATGCTGAATAGATCTAGAATATGAACACCTCAGTATTTGTAATACTTAAAGTGCTAATGACAACTACAGCAGACTACATTTTGATATTTTTATATAATACAGAAAATAAGACTTGACATTTCAAGTCTGGAAAGTCTTATTTTCTCTGAAAATAATACTAATACTAATAATAATAATAATAATAATAATAATAATAATAACAATAATAATAACTAGACGATCCCTAAAGGGGATGACTGCTCCTGCTAGTGTCAATTTGACTTTTTGGCAAAATTTGTAAGTAAATCAAGAGTATGTAACTCTAGCAATAAAAAAGTGAGGACTTCTGTGACCTTTATGCAAATGGTCTGCCTACATGCTTACTTTGCTGCAAGTTTCAAATCATTATCTTGAAAACTATAGAAGTAGCGTAGACACCAATCCTACTATGCCTTGTGTATGAGGAAAACTTTGTATGTAAATCAAGGGTATGTAACTCTAGCAATAAAAAGTTGAACAGAGTAAATCAAGGGAATGCAACTCCACCAATAATAATTTGATCAGAGTTCTGTGACTTTTATGCACATGCTCAGTTTATAGCCTTACTATAGTGCAAGTTTCAAACTATTACCTTAGAAACTAAAGGAGGAGATGTGGGAACACGTACGGTACCTCAAAATTTGACGGACGGACATATGGACGGGCGGGGGTGTAGGTATGACGGAGTAAAACTATATGCCCTCTTCCAGTTCGTGACGGGGCATAAAACCACGATAAGAATATCGTCTACAACAGTTTTGCTTATTTGCTTAGCAGATCTAACGGTTAATGATACAGCAGATAGACAACGAAGGCCCTGATCAGACTGTGCGTATGCGCATGCCCTCGCTGTCCACATATGCGCAGAAGATCCCGTTTACAATGACGCAATTCACTTTCAAAGATCCGTGGTCATCTTGCCTACCTTCTTGGTAAGCTGAGTTTTGAGTTACTCTTTACCCCTCTCAACCCTGAATTTCAGAAATAGACTCCTCCATCTCTGAATTTGGACACATCCATGGCTGCAAATAGGGGTTTCAGTCAAAAATCAATAACAAAATGCCAAACAGTGTGGATTAGACGGCTCTTCATCTGGATCTTCACTGTTTGTAAATGTAGTCATTTGGGTCTATAGGGCTGAGCGGGTCATTACGAAAACACGCCTATTCAAATATATTGAAAATTTTACAACCAAAAAAGGAAAATTTTCAGTTAAAAGTTCTGATATTTTTCATATTTCTGCTCAAAACATAAATTGTTGGTACTCGTTAGAACCGCCTCGGCGAGGCGGTTCTAACGAATACCCACAATATATGTTTTTAAGCAGAAATAAGAAAAATAATGTATACCCCTGTAAACCCCAGTTTTACTATATTTTTACTATATATGAGTGGGGTTCAACGGGGTCAAAACTATATAGGCATGTTTTCGTTATGTAAACACAATATAATGTTTACAAAACACTTGTAACCTTAAAATGTCCTGTTATACTGCCGTATTCAACCAAGTCACCACAATAGGCGGATTGCTCTTAAAACGTTGGGGAACTGCTCACATGAGAACAAGCGGGACGAAAGCACGAAACACCGAATGGCGAAGCAGAATGATAAAAATTGACTCAACTACCCCGTTATCAATTTGGATTCCGGATTTCGACCGAAAATCCACATGTCGGCAATCCACATGTCGGGTGAGTGTTATGAATGAAACTATACTGGTGTCTTATTAGCTTGCCCACTGTTCTATTTATATCTATCGCAAGAACATTCTGAAAGCAACACGGCATTATAAGTAAGACTCGTTAGGCGTAAAACATGTTTCCGCTAACATGCTGAAAAATATTGGTCGGTAGGTCGCAGATTTTTTTATTATTATTATTATTTTTTAGTCTATTTTTTCTCCAGAAAAGAACAGGGTCTGGTCTGTAGTTTTATGAAAATACAGGTATTTTGTTGCTTTACTTTTGGTGCTTTACTTTTTTATTTTGCATTTTTACTGATAAAAATAGCAGAATTGGGTGTTTGAAACAGAGTAAGTCGGGTTAGCGGAAACACAGCTTTTTTTTTTACGCCTTATTTCCTAGGTGTGTATCTTTTTACTAGAAAATACCAGCTTTTGTACACATGCCCCTAGTAGGTATTGCAACCAAAAGGTCAACAGGACAATGCAATAACTGGTCAATTTACAGTCAAAACAATTATTCTTTGCAATAAAATACAGTCGACTCTCTGAAATATTTCGAGATATCTGTACCTCGACATATCAGATTTGTGAAATTGAGAAAAACATAAATCGAACAACCACGTTTCACACATGAATATGTTAATTGATTCCTGAAGTTAGAGGTGTATTGAAAATATTGTGGAAAAGAGGAGAAATTGCTCCTTAGGAGCAATTTCTCCTCTTTTCTGCAATATTTTGGTACCTGTTGTAAGATTTCCATGTTAAAACAGAGACGAGATTTCCACTTCGAGAAAAGTGGTTATTCGAGATAAGCGAAGTCGAGATAACGAGAGTCGACTGTAAAACAAAAGTATGGAAGATATTCAAGAAAAGCCATAGTCACTGAACATAGCCAAATAATGACACCAAGAGGAAGAGGTCACAAACCAAGGAATAGCAAAGCGACCAATTCACACTTTCACAGTGCCAGACAGGATCCACCAAACAGAACAAAAAGAAAACGAACAGGACAAAACATGCAAAAGGTCCCACAGCTACAAAAGGCTCCACTGCGACAGAAGGTCCCACAGCTACAAAAGGCTCCACAGCGAAAAAAAGGTTCCACAGAGACAAAAGGCCCCACAGCGACTAAAGGTCCCACAGTGACAAAAGCAGCCACAAGACCACAGAGAGAACAAAGAACAAACAACACTATAGAACACCCGCCTTAGAACGACCAGCAATAAAACTATCGGGGTATGTACCCAGCTAGCATTCTACGTAAATCTACATCGGGCCGTCATCGGCCCGTCAGCTACCCTGACGGGCCGATGACGGCCCGATATAGATTTACGTAGAATGCTGACTTGGTAGGGGGATCGAGTTACTAGCACCAAATATTCGCCCTAGGTTCAAATGTTGTGAAAACTACAAAATGGTTACAGAGCCCTTGTGGAGCCCTTACATATGGATTTTTTTTTATGTTTTGTCCTGTTCTTTGTCTTGCTGTTTCTAGTGGATAGTGATCACCCCACAGGCGAAAAAGGAGCTCTGTACTTTGTCTGTCTTTGGGTTTTAACTGTTCATTAGGAAATTGTTTGTAGGTAAAACTATAGGGAGAATCCAGGACGAACGTGGCTTCCTAGCAATACAGTTAACAATACAGTAAATACTATTTCAGGGGTCAAAACGTCGGTAATCTAGCCCTTTCACCCTAGGGTTTCTTATGTCGGCTCTTCTGTCTTTGGGTTGGGATAGGTCCATTGTTGCAAATAGGGGTATGAGTCATAAATCAAAAACAGATTGGCAAACAGTATAGATCCTGATGTAATGCCTCGCGACGAGCCATCTCATCTGACTCTGTACTGTTTGCAAGGTGTCTGGTTTAGTTTACAGGGCTGAAAGGGTTAGATTACATCCTTGTGTTTCTGAAGTGGACTCTTCCCGCTTTGAATCTAGTCAGAACCACTGTTCTAAATAGGGCTCTGAATCAACAATCAAAACAGAATGGCAAACAGTGTAGATTCTGATAAATAGTATGAGCCGTCTCATTAAGATCTATAATGTTCACAAAACATATATTTTGGTTTACAGGGCTAGGATTTGTTAAGGGTTATGCTCAAAGCTTCACAGGTGTTCTTATAATTATGATCATCGGAGTATGAAAGATAAATTACTTCACTAAATTGCAGCAAAATAAGTGCATTCCAATAAAATGCACTCTGAAACGGAAATTCACTAATCGTATAATAAATTACACAGTGACAAACTACCGTATAACTAAAATGCATGCGTGTATTTTTTTTTTCAGTCGCAAGTCAGAAAAAATGTGTCGGGGTCCGGCATTCCCTAGCGAGTAAACACACAACGTCGTAATAACGTCGGTTCGACGTCGCTGCGACGTCATGACGTCGCAGCGACGTCGAAACTACGTTATTACAACGTTGTGTGTTAGCTGGGTATAAGATTGCATATGCGCGCAGTCTGATCAGAGTCTTCGCAGGCACTCTGTGAGTAGCACGGATCTAAAGCGGCTTCAGGCGGACAGCGTAGACTCTGATCAGCCTGTATGGATGCGCAGACTGGTTTCAATTCTCAGATCCCTGAGTTCCCGCTTCATATTGTTTTGAGATATGTGTAATAGTGTATTCTAACACTCCTCGCCTATATAGCCAATGGTTAAACTCAGTGATATATTATGCAATAAATCACTGGGCGGAAACGCGCGACGCTATCTGGCGCCTTTCCGACGTCATTTCGACACGCTGCTGACGTCAGCCTTAATTTCTACGACGCTAGACTGTGTAACGTCGTCTTTCTCACTTAAGCAACGTAAGAAATGCATGTAAACGTCAGCGTTACAGTAAAAACTTTTGGCGGGATTTCTTTATTCGATGGCGGAAAGTTTGAAAAATCTAAAGGATGCAATTACCTTTTCGTCGTTTTCTATGTGTTAGAATCGAAATAGATCAGCTCTTGTGCGTGATTTGTTGAGTAATAAATCACAGTTTGTCGGTCAGTTGTAAGAAGATAAATCACTCGCGCTCCGCGCTCGTGATTTGATCTACTTTACAACTGACCTCCAAACAGTGATTTATTACTCAACAAATCACTGCTAGAGCTGATCTATTTCTTAATTTCTTTTCATTTACTCTAAATATTCGAATAGACGTGTCATTTACTTAGATCATTCACATCAAACTGTATCATACTGGTTGTACATGTACACAATTGTTTTTTTTTTTTTTTTTTTTTTTTTTCAAACATACTAGTAGAAATATTGAACCACGATGCATTCGAATGGTTATTAGTTAACCCTTTCATTTCCGAAGATTCTGAGGTGGACACTTTGATCGTGAATTTGAACATGTTCACTGATGCAAAAGGGGGTTTCAGTTTAAAATCAAAAAACGGAATGGTAAACAGTGTAGATCCTGATGAGACGGCTCGTTACGAACCGTCTCATCTGGATCTACACTGTTTGCACATGTATCTGTCTTGGTCTGACGGGTTGGAAGAGTTAAAATCAGTAATGATAATGATGATTATCAACCAATTCATTGTACAATGAAAGTAGGTACAGGGATAAGTGAAAGCTGTTATTAGATTCTGTGTCCTATGATTTGAACAAATACATATGACTACCTATTGATGTGATGTCTTGTATGCAAGATATAGGAATCTGAGATGTTCGCTGGCGATAGAAATTCTTTTCATACTCACACTATCCTACCCAGGGAAGACTTCACGTGTGGTTCATCAATTCATTGGTTGTTTAGGACGTCACGTTACTCTATTGCCAGGCTTGCGTCATCATGGCGTGACGAATTACGTCAATCTTCAAGATGGCAACTTCATTGTCTATCAAAGGGAGTGCTGCGTTTAAACCCGTTGAAAAAGATCAATAAACACTGGAAATTGAAAGGTATGCAAGTAAAAGATCCTATAATGGGTATTCGGTGCGTATAGAAAATCCCGTCCCTCGGGCTCATGCACTGTCTGGCAAGCCTCGTGACGCCAGATAGTCACCCTTGTGACTTTTTTTTGTTTTGTTTTGTTTTGGTTTTTGTTGTTGTTGTTGTTGTTGTGTGTGTGTGTGTGTGTGTTTGTGTGTGTGTGTGTGTGTGTGTTTTATATGCACCGAAACAATAAAATGAAGATACCCAGGAAATGCTACAATCACGAAGCACAGCCCCGCCCCCTCCCCTCCCCCCCACACACACACACACAAACACACCACCAACACCACCCACACCCCACAAGGCACCAAAAGAAGCAAAGACAAGGAACAAATAATGACAACACAAATATTACATATTAAACCACAGACGCACAAACAAAGAACTGCAAAAAAGAACGACCTTGGAACTGTCAGTAAGAAAACAGCTCATCACGAAAACATACCTATATAATTTTGACCCCTTAAACCCCACTTTTATATAGTAAAACTGGGGTTTACAGGGGTATACATTATTTTTCTTATTTCTGCTCAAAAACAAAGATTGTGGGTACTCGTTAGAACCGCCTCGCCGAGGCGGTTCTAACGAGTACCCACAATCTATGTTTTGAGCAGAAATATGAAAAATAGCGTTTTTATCTGAAAATTTTCAATTTTTTGGAGGTGAATTTTTTCTATATATTTGAATAGGCATGTTTTTCGTAATGTTGGGGAGGATGGTGTGGGGTTCAACCAATTTTATCCGCAGGAAACCTCCCCTTAATTCTGATGCAGCTCCAATTACAAATGTATGTTCAGTCCTCATAAGGGGTCCTCTACCTCACATCACACTGAAGCACATACAATCAAAACCACTGTGAGGAAACATAGCTAAGGACTCAATGGCGAACAGTATGAAAAAAATCTTATATTTCTGAGACCTATCTGTCCAAATACTTAGATTAAATACGGTATAAAGATTTTATAACTATATAAAAGTCAGTCATCGCTGAGATTTTCACAAAATTCAGCCATAAAAGCGTCTGATACAGTTAAATCACTGACAGAGACTTACATGTATATGTATTTGGAACGAAATTCATGAATGAACATTTGTTAACCCTTTAAGTGCTGTGCAAAATTGTAACAGACGACATTCTATATTTGTTATTGTTATGTTAGGTAGCCGATTCACATGGAATGTCAAAAAAGGCAAGAGAAAAGTCCAGGGAGTGCCACAATCACAAACCGCAGCCCTTCCCAGACCCCAAGAGGAAGAGGAAACCGACAAATCCAAACAAGCACAAATCGAACAAACGTACGAAAAGCACTAAGATTAGCTCTCTCTTCCCCAAGCGAGGTAATCGCAATACTAAACGGACTGAAAAACACAAGAACAAAATGACACACGGAAAGACATACAACAAATCGCCTCGTAGAATAAACCACAAAGCAACAAAAAGTAAGACTAACACCGGGACCACCGCCTTAGAACGGTCAGTAGAGTGAACCACGGGGTTTAAAGCACTTTTACAGCTAGCTAACTTCACCCTGGGTCCCGATGCTACTCTTAATACAGAAATACATAAAAAAAATCGGTTCGCATAAAGGCTCCCAACTCAGTCAATGCGTCAAAGAGAAAACATAAAAATCAAATTAATCTCTATAATAAACAAAGATGAGTACTCATAGCTAATTGTACTGTATGCCAGAGTAAATGAAAACCAATAGTTGAACCACGGCGGGCCAAGCCAAAGACATATCGTCAAGCCCCAACCCACTGGTTAAAGTTTAACGAAGAGGCCGTCATTGGGTAGAGGCCCGAACCGCCGTCGTGCAATTAAAGAGTGAAGCATAGCCATCAACAATCCTTATTTTCTCCAGCTGCTACAGTTGTAACTGTCACCTTACAAATGTAGCACTCTGGGTAAAAAATTCAGCAGTCGACATTTCGAAATATGTTCTTATTCCACCTCCGCCCCCCCCCCCCCCCCCAACGCCCCCAGCGCCCCCAACGCCCCCACTCCCTCACCCATCTCCACCACCATCCCCGCCCCCGCCTCGAAAATGGGCTTTGACATTACATGCAATGAAGATAATTTGCATGAAATGTCAAATCCTATTTTCTGGGAAAATAAGAAAAAATACCATCAATTTGTCGTCTGCTGAATTAGCCCAGAGATGGTAAAGGCCGATTAGTATTAACCCTAGTCCTGCTGAACCTGTACATGTATATGCCCAACCTTTTCAAAGAGTGTAGATCCAGATCAATTAGCTTCTTCTTCAGAAGCCAACTGACCTGGATCTGCACTGCACTGTTTGCCATTAATTATGTGAATTTGTATCAACAACCTTGATTAAGTAATCTAATTGGCTGGAAATGAGGTGGGTGTGATATCTGAATTTATGCAGCATGGCAACGGTTAACGGTTCAGGAAATGGCTGTGGGGAGTGGAATTGAGATGAGTGAGTTTTTTTTGTTTTTGTTTTTTTTGTTTTACTTTTTTATCTACTGACAGATATGTTATAAAATTTTACGATGCTGTGTTTAGAGCAGTTATATGAACGTTGAAAGATGATACATCACGAAAACATACCTATATAATTTTGACCCCCTTAAACCCCACTTTTGTATAGTAAAACTGGGGTTTACAGGGGTATACATTATTTTTCCTATTTCTACTCAAAAACATAGATTGTGGGTACTCGTTAGAACCGCCTCGCCGAGGCGGTTCTAACGAGTACCCACAATCTATGTTTTGAGCAGAAATAGGAAAAAATATCAGACTTTTTTTATCTGAAAATTTTCAGTTTTTGGAGGTGAAATTTTCTGTATATTTGAATAGGCGTGTTTTCGTAATGAATGACTGACAGCCAGCCCATCCTGTTGCAATAAAGATAAAAGGTCATATAAAGTCTAAATTAAGGCAAGGCGACTCTTGCAAAGAATGCACTTGAATGAAAATCCGTGCATTTTTATACAAATTTCCCAAATAGCATTCTTTAGAAATCTATAGCGGGCCGTTATCGGCCCGTCAGGGTAACTGACGGGCCGATAACGGCCCGCTATAGATTTAAAAAAAATGCTTACTGGGATTGGTCAATGAGAAAACTATCGAGATTTGAGGATTTCAAAATAGCTCGTATGAGCACTGCCAATTTGAATATTCAATAATTCTTTATGACATAATAACATAATAAACCAGTATTCAGATATGGAAAACTTAAATAATATTCCATTATTAATTAACTAAGTAATTACCATGAACCATTACTTAATATTAACTTATATCAGTAGTAATCCACCACAAACATTACAACTGTATATTTACTGGGAGAGGGACTCTATAAGCATTTGCTTTCGTTCTAATCCTTTATATGTTTTCAGCTTTCGTCTGTTTGTGTTATATTGTAAACTATTTGAATAAAATATGTTTATACTAACTAAGTAATTATTGTTCTAATATTTGCCAGACATTTTTATTTTATTTTATTTATACATTGTTTTAAGAGGGTAACACAAATTAGCTTGAAAGCTATTCTACCTTGCGGCCCTCTATAAAATAAGACAGCCTGCATTATACCAATGCAATCTATACGGTTTAAGTACGGACTATACAAGGATTTAGGGGATAAAAACTGAGGGGAGGGGGGCTCAGGAGGGCCAATATCTTACGGTATTAACCGGGCCAATACAGGTCCGAGGGCAGTCGTATTGGCCTGAAGATTACTGCATTGGCCTGAGGCGAAGCAACTGTAACAGGCCAATGCGAAAATACCCAACTCACGACATTTTTATTTGTCAACTTTTTGGTTTTCAGCCTTTAAAGTGTATAAAGTCAATAAAACCTCTTTTTGAGTAGTTTTGTTCTTGTTGCTTGCTTCACCATGAGTTAATTACTGACTTTTTAAAATATTGCTTTGTTTGAATGGATAATCAGAACTGCTGTCTGCAAACAAAGCCCCAACATGTGCAGGTATCTCGATGTACTCTACATCACGAAAACATCCCTATATATTTTTGACACCCTTAAACCCCACTTTTATATTGTAAAACTTGGGTTTACATGGGTATACATTATTTTTCTTATTTCTGCTCAAAAACAGAGATTGTAGGTACTCGCTAGAACCGCCTCATGGAGGCGGTTCTAACGAGTGCCAACAATCTATGTTTTAAGCAGAAATATGAAAAATATCAGAATTTTATATCTGAAATTTTTCAATGTTTGGTGGTAAAATTTTCAGTATATTTAAATAGGCGTGTTTTCGTAATAAAGCACGTAACAGAAGCAGTTTAACTGTGTTTAAAGTCTCATCGACTGGTGAATACCTTAAAAATATTTTACCTTTATAAATATGTGCATATCTTTTTCTTTAGACATATATTCATATTAATTTTGCTTGTAAACCGCACTTTTTTCTGTCAAAAAGAAGTAATTATTTAATATTTAAAAACGTTTAGAACCTCGTTAAATATTAAAAATTTCAGCGCCCTTGACAACAGTTTTGAAACCTTTAAAAAGCATTTTAAACAGTTATGAGATCTTAAAATTTAAGAAACGCCTTAGTTACGAGGCGATCTAGTCTTCATCAAATCTGAATAAAAATGCGTTGTTTGTCAGATCTTCCTCTTCAGATGCATTCTTCTCCATCGCTGTATTCTCCTGGGCCTAGTTGTTCAAAGCGTCGTTAGCTTAACGAGCTCGTTAAGGGTCATTTCCTTAAATGTTTTTGCGGATTCAATATACAATATTCTGATATTTTTTCTGAAAAAATGAGTTTTCAGCAAAAAAAAAAAAAAAAAACCCCAAAAAAAAACAGCATATTTGCGTATCACTCGATGTAAATTTTAACGAATCGTTAACTAACGACATCGTTAGCTTTGAACAACTGGGCCCTGAATATTTATATACAAACTAGACATTATTCCACTGACTGAACTCAATAGTCAAGGATAAAATGGATACAATTTAATAGAAAGGAACTCTTTTTAAAATGTCTTGCATTCCATCTGAATAAGTTATCTCTAAAAGAAAAGAATTTGCCTCCCTTGAAGCAAATTCTTTCCTTTAGAATAGATCCCAAGGAACTATTTGCAGGGAAGCAAACATGAAATCACAGTTATCTTCCTTGAAAAATCCCCGTAGTAGGTTGGTCTGATGCTCAAGTAGCATGTAAAAGGACAAATTAAGCATTTTAGCTCAGTACACCAAACACAAATACATGTAAGTATGCAAACAGTGTAGGTCTAGATGATCTCACTGTTTAAATTTGGACTGACATCCCTATTAGTGACAGTGAGCATTTCCAAATCCAAGGACAGAAGAAAAGCTGGAGCGATATATTTCAGCCACGCAGTATTTATTAGAAACAAATATCACAGTCACTATCAGCATAAAACTACATGTCATGGTATTTACATCTACAACAGTTGTCTTTGTTTTTGCTTTTATTAGTTTTTGTTATTTTTTTTGTTGTTGTTGTTGTTGTTGTTGTTGTGTGTGTGTGTGTGTGTGTGTGTGTGTGTGTGTGTGTGTGTGTGTGTGTGTGTGTGTGTGTGTGTTTTCTTTTCAGAGAAAATAAGACTTGATATTTCATATGACTCGTCTGCCTAGCAGAACGCCAATTCTCCAGCAGACGATTCATACGAAAAGTCCAGTCTTAATCTGCTCTGAAAAATTACAAAATTAATTTAGTCTGCTATCAATGTTTTAAGTTAAAAGAATTTATTCAGGTTTTTTGTTCGGTTTGATGCAGAAACAGAAATAGCTAAACCACATTTTTGTCATTGTGATGGACAGTTATATAATATCGTATTTACACTAATTATTAGCACATCTTACCTCCTTACAATACTTGTTCTTACATTTTACTCAAAATACAAAAATTGATTGTTACCATTTTACTACCTGTTCTTGAGTCTAAAACATTGCTGAATTAGTGGCAAACAGTGTAGACACTGATCAGACGCTGCGTTCTCTGATCTTGATCTACTCTGTTCAGACCTGTCTCAATCCTAGATTAAAAAGGGTATTATTTATATCGATCGATCGTCCGCGAAATTTAAAATACTCAATATTTACAAAAAATAAAAAGTTCTATTTGCCTTTTGCTGCAACCCACATAATGGGGTATTGATACATTTTCAGGGGAGATAACTCTATCAGAATTCATTACGAAAACACGCCTATATAATTTGATCCCTTAAATCCCACTTTTGTATAGTAAAGCTGGGGTTCACAGGGCAAAACAATATTTGTCTTATTTTGCTAAAAACATAGATACTCACCGAGGCGGTTCTAACGAGTACACACAATCCATGTTTTGAGCAGGAATATGAGAAAATATCAGAATTTTTTATCTGAAAATTTTCTTTGGTTTGGTTGCAAAATTTTCGATGTATTTGAATAGGCGTGTTTTCGTAATGGTTGTCCCCTTCAGAAAAGGGTTTTATTGTAAAGGAGAGAATTTGCTCCTCATTGTGAGTACACCTTTCTTTCAAAATGACCTAGATATTCAGGAAAGCAAACAGGAAGTCACAAAATGTGTCTCCCTTGTGAAAAAGACGGAAAATTTACCAAATGTATCGGTCCCCTTAAATACAGCGTTAAATGTCCCTTGCGGCATTCTCTTCTCTGAACAAACATGGTCATGTACGTCTGTTTCTGGTAATTGATCAAATTTTGTGAAAATCACAATATGATTGCGCAAATATTTGTAAGCTGTGATTTGGGATTAGGAATAGATCAATAATCTAACTACATTCTAAATACTGTTTGTGTAACATCTTTGTATTAATAAACACGGTACTCTTGGTGCCGTTTTGAGAGTAAAAGGCAAATAATTGGATATCAGACTTGTTTATTTTAGGTTCAGATCAGCAAATAAACTAAATGCTTTAAAATTCTTGCTTCAATCCGCGCCTGAGGGTAGGGTTTTCCGTGTCTACCCTAAGTATTCGGGCAGACTAGGCTGAGCAAACACTGTAGACCCAGACATTACGAAAACACGCCTATTCAAATATAATGAAAGTTTTGCCACCAAAAAATGAAAAATTTCAGGTAAAAAATTCTGATATCTTTCATGTTTCTGCTCAAAACATAGATTGTGGGTACTCGTTAGAACCGCCTCGACGAGGCGGTTCTAACGAGTACCTATAATCTATGTTTTGAGCAAAAAAAATAAAAAATAATGTATAACCATGTAAACCCGAGATTTACTATATAACAGTGGGGTTTAAGGAGGTCACAATTATATAGGCATGTCTTCGTGATGTCCGAATGCGGCGTCTGATCAGGGTCTACAGTGTTTGCTACTCATCCAGCAATTACAGACACATCACATATTGAAAAAATCTGAAGATGGCCAGGAAAGCATTTCCCCTTTGGAGTGCAAAGAATTATTTGCGAAACTCATGACTAACTGTATATACCCTAATTATTAGGACACTGCAAATGATTTCATGCGTACCTGTTTTAAGGTGAATCAATATATCTGAAATATTTTGGCACAATTTTACAAATGGCGACACCTTTTGCAGACAGGAAGTTCCCTTTTTTATTAATACAAACCTTTCAGAAATTAGAGCTACTCGTAAAGGAAGGACTTTGCTCTCCAACGGGGAAATTCTTTTCTTTAAGAACTGTTCACAATGAGAAAGGATGCAACTTGTCAGAGTTATGCCCCTTAATAGAGGTGTATCCATCCCACTTAAATTGAATAAAAATAGAACGTGCATTTGTCACATCTTGCAAACATTTTGACAGATAAAGTGTCCTTTTCTGGAAAAGTCCTATTTAACCCTTAAAGCGCCAGGAAAGAAAAAATTGTAGCAGACGACAGTCTTTTTTTTAATTTTTCAGAGAAAACAAGTCTTGACATTTCATGTAAATAGTCTGCCAAAGCAGACGACAGTTTTTTTTTTTTGTTGTTTTTTTGTTGTTGTTTTTTTTCCAGAGAAAACAAGTCTTGACATTTCATGTGATTCGCCTGCTTGGCAGACGATTCACATGAAATGTCAAGACTTGCTTTCTCTGAAAAATAAAAAAAAAAAAGTCGTCTGCTGCAGTTGTGATTGGCGCTTTAAGGGTTAAAGAACCAAACGTGGAAAACTTTATTTCTTAAAAGAAGTCTTGAAGCTGCAAATTACGATACAGCTACAGACTTTGCCCAGCACGCTCAAAACGTTGACGTAACGTCATTTCAAAGTTGACTCAATGCCGTATACATGACGTTGAATCAACGTTGAAACATCGTTGTTTCATCGGTGTGTGCTCACTGGGTTGTCGACCTTACTAAAGCGAATGAAGGCGAATGAGTAAACATCTTACATCACGAAAACATACCTATATAATTTTGACGCCTTCCCCGCCCCGCCCCCCCCCCCTCCCACCTCCCCCCTCCCCCACTCTTTAAACCCCACTTTTATATAGTAAAACTGGGGTTTACACGGGTATACATTATTTTTCTTATTACTGCTCAAAAACATAGAGTGTGGGTACACGTTAGAACCGCCTCGGCGAGGCGGTACCCACAATCTGTTTTGAGCAGAAATATGAAAAATATCAGATTTTTTCATCTGAAAACTTTCATTTTTTGGTGATAAAATTTTCAGTATATTTGAATAGGCATGTTCTCGTAATGGTAAGATCACTGTGGCCTGGAAGTGTTTGCCTCTCTTCTTACTGTGGTCTTCTTGCTCGAAGCAGGGCCACGACAAAACGCACAATGACTTGTTTGAGCATTGCTGAAACAAATCCGCACCAGCATTCGCATTCGCACAGTCTGATCAGTTTTTTCTGTGTTCGCACGAATAATATCCAATCCATGAGGGCTCCGTCGTGTGAACTGCGGTCTCTGATCAGACTGTACGGACACCCAAGCTGGTCGGAGTCTTCCTTGTTCATGCTTGTCGCCTTGTTGATGTTGCTTTGGTCCGGTGTTTAATTCAAGTTTTACCACTCCAAGAGAAATTTCTCTAGACGACAAAACATGTTCTTATTTTCGTAGAAAACAGGCTTTGGCACATCATGCAAACTGTCTCCTAAAGAGACAATTTGGCATAAATTTGGCAAAGCCTTTTTTTCTGAGAAAGAAAAAAAGAGAAAAATATTTTAAAATGTCATCAGCTGAAATTTTTCCCAGCATGTTAGCGTTAAAGAGAGGGCTAATCACTGTTCACTTATTTGCATGTTAAATATTTTGCAAAAGGAGAAAACGTTTGCAGACAAGAAATTGCCCCCCCCCCCCCCCCACTCCACCCCCCACCCCACCCCACCTCCCCCACCTCCTGGTGCCTTGACTCATTCGGTGCCAAATTTCAGACGACATTTGTCGTCTGTTTTCTTTGTGTTTTTTTTTTTTTTTTTTTTTTTATTATTATTTTATTTTAACAAACTACCGCTTGGAAAGACGTTTATACATAATTTGAAAGAATAAATATCAAACAGCGTAGATCCAGATGAGACAGCTTATTGAGCCGTCTCATCTGGATCTATGCTGACTGCAAAAGCCTATTATTATCGTCTGTGGCAGTGAAAGAGTTAAACCTTCCAAAAGTGAAGAAAATTATTTTCGTTAATGGTACAATGTATTGCCCTTATTAGAAGGGGGGCAAATAGTTCCATGTATCAGCATTTCCCTTAGGGTGTGTCCATGCCCGTTCATAAAGAACCAGAAATCATTTTCGGGCGTGCAATTAATTTTTAAAAGGACTTCATTTTATAAATGGTTTTCGGTCTTCATATGCGCGCATGTACGAGTGTGTTTGTAAAATATTCAAAACGGTCCTATGTTTAAACGTTATGCAGTTGTTTTCTTAAATATCATTTTTTTATTTTTTTTTTTTTTTTTTTGTAGAAGAATTTTGGCCATTTTTATCATGCTTATTATAAACTGTCAAATGGTTGGTACTTCAAATTTCTAAGATATGTTGAACACCAGCCGTATAATTAGGTCCCGGCACTTAAAATGAATTTATTTATACAGTATTATACAGTTGGCTTATTAGATCCATAAATTTTTATATTTCGCCATCAAAAACGCGGTAGAAATGTGGTAGAAGATAAAACTTCTTTCATAAAAACATACCACACAGGTAGATGTACGCCCTATAATTTTGATACCTTTTGCGAACGAATACACACTGGACTTCTTTCCTGACAAAATATTTACATAAACCCAACTCATTACTGAGACGCAACAAAAAAATAAGTCCCTTGCTGCCCGCTGACTTTACAGACCCAGGGCCGCCCAGTCTAAGCAGACCCTGTGCATTCTACTTATGTAATATTTCCCTTCATAAAATCAATACAACGAATAGTGTGTCCTTGAAAGCGAATACCCAGATACGCCGGACAACCTCTTCCTACGCTGTTTGTGATACGGTGTTGTTTTCTGCGTGTCATCAGCTCATCATTAAGCTGGTTGACACGGGGCTTTGCTTAGATAATGAGATATGGACACCAAATGAGCCTTTAAGTCAGAAAACGTACCTTCAGTCATTTGCGCCTAGCGACTACTCAAATCAGTCTGCGCATCCGCACAGTTTGTTAATAGTCTTCTTTGTCCGCGTAAAGAAAGTTTGCATCCTTGGCTATCCGAAATGAGTCCAGTGAAGATTCTGATCAGACCTCGCATTTGCGAGGTCTGATCAGAATTTTCGCTGGGCGGGCATGTTGGAAGTTACGTTTTCTAACGTTGCGGATCAAATTCAGCCCCATTAATGGACTGATTGTAAATCTTTTTTCCCGATTTTTTCCGCAAATATTTAACTTTGATGTACCGTTATGCAAAAGCATTGGTATAGACATGATTTTACTTGAGATTAAAATTTATGTAGATCCAAGGAGAGATACAGAGAATTGTGACTAAAGGGAATAAGATCGATTTGGTAAATTTTCGGTCCTATTTTGCAAGGGGGACTTGTGACTTCCTGTTTGCGTTCCTGCACACTAACTTCCTTCCTAAAAAGAGTCTATTCTCGAAGGAAAGAGTTAACTCCTACAGCGTAAACCCTTTTTCAAAAGAGAGGCAAAACCATATTTCATTATGAAAACACGCCTATTCAAATATATTGAAAATTTCACCTCCAAAATCTGAAAAATTTTCAGATAAAAACCTCTGATATTTTTCGTATTTCTGCTCAAAACATAGATTGTGGGTACCGTTAGAACCGCCTCGGCGAGGCGGTTCTAACTAGTCACGTTAGAATCGCCTCGGCGAGGCGGTTCTAACTAGTACCCACATTCTATGTTTTTGAGCATAGATAAGAAAATAATGTATACCCCTGTAAACCTCAGTTTTACTATATAAAAGTGGGGTTAAAGGGGTCAAAATTATATAGGCATGTTTTCGTGATGGTCAGAAGTGTCTCTCATGAAAATATATCCATTTCTACCAAGGGCTGAATGTACTCATTTCAGTTTCTACCCAACCACGAAATCTCATGATTTTTCCAAGCCAATTATTTCCAAGCCAATTATTTTGTCTTTTGCTGTTAAAGCTGCTTGCATCGTCTGTTGCTCTCTAAGAAAGTTAATTGAATACAGGTTGTCGATGTACAACAGCCGACAAAGAATTTCCTGTGAACAAAATCGTATACACGCCCAGAGTCACTGATTGGTGAAACACAGACTCTTCTGTACGTGGGTCCCCTAAAGCTGGTCAACTTTCATTTTAGTCTATATGACTTCGTCACAGGTCAGTTTTCTATGGCTCCTTAGTTCTTTCCTGATAGGAGCACTGAGTCAACCGTGTAAGACAGCGGCAAGCGTTCCTTTTTTTTTTTTTTTTTTTTTTTTTTTTTTTTTTTTTTTTGTATTTTCCTTTGACAGAACAGCGGGATAGCCATCTTTTTTTTTTTCTGACTGAATAGATAGAAGAATAAATGAAGGAATGGATGGACAAACGGTTGATAAGTAAACTCCGGAGATTTGTTTGTGTTGAGGATTTACGGCCCAATCAACCCAATGGGGTTATGTCGAGCGCGGTCAGTTTTCCTAACCACACGTTTACTGGGCAGGCTTAGTCCTCTAAGCGGTTAACCAATATTGTGCACATTCTTTCGCCAGAAACTGACAACTGCCCGTCTTGAATCAGCGGAAGGGAGAGAATGACCGTAGAAAATATTCCAAGATCAAATCTCCACGAAAGAATGTTGCCGACCTCGGCGGGGTCAAACTCGCAACCTCCTGATCACCAGTCGGACGCGCATCCAACTAAGCCACCGAGGCCAGCAAACTAACCCTCCGGTGACGCACCAGTATTGAGATAATGTAATTTGTCCATTACTTTTGACCAGTTCCGTCCACTTGATATCAATTTTATATTGGGTTCAAAAAATGACGACCTTCAAAAATGTCAAGGTCTTCATTTCACAGACATGCGCACATGGGGATTACAGTACGTTGTAAATATCTTACACCATAAAAATTGCATAGCTGAAATTAATTTCTGCGGGGTTACATGTAAATCTCTTCCATCATGCTTCAGCCTCGTCAAACAGGTTTTAACGCGCGCTAAGCATGACGACAGTTTGAAATATTTTTTATTTATTTATTTATGTTCTTTTTTTTTTTTTTTTTTTTTTGTTGTTTCTCAGAAAATAAGGTTTGACATTTCATGCAAATTGCTGAGGCAATTTGCATGAAATGTCAAACCTTATTTTCTGAAAAAAGGACAATATTACGAATTTGGCGTCTGTTGAATTTGCCCAGAGAGTGTTAATGGTTCAAAGAAAGATAAAATGTAATATTTGGAGGTCAAAGCCAACTTGATGTCAGATCTATTAATTACTTCGGTAACAACGTATTAACTCTAAATATTAAGACATCTTAACTCCTTACCATACTTGTCCTAAAATTTGAACAAGTCCGTTTCACTGCTTCTTGCCGTGTCAAAAACTGCTGGGTGACGGGAGACAGTGTAGAGCCTGATCAGATGCCGCATCGTCAGATCTAGTCTACACTTTCTAATCAGGCATGTCTGTCTTAGGGCAAGTACGATCTTTTTTGGCAAAGCAGACAGATATAACTGTCTGTGTTCACTTGTCAACAGTTTAAGTCGTTTATCATTTGTTTGTATTTTGATGATAACTCGTTAATCAAGGTACTTTAATGAGGTACTGGGCTTGTGAATATTACTTATTTTCAAGGACTTTATTGTTTTAACTTATCCTGCGTTAACAATTTGGAGCAGCATTTGCATAATGCCTGGATTTGGTCCGCCGAACATTATTAATGAATTATTATAACATTATAACCCTTACCACTCTATAGGCAAATTCAGAAGACAACAAACTGATTATACATTTTTGGACGTTTTTTTTTTTTTTTTTTGTTTTTGTTTATTTATTTTTCAAAAAATCATTCTTTAAAATAGCAATGGGCGGGCGGGCGGGCGTCGTTCGAGGTTTACCTTTTGGTAACCTTTTTGAAAAAAAAAAAAAAAAAGTCCATAATGCCGTTTGGCGTTTTTTCTTGTTTTCTCTTTTTGCCCATAAAATAAGCTTTCACCTTTCATGCAAATTAGACAATTTACATGGAGGACCTGAGCTAATGTTCTGGGAGAAAACGAAAAAAAAAAAAAAAAAAAAAAAAAAAAAAAAAAACAAACATTCAGATGTCATCTGGAGATTTTTTAATGGGAATAGGCTCACGTCCCAGTTGTTTCAGAGGCGCAGCTGTTTAAAGATTGCATGATTTTATACATGTCTGCAGTGTTACAAGGACAGGTAACCCATGGGGATAAAATATTTTTGTAATTGAAAGGTTTTTCTACTCGGGTCATACATTAAAAGATTCAAACAGGAGTCGTTAATGAAATTTGAAAATAATAATTCAACATCTTCCCCATACAATGTATCAGAACGCATATTTGATCTTTCCGTACAAAAAAAAAAAAAAAAAAAAAAATCAACCTAGAATCATAATTTGAACAAATTTCGTAGAACTTTCGTCCCCGATGTTATATACCACTATTCAGCCTCAAAGGTTACTCAGTTCTGGAAATGATTTTCAAGTGGAAACATCATCTGGTACAATTCGTAGAATTCCCGTCTCCGATTCTATATATCAAGATTTCATAATTCTAGCGATTTCAAGTATGACCATATCAACATACCCTCAATCCACTTGCGACAAGAGAAACCACATGAAAATTGGTCCTGAGACTTCAGAGAAAGTCACTTTCACTTCATGATTTTACACATATATACGTACATGTATACCCCGAGGAAGATACAGTTTTGATTGCAATTGATGGGTTTTGCTTCTTGAATCGTATACATTGTATATTGTAAATTTCAACTATTAGTTGGGGAAGTAACTTTCACATTGCAGTTAAAAGATCAATGGTTAACCCAAGACCATCATTTGAACAGTCTTGGTAGATCTCGCATAGAACATAGTTGACAGATTTCACATCTCCGATACTCTATAACAAGATTAAGTCTCAAAGCTTTCTTTGTTCTGGATAAAACGATTTTAAGGTGGTTTTACCATATATAGACATGGCTGACATCTTGATCAAACATTGTGACCATTTGAACAAAACCTCAATCCCCATTCGACAAGGGTTCAGTGACATTTGATGGAAATTGGTTAAGCGGTTTCAGAGAAGTTTATCCATTTCATAAGTTTATGCATATACGAGAAAAATTCCAGCAGATAAAAGTGTGATTGTTTGTTTGTGTTGAAGTTTTACGGCCCAGTCAACCCAATGGGGTCATGTCGAGCGCGGTCAGTTTACCTAAGCACACGTTTACTGGGAAGGCTTAGTCCTCTAAGCGATTAACCAGTATTATGCACATTCTTTCGCCACAAACTGACAACTGCCTTTCTTGAATCAGCGGAAGGGAGAGAATGACCGTAGAAAATATTTCATGATCAATCTCCACGAAAGAATGTTGCCGACCTCGGCGGGGGTTGAACCCGCGACCTCCTGGTCTCCAGTCGGACGGCGCATCCAACTGAGCCACCGAGGCCGGCAAAAGTGTGATTGTAGCAAGGATTGTGTTACCTTGATCACACATTTGTAAATTTCATCCATAAATGTTTTGAGAAAAAAAAGAAGTTTTAAACATTTTCCCCGAACAAAATTGATAGAGAAGCAAATTTGCGTGTGTCGTTAAAACATCAAAGGTCATCGTAGGATGGTAACTTGAACACATTTGGCAGAACTCAACTTTCCCGATGCTATTTACCACTATTCATGCAGCATTAAAGCTTGTTTGGTTCTAGCGAGGATTTTAAATGTTTTAACCATATATGGCCATCTTGGTCGACGGAGTGCAGCCATTTGAACAAACTTTTTTATAACAATTGGTCCAGCGGCTTCAAAAGAGACATTAGAATAGTTCGACGCCGGATGACGGATACATGATGACTGCTCATCTTGCGCCGAAAATCTGGGTCTGTGCATTTTATTACGGCGGATCTCATGGACAACAAGATACCCACACAATTCTCATTAACTCTTTCCCCGCTAGTGGCGATTTTTGTAGTCTGCTGATAACCTTTGCAAACAGTTTGGACCCAGATCAGGCCCGACAAAACGTCGGACCTAATCTGGATCCAAACTGTTTGCCACTCTAATGGTATTCCTGAAAGATTTTTTTTGAAAAAAATAAATAAATAAAATAAAAATCCGCAGACAACAAAAAGCATACAAAATTACCCAGCATGTAAAGAGTTCAGCACATGTTGATGATTAGTGGGAATGGATACATCCGGTAGAGTTTCCTCTAATTTTCACAAGGTAGACGATTTCAATGACTTCCTGTTTGCTTTCCTTTACACAATTACGTTCTGAAAAGGGGTATAACCCAAAGGGGTGGGGAGGGGTGGAATAATGATTCCTTTTTTTCAGAAGGGAGCAAAACATTTTTAGTTGTCCCCCTCCAAAGTGTATCAATTAACCTTAAACTTTGGACCAACGTACGCGACCGTTGCCGACGTTGCTTCAACATTGATATATTGCAATGTGCTTACTGCTTTGCCAGTTTTGAACAGAAATTTACTGCGCCTGAAAATGAATTTTCGTCACCTGGCTACATGTATCACTTGCCAAATCCTGTAGGTTCGTCTGGATTTGGGTACGTCATGTTTGGTATCTATCTATCTATGAGATTGAGCAGTAGAAAGCAGTAGTATCTTAAGAAAATTAATCTTTAATGTAATTTTGATATGTATTTAAGTACTTTATTTCAAATGTAGATATCAAATTGAATTGGTCTTTTTGAGAAAGGCCACATGATGACCGAAACGTCGTGTTCCTTGGCAAATAAAGTGATTGTTTAAAAAATTCTATTTGGATCCCTTATTCATTTGGATCACTAGTGTCATAAGGAAGAAAGCATACATGTATATACTGTATATGCTGAACTGCACCATGAGAAGAGGTGTCTATAGGACATATGCAAACAATGAAGAGCGCAGCCGTAAAATCAGGTTACGGGAATACAGTAAATGTCCTAAAATTTCGAACACTTTATTCAATACCTTTTCAGCTTAAATTTTGCTTTTTGTGCATTTATCTCTTATGTCTCTTAAATGCTTGGTGGAATGGAAAACAGTGAAGACCCTGATCAGACTGCTCCTTCAGGAGCAGTCTGATCTGGGTCTGCACTGTTTGCATATGGCATTTTGTCAGAAAATTTGGTTTTCGAAATTTTAGGATATTTATGGTATCCTATTTAGCCTAAATATTGGAACCCTTCTCATACTTGTCCTAAAATTTGAACGAACAAGCTCCTTTTACTGTCAGTTGATGTGTCAAAAGCGTGGCAAATGGTGAAGACCCTGATCAGACGCCCTGTTCTGGGTCTACACTGTGTCTATAATAGGAATATTACGGTAATTTAATGATGCGCATATGGTTTTTAAGAAATAAAGGGAAGAAATTATTAAGATATTGTTTTTTATCTCTTTTGTGTCATGAACATTATACATGAAAGACAAACATCTTATACCTTGGGGAATAAATATAGGAACAAAGATATATTGGCCGTGTCAAGCGAAAACATGCATTTGAAAATGCGCGCAAATTCAGATCACCCCGCGCATGCGCAAAGTATCATCCAAGCATTTGCTCTCCATTCATAAATTCTGTAGTATCCAGTGATTCGGTTTGTGGACAGGGAAGGCCCAGATTAGACTGCGCGAATGCGCAGTCTGATCAGGGCCTTCGCTGTCCGCGCATGCTCGAAGACATGTTTTCGCATGGCGCGACCCATACATAAGATTTCTCACTCCTGTTCCAAGACAGTCTCCATGAATTATCTGCAAATGCATGTACGGTATTTACCCTAAATATTAGAACATCTAAATTCCTTAACATTCTTGTCCTGTGTAGACCTTGATCAGTCACCGTTCTTTGGCGTTTTATCTTGGTCGACACTGTCTCCTCAGGCCTGTCTGTTCCCATTACTTAGGGTTAATATGGTATCATTTAACTACGGAGGAGCGTTTGGACTTGACAGGTTTGTTTTTAATTTTCTCCTGGTCTTTGGTAGGGCAAATATATTCAGCTACTTGGTAGGGCAAAACATTCAGCTATATAAATTCACGTCAGTAATTTTATGTTTTAACCCTTCTCTTGCTGAGCACGACATGCCCTGTCTTAGCAAACAGTGTAGATCCAGATCAGTTGGTTTCTGAAGAAGCCAACTGATCTGAATCTGCACTGTTTGTCATTAAATATGTGAATTTCTATCAAAAAACCCGGATCAAATAATTGGATTGGCTGGAAATTAGAAGTAGGCGTGGCATCTTAATTTATTCAGCATGACAAGGGTTAAAGCTGTCCCAGTTTCTTGTACCAGTCCACGGTCATCACAACTTCGAGTATGACATGACATAAATCATCACGAAAACACGCCTATATAATTTTGACCCCCTTAAACCCCACTTTTATATAGTAAAACTTGGGTTTACAGGGGTATACATTATTTTTCTTATTTCTGCTCAAAAACATTGATTGTGGGTACTCGTTAGAACCGCCTCGCTAAGACGGTTCTAACGAGAACCCACAATCTATGTTTTGGGCAGAAATATGCAACATATCAGAATTTTTTAACTGATTTTTTTCATTATTTTGGTGGTAAAATTTTCAGTATATTTGAATTGGCGTGTTTTCATAATGATATGATATCCAATGTGAGAAAAAGGCCTTTATAATATGCGAATAGTGAAGGCCCAGATTAGACTGCTCACGCGTGCAGTCTTATCAGGACATCTTTGATCATCCATATACGCTGCAGTATCCTTTCTTGTCAGCCGAAAATGAAGACCCTTATCAAATTTTGCAATTGCAAAGGCTAATCTGGTTCCTTCATTGAACCTTTTTTCTGGAAAAAAGGATAGGATACTTTTTCTGCGGTTGGTATCTAACACTCTGTAGCCAGCAAAAATATGTCACCAGGCAATAATCATAAAGTTACAAACAGGTGTAACAGATGTTTTATTATGGCTAATTTAGACCGTAAACATTATAGCCGATTGAATAATATATAACACTCTGGGCCCAGTTGTTCAAAGCATCGTTAGTTTAACGAGCCCGTTAGTGTCAAAATGTTAACTGTTCTAGTAAGTACAATATCTAATTCACAGGTATTTTTGCTGAAAAAATGCCGCTAAAGCTACTCACATTTTTTAACAAAAATATTAGCATATATGGTAATTTTAATGATCACAGTTTTAACAATATGGTAACTAACGACATCGTTAGTTTTGAACAACTGGGTCCAGACCTCTTACTTATGAGTACTTAAATTCTGGGTTTATTCTAAACTGATTTTTTCCCAGGTCAGACGCCTTAGAGCACCTGGTTAGGGTCTACACATTTTGGCGGTCATCTTGCAAATATTAGATGCATCCACAGGGAGTACATTCGACTTGTTCAAATTTTAAAGAAAAGTACGGTAAGACGAAAGTGTCCGAATATATAGGGTAAATGTGGTCTTTACCCTTGTCATGCTGAATAAATTAAGATGCCACGCCCACTTCTAATTTTCAGCCAATCAGATCACTTGATCCAGATTGTTAATAAAAATTCAAATACTGAATGGCAAACAGTGCAGATCCAGATCAGTTAGCTTCTTCAGAAGCCAACTGATCAGGATCTACACTGTTTGCAAAGGCAGGGCATTTCCGAGTTCAGCAGCATCCCGGACTAGGGTGAAAATGCTATTTTGCTTAATTAAATTTTGAAATCTGGTAGCTTATTATGCCTAAGATTTCGAACTTCCTAACTCCTTACCAAATCTGAACAACTCCATTTCACTGACTGCTGATGTGTATAAAAAACAAAACTATGACTGTAGCCCCAGATCAATAGCCAACATCAGAAACGTCAAGACAATGATCGTGACTACATATACAACAATCTTCGGAAACGTGCGCTAAGCCATGATTCGGGTCAGATTCCATGTCTTGGACAATAGTACGACCAGTCTACGCTGGGTGATTTGTGGCTTTCCAAAGATCCTATCCTTCTTCAGGCACACAGCGAAGACTCGGATCAGACTGCGCGAACGCACAGACTGATCTGTGTCGTCGCTGGGCCTACATCTTTGAAAATGCATTTTACTCACGTTGTGACAGAGATAAGATACCACCGTACTGAGAATAGAAAAATGAATATAAAAAGCTTTGCTTTCCTAAATAACAACATATCTACAGACTGAATTTTCCACCAGGTATAACAACACTAATAACAATGAAAATGAAGAAAATAAGCTTACCGTCTGATCCTGACACATTAATGTTGTGAAACTAATTTTCATGTAATTGAAACAATAAAATATTGTTTAAACCAAATGAAGAATGAAGAATGAACATGAAAACTTTCAACATACGTTTAGACCACATAAATTATCGTTCCAATCCTGCCGCAGGTACAGCATTGCACCCCAAGTATTCGGACACCTCAACCCATTAAAGACTGAATAAACCCTCCCACTATATATTGGAAGAGTCCATTTTCGATTTTAGGTATGTCAGGCTATATGATGCAGATATTCCTGAAGAAAAGTGGTTGAACTATTAGCAAACAGTGGAGACTCTGATCAGACGCCGCGTTCTGCGGCGTCTGATCTGGGTCTGCACTGTTTGCCAGTTACCCGTTAGGGGCTCCAGTCTTCAATGGTAATTTGGTCTTTGCCATGATCGTCTTAAAAATTAAACGTCCATTTACTGCCTGTTGATGTAAAAACACCGCACGAGTAGCAAACGCTTTCTGATCCGGGTCTTCACTATTTGCTTATGTCTGTCTGTCCGAATAGGCTACTTTTGTTAAATACGGTACGATAGACTATAATCAATTTCAAATGATCGATGATTTGGTTCCAATACATTTCTAAATCAATCTAAAGCCATGACCATTCCAAGATGGTAGCGTCTAAGAAAAACATTTAAGCTAAAATGAGGACCTTTAGAATGGTACATATTAATCAAGATTGTTCCGGCAGATTTCAACAGTTTGGAAACGGTTATCTCATTATCTTTGTGTTAGAACATTGTGTTGACTGCTTTTGCATGATGCACATTAACCTGGGTATAGCATTTTCTACAAGAATGATTGTGCGCCCAGCGAAGACTCAGATCAGCCTGTGCCTCCGCACAGGCTGATCAGAGTCTTCGCTGTTCGCCTGAAAACGCTTCAGATCTTTGGCTACTAAGACTCCTAGCAGACTACGCGGATGCGCAGGATAATCTGAGTAGGAGATATACTGATTGTGCGACATCAGACCAATGGCGCCAGTTTATCAGATACCACAGAACCTGCTGAAATGGAACAGATACTTCCGTTGCAACTAGTGATGTTATGCGAAAGGAAAAACCCTTATACCATATATTTGGGGGTTTCATTAAGAGGCGACTGGGGCAATTTTCCGATGCTACTTTGACAAATTTGCATACGTTTTACCATAATGCGGCGTCTGATATTCTGCGGCGTCTGATCAGGGTCTACACTGTTTGTCATACATACTGCAATAATTTAGACACATTAAGTAGTAGTAGAATGGACTTCTTCAAAATTTAGAACAAGTATGGTAAGGAGTTAAGGTGTTCGAAAACTTAGGGTAAATACGGTATATATAGAACACACTGAACGACCAGCCTACTTAGTCTTGAAGCACTGAGTGCCAGAGAAGTTTGTGAAACCGCTGTATATTGTGATCAGCAAAGCTCAGGTTAGCCTGCACATCCGCAAGGTCTGATCATGGATATCTTAGTTATATTAAGAAAACATGCCTATTCAAATATATTGTAAATTTTACCGCCAAAAATGAAAATATTCAGATAAAAAATTCAGATATTCTTCATATTTCTGCTCAAAACATAGATTGCGGGAGGCGGTTCTAACGCGTACCCACAACCTATGATTTTGAGCAGAAATAAGAAAAATAATGTATACCCCTGTAAACCTTAGTTTTACTATATAAAAGTGGGGTTTCAGGCGGTCAAATTATATAAGCATGCTTTCGTGACGATTTACAATAATCTTCTGAACAGCCACTGATTCTGTATGCATGCAACAAAAACCCTGGTAAGAATGCAACATTGCTCAAGTTCATTTGGGTCTCCCTGTCTGTATATGACACCAGAGCCCATCTGACATTGCGCATCAATTGCTACCATATACAGTAGAACCTCAATGGCTCGAACCCGGATGGCTCGTTTACCGTGGATGATTCGAACTCTTTTTTCAGTCCCTACAAAATCCTTCCAATAGCTCAAGAAAATAAATATTTAGGGATTTTTTTTTTATTTTATCATGGAATTGTATGTTGTGTGTACTAATTAGAATCGCCTCATCGAGGCGATTCTAATGAGTACACACAACATACAATCATTGTGTAGAAAATCGAAAAGAAAATCCCTAAATTATCGCCATTTGCTTCCTGACTTGGCACCATAATTAACCCTCAGTGGCTCGAACCACCCATGTCTCGAACAATATTCTATGGTCCCGAAGATGTTCGAGCCATCGAAGTTCGACTGTAACAATACAGTTGAGCCACAACTTGAGAAAACGTACATTCGGTCATGTGCGCCCAACAGAGACTCAAATCAGCATGCGCATTCGCACAGTCTGATCAGTCTTCCATGTTTGCATGAAAAAAAATCTAAAAAGGTTGCCTTTGGTAACAAAGAACATATTACAGATAGAAAATGGGAGTCTCGGTTTTATTGAGACTTTTCATAAGCAGTAATGAAGTTTGCAACACTATTTACGCCCTGTATTGTATACATGACGCTTTGCATCTTTGTCAAGCTAAAAGGGGTCCAGCGAAGGTTCTGATCAGACTGCTCGAATACGCAGTCTGATCCGAATCTGCGCTGGGCTCACATGTCCGAAGGTACGTTTCCTCACATTGATACTCAGTTCATCCATCAATAACCTTCCTGAAAACACAGACCAAGTTCGATCCATCAATAACCTTCCTGAAAACACAGACCAAGTTCGGTTTTTACTATCTTTGTATAAACGTCTGTTTATCGTAATTCATTCTAATCAAATCCCCAAGAAGTCTATTGTGGCTCCTAGACCTACCCCTATAAGGATCCATGTATACAGGAGTAGGCTGAGGGGCCATAATTGGTTTACTTTTGCTTTTACGTAATCCAGAGGAACTAGAACCTGAGCTCGAATCTGAGTCTCCCTTTTTGTTTATTGGCAATAAATACATCTCTTGGTCTTGTGACAAGGGTTTGTAAATACCACAATCGAAAGAATTACTTCTATTCTGAGACAGCTTATGCCTGTAGTACTTGTTTTTGGTTTTCCTCGCATTTGTCTTTGAGCAAGAACCACTCCCATCTGGCACCGAAGATGATCTTTCTAAATTCACGCGAGAATCTCGTTTCGGATCTCGTGACTCGGGATTATCTTCTGCGCACTCATAATAGCCACTGCTGTCGTCCGATGCCGATCGATCAGCTGAAATGTCGCTTATATGACTTGCCGCGGAAGAATACTCCGAGAGACTAGAAACGTAAGTCATTGAATCCCTTTCAAATTCATCATTTGAACACTCGCGAAATTTGAATAATTTATCATTGACACAATCATGATAATCAGAAGAATCATCATCCGTTTCTTCCTCGATCGTTCGCTCTAAACTTTTGATTATCTTTCGAACATTATGCTTGAGTTTCAAATTGTTTTCGATTTTTGATAAATACAGATCGTAATCACTATTTCGTGAAATATCACTTTCACCGGAAGTACTCAAATCATATTCACAACAAGTATCAGTACTGTCTACTTCTGACTTTTCTGTAGGTTGAACATTGACTTCTCTGTCTTCTAAAGAACCTGACGCACAATGGTCTGTTTCAGACACTTCAGTTGCACTTTCAATCGGAATATGATCGGGAGTTCTCGAAAGCGAAACGGGAGTTCCCGTCAATGTCCGAGAGTTACTTTCAGCACCAGGAGATTCCGTCAGAGTCCTTGACTCTTCGTCTGATTTGAGAAACGTTTCGAGTGAACACAGATCTGGCTCGGATTTTGCATTTGAACACACTGGTACAGAATTGTCTGCGTCTTGCATTGATGGTTTAGATTTCACACATCTTGTCAGAACAATTCTTGTGTCATTTGACATGTTCGTTTGGTTATTATTTTCAGTCTTACTATCCCATGGAGGATTATATTCAATTCTTTGTCGGAAATCCTCGCCAAAGTTGTGTGAATTGCAGTCACATGTAAAATTGCAGTTAGTATCTGCCTCATTCAAATTTACACACTTATCACATTCGTTTCGTTTAAATATTTCAACATCTTGATTTGAACACGCTGGGTCGACTACTGGCACAATTAGATATGGCCCAACCTCTATTGCATTGCGTAAATCCACTTTCTGTCGAGAGCACGCATCTTTAACAAGATCCGCTTCATTCTCATTTTGACTAGGAAATTTAGATTGAACGGGATGTTCTGGAATTTCATCATAAATATGCGAAGAAGTTTCACTAAAGTTCTGTATGGGAGTGGGCATTCTAGCCCTACAAGTAGCACCGAATTTTAGTATATTTGGATGATTTAAATCATCCTTGATGATCACTGTGTGTCCCGATATCTCTTGTACAATTATCGCCCTTTTTCGGAAACCGTAATCATCTTCGACGTTTCTGTTCTTCCTGTCTTTCTTTGGTTTCTTCTTGTCTTTCCACCACCGGAACATCTTTGTTTTTACCGTCTCACAAGTGTATTGTCATTTCATTTGATCTGAAAAACAGAATAGATGTTTTATTGACACGGTTTATCTTACACCGATAACCGGTCCGGCTCGCTTAATTGTGGGCACTAAACCTGTAGAAACTGTATTGATTAATTGTTCGCACTTTAGAAATAAACCGGCAATTAAAATCAGATAATATCAGAGTATTGTGAATGAGGCACAATGGTGACACTGCATTGTTGAAGGAATCATTCAAAGAGCCGAAATAAAACAAGGCACAACGTTATCAGAGCCGATATCTCCGAAATTGCGGGAGTTTAATAGTAACAATAAACTTGTCACAATAGCACTGATCCCGGTGTCACGCCATTCAGTTACGGGTATCTTAATTTGGTGCAGATTTCTTAAGGAGAATAGCTACATTTTGAGGGGAGGCAACTTTGAAAAGCATGCTTTGCCGCCTTTCTAAAACAAGGTCTACTCTGAAAGGAAAGAATTTGCTCCCCATGGGAGCAAATTCTTTCCTTTTAGAGTAGACCCTTTTCAGAAGGGCCTTAGTGTGTATAAAAGCACAACAGGTCACAAAAATTGTCACCCTTGTAAAATGGCGCAAACTATCAGGCTATCTAGTATTAACTATCAAAAGATAGGTTTGAACTATCTTAAGACATACATGCAACACGAAGAGTCATTAGTATCATAAATGGGTGTTTACGCAAGGCTTCTACTTTTGACTCAGTGATGTACATTGCATTTCAAGCGTTCAAGGATCATTCCTATTTCAATCTATTTATCCTCACTGCTGCTGGTGTTCATCATGCAAACATACATGTACCTATATAATTTTGACCCCCTTAAACCCCACTTTTATATTGTAAAACTGGGGTTTACAAAGGTATGCATTATTTTACCAATTTCTGCTCAAAACCATAGATTGTGGCTATTCGTTAGAACCGCCTCGCCGAGGCGGTTCTAACGAGTATGCACAATCTATGTTTAAGCAGAAATAAAAAAAAATATCAGCATTTTTATCTGATTTTTTTTCCTTTTTTGGTTGTAAAATTTTCAATATATTTGAATAGGCGTATTTTTCGTAATGTAGTGCCGTATGGCGGCCGTAAAATGTCTCCCCGTACTTAACTAATGCCAAGTATTATTTTCTTGGAAGAAAAAATAAATAAATGCATGTCGTCTACAGCGCTTGTAGGGTCAGTATAGATGGGTTTGCTAAGTGCAGAGACACATCGCAGAACTGATTTCTGAAGGAATCGATTTTCAGGTGCTATGTATGTTTTAATAACATGACACAAGACTCTAATAAAACTCGAACCAGATGACATTTGCGTCACTGCACTTTGTAATAAAACTGTTGTAAAGTTAAATGTATTGTAAAATTCCTCCTTATCAAAGGGAAACTGGCCTTATGCCTCATCAGAGCTGGGAAGAACCAGACAAATGCGTATGGTCCTAGCCTGGCCTGGATATTGGGATATTGAACGTTAAAACGGAATTTTCAAATAACGTATATAATGTGGTTGTGAACAGCGGTAGCACACGACAGACTGCGCTTTAGTGGAGACTGGCCTGGACTGTTTCTACATCTTTGATTATTTTTTTTTTCACCTTGAAATTCAGACGTTGGGTGGGTGTATTAAATTTAAAGACGTTTGCAACAATGTTTCCGTTGCATCAACATCGTGTCTGGATTCGACGGGGTAGGGGGAGGGGTGCGAAGCTGTAATTGGGACTCAATGCTCTCTTTTAGAAACCTGTCTCACTGAAATATCGTGTCCCAGTCACATGACCTTATATGACATGATGTCACATTATGCTGACATCGGGTAAAACAGTTTCGACTGAATTACTAGTTTCTAAATGCCGGGGAAGAGCAGGGGAAAATCGGTATCGTTCCAGACGTCTTAGAATGATTCGGTCAGGGACTGAAGCCGCGACCTCCCACACGAAAACCAGACACTCTACTGAGTTACTGCGCCTTGAATGTAAACAAATTATGAGCTAATAAATTGACTGACATATTTTTCATTAACACTTTTGCGCACGTGGACTGATCACAAAGCGACGCTGTTATACATTTGACTTGTCCCACGGTGTCCCACGGTATTCCTCGACATGCCGCCGTTTATTTCGACAATGCAACAGCTGGTCATTATTGACAGACCCTCCCTATTTGATAAAACCATCTGTTCTTATATTACATGTATATAGGACGAATGCTGTCCAACGAGTAAAACATCAATATACTGAGGAAGATACACCACAACTTCTTTATAACACTATTGTTGGGGTCCATAACATAAACCGTGTTATATCCAAACAAAAATGTATAGATTATTTATGGTCATTTTTCAATATAATCTACATTTTTTGGATCCATTTTTGAACGGTGTTATATCCAAAACCGTGTTATAACGAATCGTGTTATAAAGAGGTTGTAGTGTATAAAGTCGAACACCAATGGCTCGAACAATTTTGGGACCATGAAAATTTGTTCGACATATGGGTAGTTCGAGCCACTAAGGCTTAATCATGGCGCCATGTCAGAAAGCAAATGACGATGATTTAGGGATATCTTTTTCGATCTTCTACACAATAATTGTATGTTGATTGTTCTCATTAGAATCGCCTCGATGGGGCAATTCTAATGAATACACACAACATACAGTCCATATCGTACGGAACCACAAGGGCTGAATAGTCATATAAGTTGAACAGATATCTGGGTGGTTAACTAACAGATGAGACGGCTTGGATTTAAGGGCAATGAATACACTTTGAGGGGATGCAACTCTATAGAAATTGATTTTCCTCCTTTCTGAAAAGGAATCGTCTCTAATAGAATATTTATTAAGTACTTTTTACGTCAATGGGTAGCTTCAAGTGTTATCCTACATGTGCATATTTGGATAAATTAACCCGTTATTACAGTTACTTGTGCTATATGTGCCAAGAGAATGACAATGAACCCCCATCGAATATCATTCAGAAGCAACTTAACCCATTATAGTCTGGAGACGCCTAAATGGTTAAATGACAAACAGTGCAGGCGAGGCGGTTCCAACGAGTACCCACAATCTCTGTTTTTGAGCAGAAATATATAAGAAAAATAATGTATACCCCTGTAAACCCCAGTTTTACTATATGAAAGTGGGGTTTAAGAGGGTCAATACTATATAGGCGTGTTTTCGTAATGAAAGTTTTATGTCTGTTATTACTGTTATATACTGAGTCAAATGTCACCTGGCTGAGTTTTGAAACATCAAAATTCGCATATCAGAATTATTCGTACAATTATTGCGAATAAGTAAATGACCATTACACCGTCCACTTCTGATGACTTATCAAGCAACATTCCAAGTTTCTTAGTTACCTATCAAAACTTGACAGCTGCGACAAAGCTTAATGTCCAAATGACCCGATAATAATTCAAACGGCTCAAGACACAATGGACCTTAGAACATACATACACACGACCAAAGAGACACGGAACTGGCCCGGGCCTGCGTTAAATATTAGCTTTATCATCCAGATCAATCAGTGGGTGTAGACAATCTTGGTTTGTTATTGCTTCGGAAATACTTTATGAAAGGTGATGGACTGAACCAATGCTATTTTCCATTATTATAACAAAGTGTTAGTTTTCACAAAAAGCTTGGTCAACGCTAACCCACACTTTTTGTGAAAGCTAATTCTTGTACCAACAAACACCATGAACACTACATCAGACTGGTTAACTATAATGCTCTTGCATGCGTCTGCTTCATGACTTGTGAATTCCTTCTTTGGCCGCTAAATAAACTATTCGATTCTATTCAAGTTGTGTGCAGTATCAGGTCCTTTTTAATGTGAACTGTATTTGTTATCAAGTCAAGCTTCTGTCAAAAGTGCAATATTACGGTTTAATAATCCAGTATAACAGGATTTATCAAAACATGGGGATGAACGATAGAAACCATTCCGTAATAAGAATAGATTAGTGCGCGCGCGCGCACGCACACACACACAAACACACACACACACACACACACACACACACACACACACACACACACAATTTTACTACCTGCTGATGTTTCTATAAATTGTGTGATGAGTGACAAACACTGTAGACCTGATCAGACGCCGCATTCTGTGGCGTCTGATTTGGGTCAACACTGTTTCCTCAGTCCTTTCTCTAAATAAAATAAAAGTATATGTGGTATAACAACGAATAAAGAAGGCCCCGAGTAGACCCTACAAAATTATCCCTGACAGAAAAAAACTAAACATCACGAAAACATACCTATACAATGTTGATCCCCTTAAACCCCACTTTTATATAGTAAAACTGGGGTTTACAGGGGTATTCATTAATGTTCTTATTTTTGCTCAAAACAAAGATTGTGGTACTCGTTAGAACCGCCTCGCCGAGGCGGTTCTAACGAGTACCAACAATCTATGTTTTGAGCAAAAACATGAAAAATATCAGATTTTTTTTATCTGAAAATTTTCATTTTTTTTTATGGTAAAATTCTAAATGTATTTGAATAGGCGTGTTTTCGTAATGTATATATATAGCATATGGCTCATTTTTACCGGCATAATATTCCTAGACTTCAAATTTGGTCTCAAATTAAAAGTTAAACTGAGACTGATCAAAGGCATTATAAGACAGACTGGACTTCATCCAGCATTTTTCCTTGCCCTTCAACACTTGTCCTCATTTTGGTTAAAACAAACTTAACATGTCCGCTTTTTCACTTAAACACAATAGAAAATATCATTGACAGATTTAATTTAAATTTGGTCTGCCATTTGACAAAAATCAGTCTTGTGTAATAGGAACTTCAAACAGACTCTTCTAAAAAAAAATTGCTGGTTCCCATTCTCAACACTCCATTGGTATCCTGCTCCTTACATGCATCCCTTCGTGCATCCTTTAGCTTGCCACTGACCTCAAGTAAAGTGTGTTTAAAAAAGATGCAAATTAGTCTACGCATTCGTGTAGCTATCGCTGTTCGTTTTTTCAATTTCTAAAATAGTAAGATTTGCCAGCACACAGCGGTGATCTTCACCAGACTGCGGTAATGAACCGAGTATTTGCCGTTGTGTTTTTTTTTTGTTTTTTTTTTTTTTTTTTTTTTTTTTAGAGTATTAAAGCACCCTGATCCGACACCACAGCTCCAAAAATACACATCACGAAAACATGCCTATATAATTTTGACCCCCTTAAACCCCACTTTTATATAGTAAAACTGGGGTTTACAGGGGTATACGTTATTTTTCTTATTTCTGCTCAAAAACATAGATTGTGGGTACTCGTTAGAACCGCCTCGAAGGTTCTAATGGGTACCCACAATCTATGTTTTTGAGCGGAAATAAGAAAACTAATGTATACCCCTGTAGACCCCAGTTTTACTTTATAAAAGTGCCAACAATCTATGTTTTGAGCAGAAATATGAAAAATATCAGTTTTTTTACCTGAAAATTTTCAGTTTTTGGAGTTGAAATTTTCTGTATATTTGAATAGGCGTGTTTTCGTAATGGGATGGGGGCATCCAAATAATATTTTTCTTATTTCTCCATGAAAACATGTTGTGTGTACTCATAAAAAGCGCCTTGCCGAGGCGTTTCTAATGAGTACCGACAACAAATGTTTTCATGCAGAAAATAGGAAGATACCTGGAGCTATGCATTACGAAAACATGCCTATTCCCTTATATTGAAAATTTTACCACCAAAAAATAAAATTTTTTAGATAAAAAAAAATTATATTTTACTTATTTCTGCTCAAAAACATAGATTGTGGGTACCCGTTAGAACCGCCTCGGCGAGGCGGTTCTAATGGGTACCCACAATCTATGTTTTTGAGCAGAAATAAGAAAACTAATGTATACCCCTGTAGACCCCAGTTTTACTTTATAAAAGTGGGGTTTAAGGGGTCAAAATTATATAGGCGTGTTTTCGTGATGTCTCAGCTTATTGTTTATTCAGATTTAGGAAGGGGACAAATTAAAAGGTATTTTAGCCTTTCATGCGCCAGTATTTGAATTTTAAGAACTTATTTCAACATAAAACAGTACGGAAATTCAAATCCCTGAATGAAAAAATAAAATCCTTCACTTTTAAATCTGTTTTCTGATGTTTATCTAATGTGTCCCTGACCCTTACAATGACACAATGGCGTCACAGGGAGGACCCTCAACTTATTATAGTCTTTTGTTAAATTCATATGTTATAATTACCGCGTATAATCCTTCGCCACCCATCTTAAGATCTGTTGTAAAAACACGCACAGCAAACAAAGATTACAAATCCGAGAACTTATGAAAACACGGAGAGCTTTGAGTTTGTTTGCCCTCAACTAATTACACCAAATTAGGGCCTATATCCGGCAGGTATAATAAGCTGTGCACCCGCATGGCGCTATCCATTAGACTTTCCACACTCTTGAGAATACATTGAGAAAATACCATCTAAAATGATAACGCCATCTTGTAAGAGTTGACGATTGACAAAAGAAACTCATCAACCAAGTCATCGATTGAGTCTCATCACACAAAAAGCGGCCTTAGTCCAAACTTGAATATAAAAAGTCTCAGATCAGACTGTTCATCACCGGTAAAGTCACTCATGAGAAATTGCTCTACTTCAGAGATAACTCTGTCGAAATTATTTTCCTCCCTTCTAAAAAGGGGTCTGTTCTAGAAGAAAAGAATTTGTTCCCAAGGGGGAACAAATTCTTTTCTTTTAGAATAGACCCCAAGGGGTACAAATTCTTTCCCAAAGGGGAACAAATTCTTTCCTTTTTAAAAGGGCAGACCCTTTTCAGAAGTGGACTGGTTTGCAGGGAGGCAAACATGAAGTTACAATAGTTCTCTCCCTTGTAGAGAATGGCAGAAACTCTACCAAATGTATCCAGTCCCTTAACTCATTTACGCCGAGTGGATTCTTCTAACTTACCTGTTCGGGCTGGTCCTTTTTCAATAGAAAGGGTGTCTAGTTAATTTTTATATTGCCATGTTTTACAGAAATTCCTGTATTTAATGCACACAATTTAGACCTAGATCAGACGCCGCAGATTTAGGTCTATACTACTTGCCAACGCCCCTGTTATGGGACGCTAGGCTTAAAAGGGTTAATAATATTGTAAGGAGTGAGAAAATCCTGATCAGGCGCGGATGCACATACTGACCTAGGCTCGGTTATCCACACATGGTGTAAAGGCATATTTTCGCGTGTCACGGTCAAAGCTAATATAAACCACGGTCGTTTTACATTACATTTACCTGTCTGTTACTTGCTTGCTTTTAACAAATAAACCTTATACCTTGACAATATCAACTGAGATTTGAATTTCTGTAAGACTAAGATTTGAATTTCCTCACAAATTAATAAAAGAAACATCTCTGGGAGAAATATAAGAGCTATTTTATGAAGCTGATTCTTTCCTCTAAGAAAAAGAGATTTAATGCCTCTTACCAAAAGGGATGAAATTGTAGACAGCATTAAAGGTACACCCGAATCGTTTAGATTTCATAATTTATAATATTCTACCCACCATAATAAAAAGGTCTAAAAGATAAATTAGTTAATTTGTGTAAAATTATTATCGCAAAGAACTTGATACTACTGACGCATAGCGACAACGTACAGGTAGCCATTTAATGATTTAGGTGAAAGGATAGATTTACCGCCATTTTGACAAGGGAGACATTTTTGTTTCTCCCAGTTTGCTTTCCTGTAAACCAATCCCATTCTGAAAAATGTTCTACTCTAAAGGGAAAAACAATTGTTCCCCGTGGGAGCAAATAATTTCCTTTTAGAGTTGTTCCATTTTTCAAAAGGGAAGCATAAACAACTTTCGCTCTGTCGTCTGCCCTAAAAATGTTTCCGTTCAGCTAAACTCGGTGCAATGATTGGACAGATAAGAAAACACATGTAATTTGATAAAATTATAAACAGATAATAAAAGGAAGATAGAACTAATTGTCAACAAAACATATAATAAAAGGAAGGCAGAACTAATTGTCAACAAAACAGTTACAAACATTTCCAACTCAAATTATGCTGACAATTCAGGATTTATATCATGCTATTAACCCTTGTCATGCTGAATAAATTAAGATTCCCTGCTCACTTCAAATTTTCATCCAATCAGATTACTTGATTCAGGTTGTCGATACAAATTCACATATTTAATGACAAACAGTGCAGATTCAGCCAACTGATCTGGATCTACACTGTTTGCAAAGGCAGGGCATATCCGGGTTCAGCAGGACTAGGGTTAAACATACTTAGGACTGAAAATATACATCATAGGCTACCACAGTTTCCACTGGAACAAAGAAATGCACCACTTATCCAGGAAGTAAAGCCCTGCCAAACTGGTGATACATGCAGTTGTCTGATACGATAAATATTCGCAAAAGGATTGCCATTAACTATGTCTCATTGGCTGAATAATTAATGTCTGAAATGTTAAAGGCAGAAAGTAAAGAAAGTCAGTGTCAGTGTCATAAGATAATTCAAACATTATATCTAGTTCACATATCACAAGGACATAATCAGTAAACACGTCATAATGACGTCATTTCGACATTGTCGCAACTTTTCTGACTTCCTGTTGGATTTCCTGCACACCAAAACCCATTTGAGAAGGAGTCTACTCTAGAAGGATAGAATTTGCTCCCATTCGTTCCCTTTAGAGAACATCCCATTACGAAAACACGCCTATTCAAATATATAGAAAATTTTACCTCCAAAAACTGAAAATGTAGAAAAAAAAAACATTCAGATAAAAAAACACTTGATATTTTCAGATTTCTGCTCAAAACAAAGATTGTGGGTATTCGTTAGAACCGCCTCTGCTTATAGAAGGCTACTACATTTACTCTTCGAGGCGGTTCTAACGAGTACCCACAATCTATGACAAAGCAATTCTGATATAATTGACCCCCCCCCCTCCCTTCTCACCCCACACCCCCGCCCCCACTATGTTGCCTCCATTGAAAGTGTATTCATTTCCCCTGAAGAGCAACTGCTTTCCTTTTAGAGTAGACCTTTTTCAAAAAGCAATTCATGTATAGGAAAGCAAACAGGAAATCATAAAAGTTGTCTCCTGTGTCAAAAATGGTGAAAAATAATCCAAGAGTGTCCATGAACTTGAAGTTGAGTTTACATATGTTTATGTGTTTATTAAATGTAGTAGCCTTCTATAAGCAGACATTACTTACTTACTTACTTACTTACTACACTAAATATTAAATTTAAGAAAAAAATAAGAAGAAATACCGTTTTTTGACGTACAAAAACGGTATTTCATTTTATCACCTCTTAAATTTAAATACTACCATAAATCACACAATAAGACAGTCAGGAAAACTAGATAGGCAATAATATCGCATGTAATTCTATTCGCCGCCAAAGTGGGAAAATGGATCGCTAAAGCCCACCGGTTTTCTTTACTGAAGGATCATAGAAATGTATGCGATACCTCTGGACAGTAAGATAGCAAGAAATGTGCTCTTGCATTTGGTCTTTTATGCCATACGTTGTTACAACAAGATGATTTACTCGAGGATTCGTATAAGGACCCTAATGCTTGTATTTAAAACATTTCATTGCCTTTGTGGGTGAAAAGATTAGATCTCATTAAACGTATATAACATTAGACTTTCGTGACCCAAAGTCGACACAGTAAAATCTTAACAAAAAATGGACACCCGTCGGTATTTCAATTCAGATATAATTATGACACATTAGAATGCCCCCGATTATCATAATTTATATATTTATGGTCGTATGATCACTATTTAAAGGAATTTGATATTTTTCTTTTGAATTCGGTCAAGTCTCGCGAGATTTCGTATCAGCATGTGACCTCGCAACGTTCTACAGTTACCCAATTTAGATAAGAGTGAAGTACTTTAATATCACTTTAATATCACAAAGCTGCGCATCAGTGAGCTTTTTATGACTTTGACAAACAGTGTCATCCATATTTCAACACTCATAAATAATCATTATATTATCCTCCTTTGTACACCACATTACAAGATAAGTTAGTTTCTTCAACCAAACAGTTATGATGCTTGTTTTCCTTATTTCTCCATGGAACATATGTTGTGGGTAACACTAGAATCGTCACGCTGAGGCTTTCCAAATAATTATTTATTTCTCCATGAAAACATATGCTACAGCATATGTTTTCATGGAGAAATAAATAATTATCTAAATGCTCATCTTGACTTATCTAGACCTAAGCAATACCATTATTTTACTTGCGGTGAGAAAATATAACGACTTTCCCTCCTACCCTCTGTCTGGACTTAAACACAAAACTAATATCGAGATACAGACGGCAAAGGAGGACGTAGTGAGTCAGTGTCGTCAAAACCTACAAACTGTATATGAAAAAAAGGCATATGATATATAATTTCCGTTTCAGCGTTTATTTATTCCCCGTTCCCCACCCATCAAGAGTTTACAAAACGCAAGATCTCAGCTTTGTTGGATCGAAAAAGAAAAAAAAAATACGGTATATACTGTCTTTCTGATTCACCAATGACATAAAGTCATAAATCATCACGAAAACACGCCTATATAATTTTGACCCCTTAAACCCCACTTTTGTATAGTAAAACTGAGGTTTACAGGGGCATACACTATTTTTCTCATTTTGCTAAAAAAATATAGTAGGAACTCTATAGAACTGCCTTGCCGAGGCGGTTCTAACGAGTACCACAATCTATGTTTTGAGGAGGAATATGAAAAATATCAGATTTTTCTTTTTTTGAAAAGTTTCATTATTTGGTTGTAAAACTTTCAATATATTTGAATAGGCGTGGTTTCGTAAGTTGTCTCCCTTGTGAAAATGACCAAAATCTACCAAATGAATATATTCCCCTTTCATAACGAACAGCCTGACAAATTAATGAAAATAGGACCATCAGTCTTAACACTGTACCGTACTTTCTATATATAAAAAATAATGCTAAATTATTATAAACAGATTGCTCAAGGATAAGCCGCACCCTAGATAATGGAAAATGTAAATAAACGGATAGATTTGTTTTAAGTAATTACGATTAAAGGTCACCATTAAGGTCATGGGAAACGATTTCCTTCCATAGAAACAAGTGTTTTAACAAAAATGCTTTTGAAATTCCGTGGTTTATCTGTTGAAAGGGGTTTTAAGTAAACAATAAAAAGGAAGAAGATATTTACCTAGATTATTGTGTGTTAGATCTTGATAGTGTTCCTAAATTTGATTTTAACATTTCTTTTTATGAACAAAATGTATATGTATTGTTTCAAGGTAACAAGATACATTTTCACAGGTGCGTGAAGATTTATAAATAAATAAATAAATAAATAAATAAATAAATAAATAAATTACTAATTAATTCTTTAACTACTAAATCAATAAATTACTTTATTGGTAATGTCATTATTCAAATTTTACTATGATAATTACCTAGAGAAGGACCCTTTTCAGATGAGGCTTACCGTGCAGTAGAGCAAACAGGAAGTCATTAAAGTTATCTCCTTATTAAAACTGGCAGAAAGTTTACCAGGGCCTAGTTGTTCAAAGCATCGTTAACTTAACGTGCTCGTTAGTAGTCAAAATGTTAACTAGTAAGTACAATTTCTAATTCACAGGTATTTGTGCTGAATCAAAAATGTGAGTAGCTTTTATCATAGCTACGTCAAAGTTTTAACGATACGTGAACTAATGACATCGTTAGTTTTTAACAACTGGACCCAGTTGTACCGAGTCCATTTAAAATGTTTCTGCGACGAAACACGCAGTGAGAGAGAAAGAATAAAATACTTTATGTCATGTAAGCAGTAAAGACGCAAATCAACCACCACATCTGCCCCTCGACGTTCGTCAATAATGTTTTCTTCAGTATACAAAGCTTCTCTAAGCGGTCAAAGAAATTCCTGACCAGACCGTGCGACCTTCGCTCGCAGAAACAGCCTCACTGTCAGAACAAAATAGGCCGTCGGCGCACGTCTGTGCAGACAGTGAAGGCCCGTATTAGACTGTGAGTGCTCTATTGATAGAATCAATATATCGACGAATATCAAAGGCCCCATCATGCTACCTGGATGCTCAGGCTGATCTGATTAATGCCCGAAAGATCCCTTCTCTTGCGGATTTTACCAGGATCAATATGTGCTTGCGTCAACTTGTAAGCATAAATTACACCCCACCCACTCTCAAACAAAGACCACCCGCTGTCTGGATGTGAAATGGTCATTTTCCTATACATGACATTGTACAGACAGACGTTTGGAATGGCCCCTTTCTTACGCTTAAAATATATCTGTGAATCAAAGGCTTTTATTAAATTCACTACTGACATTACAGTGGTTTCTTCAACATGATTCGGCAAAATGTATATGAATCAGTAGCGTCGGGTGGTTCTGGGTTTTACAAACGCACGTCCGTATCAAAATCTGTCATGTTACCCCGCCGCCCCCCCCTACCCCTACACCACCAATCCCCCCTCGCAAACACCCACACTTCCAGTAAAATCACCTCCTGCGAGATGTGTTCATGCAAAAGGATGTTTGTGCAAACTGACTCGCTAGACAGGCTGATTTATTATGAAGCATGCGTGATGCACAGTGCGTGAACACGAAAAAAAATACACTAGTTAAAGACAGTATTACTACTATTCTAAAGATACCTTGATAAAAAAATCACTATTTATATAGACAATATTACTACTATTAGATAGATAGATAGATAGATAGATAGATAGATAGATAGATAGATAGATAGATAGATAGATAGATATAGAGACAGACACAGGCAGACATGTAGACAGACAAGATAGATAGATAGATAGATAGATAGATAGATAGATAGATAGATAGATAGATAGATAGATAGATAGATAGATAGATAGATAAACGAACGCTGATTGGACCGACGTTTGTAAATCCGAGTCAACTGGCATAGCTACGTCACACGGAATGCATGGTTTTCACTTGGCAGCCGCTGCAGCTGTATTTCATATATTTAATACTAATATTAGGTATTTAACCCTTAAGCACCAAGCAAAATTTGTAGCGGACGACATTCTATTTTTATTATTATTCATTACGAAAACATACCTATATAATTTTGTCCTCCTTAAACCCCACTTTTATATAGTAAAACTGGGGTTTACAGGGGTATACATTATTTTTCCTATTTCTGCTCAAAACATAGATCGTGGGTACTCGTTAGAACCTATGTTTTTTAGCAAAAATATGAAAAATTATCAGAGTTTTTATCTGAAAATTTTCAGTTTTTGGAGGTGAAATTTTCTATATTTGAATAGAAATGTTTTCGTAATTATAATTATAATTATTATTTTATCATTATTATTATTATTTACTTCGAAATATTGAATCTTCAGGGATACTGAAATACTTTATATAAGGAGTTGGCTTACTAGTGTCTGTTTATTATTTTTCAGAGAAAAAAAAAATCTTGATATTCTATGTGAATTCGCACGAAATGTCCAGATATTTTCTCTAAAAATGAAATAAGACATAAAAATAGAATGTCATCTACTACAAATTTTGCTTGGCGCTTGTTTAACGAGCACTGGATCGGTTTAACGAGCACTGGATGTTTTAATCCGAGTCACTTAATTCCATTACTGCTACTGGAATTCTCCTAATTTTCGTTTTTCCAAATTTGAAAGAAAACTAACCTTTATTATTCCAATAACACCATCCATTGAAATGTGTGTCGTTTGAAAATTTTGGATAAAAGAAATTAATTTTTGAATCATTATTCACACTACATCCTCACACCGCGTAGTCACTCTATTATCTGATCACAAAAGTACACCTGTAAAATACTGTAGTTGGTATCGAGATTACAACAGCGCTGGTTTGAGATTGATAAATCACTACGCGAGCCAATGAAGTCCCGGCTGACAAGGTGTTTCCAGTTGACAGGTTAACTTATTAAAACATAAAGTGCTGCAGGCCGTAATGTTATCTGTTTTAGCCGATCTTTTTATTAAAGGTGCTAAAGAAGGTCATTAGAGGTTCTTCAAAAGACAAAAGGGAGATAATATCGAAAAAGAAAACCCTAAAGCGGAAGCCAGAAGGCAGCCATTTAAAGATGAAATAAACCGAATTTTCATCACCTTCATTTTACTGAATGTGGCGGCATTTTGTAATCTAAGATAACGCGACGCATTATCCTTGAACCTTTAACGTTTCATTTTTTTTATATATATACATGTATGTTGTTGTTTTATATAATTTCTACAAATTGCAACTCCATGAAATTAAGTCCACACTTTTGCAAAAGTTTTGGTTGTGCCAAACCCAGCACGTTAAATTAGAACCCCGATTCTGAGCCCTATACCCTTCCCGGATTCCCCCTTTTTACTGCACAAGGTGTTGAGTTTGCCTTGAAAGCTTTCTTTTTTTATGGTTACGTTTTAAAACCTCAGACATAATTAGGAAAGTTTTAACTTTTTTTTTTCATTTATTAATATGCCCAGCCTAACATAGAGCAAGCACATCATTTGAGAGGTTACGAAGCTGCTCATTACGAAAACACGCCTATATAAACATATAGAAAATTTCACCTCGAAATACTGAAAATTTTCAGATAAAAAACTCTGATAGTTTTTTCATATTTCTGCTCAAAACATAGATTGTGGGTACTCGTTAGAACCGCCTCAATGAGGCGGTTCTAACGAGTACCCACAATCTATGCTTTTGAGCAGAAATATGAAAAATAATGTATACCCCTGTCAACCCCAGTTTTACTATATAAAAATGGGGTTTAAGGGGGTCAAAATTATATAGGCGTGTTTTCGTGATACAAAGCAGCTGAAGTTTAAACGTTCATTTACTGATTGATTTTTTCTTCTTTATTGGCTCTATTATCCTCAAACCTATATATACATTTTTTTATAACCTAGAAGGTTTAATAAATTGGTGTATTGTATTAATACGATCATAAAATGTGGCACCTGACAGCCTGTAAAATTTCAGTTAGTCGATTCTGAACTGGATCAAAAATGAAATGATTTTTTATCGTATCTCTGAATTAAAGGGAAACGCAACCATAAAAGGTATTGTGCTTTAAAGTAAAAAATTTTACAAACAATGAATTTTGACACAAATTTGATCAAAATCGGCGGAAAATAAAGTAAGTTATAGACAATTGAATATTTTAACACTGGTGGAATATTTAATGAGGTTTCATAAAAATTAAAATTCGTTTCATAGAGGAAGTTATTCTCATAAAGTTGATTTATTTTGGGGGAAATGGTTGCTTATCACTAGAATTAAAAGATTATAAAAAATCTGTAGCAAAATTATTCTTCAAAACCCCTTATAATTTGGTTTTGCATGTTTATTTTGGGCTGTGTGACGTCACAAAGCCTATAATATGGCGGCATCCATGACAGCCATTTTAAACATATTCAAATCACCATAACTTCCTTATATCTAGCCCGATTTTGAAAACACTTGCATCAAAATAAATGGCTTGTGAAGCACTTAACTTCACGGTATACTTACAACTTATATTGCGTCCCCCTTTAATGCTGGCAACATTAATTCAGAGATACGATAAAAATCATTTCATTCCAAGAAGGAAAGAGTAACTGAAATTTCACATGCTTTCAGGTGCCACATTTTATGATTTTGTTAATAGCATAAATCAATTTATTAAATCTTCCTTGGAGAATAAAATGTCTATTTTTGAGAAATATGGAGTCTTTAACATAGAAAAAAAAAAGAATTGACATTTCATTCAGATTGTCTCCGAAGACAATTTGAATGTAATGTCAAGCCTCACTGTCTGAAAGTAAAAAACCTGTCACGAATTTTCACCACATCACGAAAACATGCCTGTATATTCTGACCTCCTTAAACCCCACTTTTATATAGTAAAACTGGGGTTTACAGGGGTATACATACTTTATCTATTTCTGCTCAAAAACATAGATTGTGGCTACTCGTTAGAACCGCCTCGCTGAGGCGGTTCTAACGAGTACCCACAATCTATGTTTTGAGCAGAAATATGAACACTGTCATAGTTTTTTATCTGAAAATTTTCAGTTTTTGGAGGTGAAATTTTCTATGTATTTGAATAGGCGTGTTTTCATAATGAATGTTTTAGTCTACAGAGTGCTTAGCTTTCAAATGTGCAGATCAAGAGCGCATTCAGAGAAGGCTCGAGGGATTCAGTCGACCCCCTCTTTGACTCAAAATTTCATTTCACAAGAAATTTTGGATACAGTTAATAAATTAGAGATACCGTCTTTCTCTAAATATTTACATCCCTTAACTCTTTACCTTATACTTTTCTTCAACAAGTCAATTTTACTATCTACAAGAGTGTGTAAAATAGCTGGATGAGTGGCAAACAATGTACACCTTGAGCAGACGCCACATAACGCTGCGTCTGATCAGGGTCTACACTGTTTGCTCTGACATGTCTTTCCGATTAAGTAGAGCAAGTACGGTATTCGATCAAATCGACCCCCTCAGAAATCATTCTGTATCCGTCCCAGTATATGGGACGGAACACCTAATAACAGTCGGTACAATGATAAAACGGGCATGCATTACGAAAACATGCCTATTCAATATGTAGAAAAATTCACCTCCAAGAACTGAAAATTTTCATGTAAAAATCTCTGATATTTTTTCTTATTTCTGCTCAAAGCATAGATTGTGGGTACTCGTTAGAACCGCCTCGGCGAGGCGGTTCTAACGAGTACCACAATCTATGTTTTTGAGAAGAAATAAGAAAAATAAAGTATACCCCTGTAAACCCCAGTTTTACTATATAAAAGTGGGGTTTAAGGGGGTCAAAATTATATAGGAGTGTTTTCGTGATGGATCCTAGCAATATAGGCCCATAAACAAAGAGGCATGAATTTTCAACCTAGGGATATTGAACAGTCATTATTTGAAGACTGAATTAAACGTTTTAAATAAAAGATTTAAGAACCGACAAACTGACACTGTGCATATTTAAGTGTTTCGCTGAAACTCATCATTTCCTCGTTTACCTAACTATTTGCCCTGAATATTCTGTTTTTTTGTGTGTTTTTTTCAACTCCTCACCATACTTGCCCTAAATTTTTACAAGTCTATTTTACTACCTGTTGACATGTAAAAACTGCTTGGAGAGTGGCAAACATTGCGAAACTATTTACCCTAAATATGCGGACAGTTGAACTGTTTATCGTACTTGTCCTAAAATTTAACAAGTCCACATCACTACCTGTGTCTGTTAGAGGGGCGGCAAACAATGCAGACCCTGATCAGATCTGTGGGGTCTGAACTAGGTCTACACTGTTTGCTCAAGCCTGCCTGTCTCAATACTTATCCTTATGAATATTAAATGTAAAGGTCAAGCGAGAGGTCAGTTTGGTTGATCTGCAACACAGTTCTTTCTGTTTGTCATATATCCACCCACTGCGTTATGATGAAATATCAGATTTGGGTAGTTTACTGTCATAATAACATGATCAAGGACTGATTTTATTTCACTTGTGTATCAAGTACACTATGGTATTTTAACCCTTGTCATGCTGAATAAATTAAGATCCCACGCCCACTTCTTATTTTCAGCCAATCAGATTACTTGGTCCAGATTGTTGATATAAATTCATATACTTAATTGCAAACAATGCGGATCCAGATCAGTTGGCTTCTGAAGAAGCCAACTGATCTGGATCTACACTGTTTGCAAAGTCAGGGTATATCCGGGTTCAGCAGGACAAGGGTTAACAATAAAGATTTATACTGCAAAGACACACAGGTCAATCATTTACATAATATCTTTTAAATTGTTATGACTAACATGTTAACATGTGCGTAATGTTTTCCTTAGGAAAACCGGCTATTCCTGAATTTTAATTGTGAAGTCCACAAGGTTTAAACAAATCTTGAAACATGACACATGACACTTCATGATTTCACAAATATTTTTATTTGGTATTATCATAATTTGGTAGATCTATTTTCAATCAACTATGTGTTAACACATTAGCAAACATTCCAAAATCAGTATCTCAGCCGTAGCGTCAGAGAACGTACCTTCGGACATGCGAGCCCAGCGAAGATTCTGATCAGACTGCGCATTCGCGCAGTCTGATCAGAATCTTCACTGGGCACAATTTGGATAGCCGAGGATGCAATTGTTTTTCATGCGGACAACGCAGACTCTGATCAGACTGTGCGGATGCGCAGGCTTAATTTAGTCTTTGATGTGCGTGCATGTAGGGAGGTACCTATATCGCGGCTCATCTAAAGTGTGGAGTGGTGCCACAGGTATAAATGTGACACTTTCCCTGAATGTAATGTGTGACTCGACAAAATACGTCAATGTTGCGATTCAACCTACAGTCGACTCTTTTGTTATCTCTACTTCGCTTATCTCGAATAACCGCTTATTTCGAAGTGAAAATCTGGTCCCTGTTTAAACATGGAAATTTAACAATAGGTAACAAAATATTGTAGAAAAGAGGAGAATTTACTCTCTTTTTCACAATATTTTTTATAAGTCTATGACTTCATGAGTCACATTACATATTCATTTTTTAAATGTGGCTGTTCGATTTATTTATTTCCCCCATTCTCCAAATTTGATATGTTGAGGTACGGATGACTCGAAGTATTTCAGAGAGACCCTTGGACTTCGAGATAACGAGAGTCGATTGTATTAAAATTTCCTCATACGTATTTTCAGCTGAATTTTATTATATGTGGATCATTTTTGTTAATGTGAAAAGTGTTTTGGTTTGAAGAGCAACGCTTGTTGCTGAAACCAAAACACTTTTCGCCCAGATAGAAACCGACCATTAAGATTTAAGGGGATTTTTTTTATACATTTGGAAGATTTTCCACCATCTTGACAAGGGAAACAACTTTTGTAATATCCTAGTTGCACTCCTGCGCACCAGACCCTTTCCGAAAAAAGGAGTCTACTCTCAAAGGACAGAGGACGCTCCCTTAGTTTGCATTTTTTCCTTTTAGAATAGCCCCTCTACAAAAGGAAGCCAAAACAATTTTGAAGGAGTTGCTTTCCTTGAGAGTGTATCCATTTCCCGCAACAGAAAATTCGGATGATCCGATTGGTTAAATTACTTTATCGATTCACAAACCACTCCGAGTGATGTGAACTTTTACCATCACGAAAACATGCCTATATAATTTTGACCCCATTAAACCTCACTTTTATACAGTAAAACTGGGGTTTACGGGGGTATACATTATTTTTCTTGTTTCTGCTCAAAACCATAGATTGTGGATACTCGTTAGAACCGCCTCGTTGGTCAAAGTTAAACAAATGTGGTAATTTCATGGCAAAATCTCTATATTTTTGCGACAAATAATGGGGCCATTTCATGCTCAGACCACCTTCATTTTGCGTAAAAATGGATAGTATATTTAAAACTTGGAACGAGCATATCAAGTTCACCGAGTGAATGACACCGCAGGGTGTGCATGTCCTGTCAGGTTGTGGTTGCAAGATATGTATTTGGCCGAGTCAGGCTACCGACAGTACGTAATACAATCTACATGTAACAAACCACAAAAAGCCATGAAATGCAGTTGTACAAAAAGTTTATATTAATTGTGTTTTATCGCCTAATCTTTTTGTTGCATCTCTAGGTCGAGTTCACGATACTCCCTGTTTTCAAATATTAGTTCTATCAACAAATTGAGCCTCAGCTTCAGAAAACGTTTCAAGATTTTATGATTCAATATTTCATTACGAAAACATGCCTATTCAAATATATGGAAAGTTTTACCTCCAAAAACTGAAAATTTTCAGATTAAATACTCGGATATTTTTCATATTTCTGCTCAAAACATAGATTGTGGGTACTCGTTAGAACCGCCTTGCCGAGGCGGTTCTAACGAGTACCCACAATCTATGTTTGAGCAGAAATAAGAAAAATAATGTATACCCCTGTAAACCCAGTTTTACTATTTAAAAGTGGGGTTTAAGGGGGTCAGAATTCTGTAGGTATGTTTTCGTGATATCGAAATTTTATGTTCTTCTGTAGCTCTAACAAGAGAATGGGAAGGTCAAAGTTTGTTGGCTTTCCCCGGGTGCTCCGGCTTCTTTCACTAGGGGCTACTTTTAATGATAAGAATTTGCTCCCGGACGCGAGGAGCGATATATTATTTCCTGTAAGAGTAGCCCCTAGTTAAAGGTTGCACCTAGAGCAAATTCTTTCCTTTAAGAGTAGCCACTCATTGAAACTTCTATCTGTACATGACCTTTACATCTCTAGAAAACGAGATCAAAACACAACCCCTGACCTTAGCGTCACACGAGGCAGATTTCGCGGGGTGTGATATGGAAACTTACTTTAGCAGACCTGATCAGACACCGCCTTCTGCTTGTTGCTTGCTTGTTGTTTGCTGAGGTCCTGTTGTGGACACTGTGCATTAATACTTAACCAAACTTTTTGCACAGTAACAGAATGAGAAAATACGAGAAAATATGAGATAAAGGTTAACATTTTGTTTTAACTCTTTCGGTGCCAAATTTCAGACATTTGTCGCCTGCTTTTCTTTTCTAACAAACTACCGCTTGAAAAGAAGTTTATACGTAAAGTTGAAACACTGATTGTCAAACAGCGTAGATCCAGATGAGACGGCTTATATGAGCCGTCTCAGCTGGATCTGTGCTGTTTGCAAAAGCCTATTATTATCGCCTGTGGCAGTGAAAGAGTTAAGGTGTGTTGTAAGGATATTGTTACATATTTATTTTCTAATGTACCTCGCTGTCTCATCACAAAACCTCAATTTGCCAGCCACTGTAATTGGGATCCAATAATTTTTACAAACATCACGAGCCGTGGGGTTTACGCTATTTGTAATGTCTCGTACCAACACGCGAACATATTCAGTGTACTCAGTAACATATTAATTTTTTTTTCTTTTTTACATATTAGTGACAGCTATATAATATACATATTACAAAAACGCGCCTATTCAAATATATAGAAATATATGGAAGTTTTTAGATAAAAAAAATAACAAAAAAGCTCTGATATTTTTCATATATCTGCTCAAAACATACACTTTGGGTACTCGTACCCACATTTTATGTTTTTGAGCAGAAATAATAATAATAAAATAACGTATACCCCTGTAAACCCCAGTTTTAATATACAAAAGTGGGGTTTAAGGGGGTAAAAATTATAAAGTCATGTTTTCGTGATGATGTATTTCGGTGATGTCAGCAAAATAGAAAAGATAAGTATTGGGTAAATCAAACTAACCATAGTAAGATGCAGCAACAATGATAACAGAAAGGAACGGAACCTAGAGCTAAATGAATGTTTACCTTTAGTTTCTATACACAGTTGACTCTCGTTATCTCGACTTCGCTTATCTCGAATAACCGCTCACCTCGAAGTGAAACTCTGGTCCCAGTTTTAACATGGAAATCTAACAACAGGTAAAAAATAATGTGGAAAAGAGGCAATTTCTCCTCTTTTTCCACAATATTTTCAATATAGCTCTCTCTTCAGGAGTCAAATTACATACTCATAGTGAAATTTTAGTTGTTCGATTTATTTATCCTCAATTTTGCAAATCTGTTATGTCGAAGTACGAATATCTCGAAGTATTTCAAAGAGTCCCCTGGACTTCGAGATAACGAGAGTAATTGTTATTGAATGTGGTCGCTTGTACAGTATATACCCTAATTTTCAGATGGTGCTTAATGTGAAAGAAAGCAAACGGGTAGTCATAAAAGTTTTCATTCTTTATAAAATGGAAGCTAAAACAACAAGACTTCTTTTCTAGGACTATTCAAGATTCAATCGTTTTCCAGATCGAAATACAGACTCTCAACCATGATCAAGGAGTTCAGAATCAGCTTAGAAAAGCAGCCGATTCTCAGAAGCTAGAGGAGACAGCTGAGTTTGTATCTACTTTTAAACGAGGGACCTGCTTATTTTATACACTGACCTAATCTAACTGTTTCAACCGGAAGAGAGGAGGTCTTTTTTTTCCTTAAGCTGGTCAACGGTACATTCTCTTGAGAATCCTGACCATTAAGCAGAAGAAGAAGAAGAAGTAATAACGTCGGCTCGAAGTCGCTGCGACGTCATGGCGTCGCAGCGACGTCGAAACGACGTTATTTTAACGTTGTGTGTTTGCTGGGTATATTCAGTCCCATTAAGGTTGTTTGCGTGATCAAATTTCACCGTTCAGTAAGGCTAAAATAGCAGTTGACACGGTCTCATCCTTTACCTGGCGGGTGTCCATTATGATAAATCAAAACTCACACCAGACATTTGATCAAACTAGCAGGGTGTAATGCTATGACCCTTTCTCTTTATGAAAAAATACAACGATGTGATGCATGGTTTTGAAAGCGGATAGTTCACAAAATAGAAATGGTTAAACTGGTTTTTGACACGAGATTTTTCTATAGAACAACGAAAAGTAAAGCCAGGTTCAATGGTTCGAACACACTTTTAGCAGACCTTTTACCAGATTGAGTAAACTGATTATTGGCACTTTAGCTGCATTTAAAATAGTCTTTTATAGTATGGTTGTGATTTAACGACCAATAGCTAAAATATGAGTGAAGATACCCAGGAAATGCCACAATCACGAAGCACAGCCCTCTAGTCTACCCCGATCCCCCCCCCCCCCCCCACCCCCAGCCCTTCTTCGGAGGCGCCAAAAAGGAGAGATGAGGAACACATAATGACAATACAAACGCAAAGGCCACATATGAGTCCAAAAAGAGAAGAACTGTTACAGAAGAACCGCCTTGGAGCGGCCAGCAGGAAAAACACGGAGAGTGCGGGGTGCATAAATCATTTTTATTTGCGCGAAACCTCACCCTTAATTCTGATGCAGCTCCAAATTACATATATATGTTCGGTCCACATAGGGGTCCTCAACCTCATCTGTGAAGCATCATAGTGAAACACACAAATCAAAACCCTGTGATGAAATAAAACAAAGGGCTCAATGGCGCTCTGAAGCCCGAACACAAGAACATTACGAAAATACGCCTATTCAAATATACTGAAAATTTTTCCTCAAAAAAAAAAAAAAAAAAAATGAAATTTTTTAGATAAAAAAATTCTGATATTTTTCATATTTCTGCTCAAAACATAGATTGTGGGTACTCGTTAGAACCGACTCGACGAGGCGGTTCTAACGGGTACCCACAATCTATGTTTTTGAGCAGAAGTAGAAAATATAATGTATTCCCCTGTAAAACCCAGTTTTACTTTTGAAAATCGAATACCATCACGAAAACACGCCTATAAAATTTTGACCCCCTTAAACCCCACTTTTATATAGTAAAACTGGGGTTTACAGGGGTATACATTATTTTTCTTATTTCTGCTCAAAAACATAGATTGTGGGTACTCGTTAGAACCGCCTCGCCGAGGCGGTTCTAACGAGTACCCACAATTTATGTTTTGAGCAGAAATATGAAAAATATCAGAATTTTTATCTGAAAATTTTCATTTTTTTTGGTGGTTAAAATTTTCAATATATTTGAATAGGCGTGTTTTCGTAATGGCTTAAGCCGGCGCTAGGTGGCGTATGCAGCCTCGCAAACTACAGTACTGCATATGAAGAGACTCAATCAAACCGAGTCTCCGATTTTCGTGACAATCCTTTTTTACTTTTATTTTACTGTATTAAAGTGGGGTTTAAGGGGGTCAAAACTATATAGGCGTGTTTCGTAATGACCACAAACAGACATTGAAAGTCAGGCATCGACCATCTGAAACAGATTGAGAAGGGGTCGTCATTTAGTCTGAGGACCGACCCACCGTCGTGCAATTAAAGAGAGAACTTAAGTTATCAACCAAGTCTAATTCATAATAATACTCATTTATCTAAATAGAACGCATACTTCAAAAGTCGAATTAAGAAGCTATTTGTCTTTGGTATCCATGGACAATAGTCAGACCGTGATTATTTCAAAGTTGCAGTTTGGACTGGAGCGCTAATGATGGCAAAACCAGCTATTTTCAGTTTTGTGAGTGTGTTCATCACTCATATCCTTAGAACGGCCGAGGGTTTAAAAAAAAAAACAAAACAAAAAAAAAAACAAAACATGCAGACAAAATGAGGGTAGGGTTTGATATTTACCTCTGGAATACAACATAAGCAACTGATCAAACACAGTTTACTTGAAAACGAGAGAAGATATGTTATTCTTCACAATCAAGCACTGCCAAATTTTTACTCTCATGAAAGGTCATGGCGTAGGGGTCACGGCAGGAAAGTGTATGCGCGTGGAGATGTTTTTTTTTTTTTTTTTTTTTTTTTTTATGATTTGATCCCGCATTTCCCCCCCCCCCCCCCCCCCTCTCTCTCTCTCTCTCTCTCTCTCTCTCTCTCTCTCTCTCTCTCTTCCTCCCTTTCCTTTTGCCTTTTCTTGTGCATTTCGTATGCTGGGCATTTGAGCCGCGCTTGATTAGTGGACGGGGCTGCATTACGGTGGTACAACGGTAAACCGAACATTTTTGGTTTGAAAATTTGACCAGTTTTTTTTTTTTTTTTTTTTTTTCTTACTTTGGAAGCCTTTCGCGCCCTTCCTTTACATGCTAGAGAGCTCGTGTTCATACTATTATTGTCCCGCATACTACTGAATTAAATGGTACTGGAACTGGAAGATTCCTTGTAGCAATCTCGCCGTGAGGGTCGTTCAAAAAGTGTTGAACAGCAATTACGCATAAATACGCTACCGCCGTCAAAAGGATAAATGGTCATTCCTTCTGAGTCTATTTATTTGCACTACAACTAGTGTTAGTGTCGTGTGGTGACCGAACAACGTCTCCCGGTGCTTCACTATAGTATAAGATATAGTTCCCATCACGAAAACATACCTATCTAATTTTGACCCCTTTAGACCCCACTTTTATGTAATAAAACTGGAGTTACAGGTGTATACATTATTTTTCTTATTTCTGCTCAAAAACATAGATTGTGGGTAGTCGTTAGAACCGCCTCGGTGAGGCGGCCGCCTCGGTGAGATGGTTCTAACGGGTATCACAATCTATGTTTTTGAGCAGATATATGAAAAATATCAGAAATTTTGTATGAAAACTTTCAGTTTTTGGTGGTGAATTTTCAATATATTTGAATAAGTGTGTTTTCAAAATGCGGATTGAGTCCATTTCGGGAGTTTTGAAAATTCATATGAGGGATACGGATGAGCTAGCCTAGCCCAGAGAAAACGTTGACACTAAAGCAGTTTTGTGAGCATGTTCATTGCTCCTTTTAGAATCTATGAGTACACTATAAATATCCACTGAATTATTTTAACATATCACGTAAAAATCTACCTAACGTCATAATAATATAGGTATTATTTTTAGAAGTTTGTTTCTATCATCATTAGCCTCATTGAGGCGATTCTGTTCAGGTTTTAAGTATACGTTTCCATGAAAAATAAGAAAATTGTCGACAGTTTTGCGTCTTGATTAAATCTTACATAAATCTGGTACCATAAATCTATGTACCAAACGACGTAAAGTAAGCCTGCAACAATCCATTTCGCTCACGTGTTAAAACGGTTGTTTTCCACTTGTGGCAATGATTGATGTTCGTTATAGATCATATCATTTTGTGAAAAAGATGATTTTTATGTATTAACCTTTAAGCCTTCAACTACAGTAACTGTTCAACTTGCATTATGCCTGGCTGGTTTTTATGTAACATTTTTTTTATTTGAGTCGGTGTGTGAAAAAATGTACCTCAAAGCATATGCGCCCAGCAAAGACTCAGATCAGACTGCGCATATGCGCAGTCTGATCTGAGCCTTCGCTGAGATTTCTTTAGATGGTCAAAGATCAGAAATTCTGCCTGCGGAGAGTCAGACTCCGGCCATACTGCATGGATGAAGAGACTGATCTGAACTTCACAAGTCCCTCACGTCATAAGATACATTATTTCCCGTTCAGGCAAATTTGATGGCACACCTGCTGCTCCAATTCAAATGGGCAATATAAGGCCTGTTAGGTCTCTTTATCCCTGTTTAATTGCATTATGTGAACTTTCCCATTATTTCTGACCTCGCTGATTTTCCCTTCTTATTATATAAAATGGTGAAATGAGTGGTGGGGATGCCTGAATTCTGCATAAATGAAGCATTTCGTCTTATGATTGCGTTTAAAACTTAAGAAATAGTTTAGGAAACCTTGTTTTTTATTTATTAATAAACCACCCACTGAAAAATGCTCGGGGCTTAAATTTTACAAGCACATCAGAGAGGTTCCAAAGTTGAAAGGTTAAACTATAATCGGATGACATTTTAAAAAATATACTTCTTATTTTCTCACAGCAAAGAAAAAGACGATATGTGATTCAAATTGTCTCGTTAAAGGAGACTCTTTGGAGGAGACTGTTTGAATCAAACGTCGTCTTATTTGCTGTGAAAAAAAATGAGAAAAATATTAGTTTTTATCTGATGATTTAGCTTACAGAGTGCTAAAGCTTAAACTGTAACAAGTAAAAGAGTAAGCAATGACCTTTTTATCCCTGAGTTTCTGAAGTTGACTCTTCCATCATTGAAGTTGGAAACGTCCACGGAGGCAAATAGGGGTTTCAGTGTAAATGAAAAACAATGTGGCAAACAGTGTAGATCAAGATGAGACGGCTCATGATCTACACTGTTTGCACACAAGCATTTGTTTTGGTCTATCATGCTGTAAGGGTTAATAAGACCTTTAAATTCAGCTGCGCAGGCTCTATTGTGTCTTTCCTTGACGCGTATGTCCTATGGCAGCTTTCGCGGGATTCCTTCAAAAGTACAAATATTTTGTGGCTTCACCACATGAAGCGCACATGTTGTTCAGTGCAAGAAAACGGCCCTACTGTTATACGCAAACAGTGCTTGTGCGTCAACGCAGTCTGATCAGGGTCTTCCCTATTCAATGGTATACTTATAGGAGTCGTTGTTTATGTGCATGGGTAGGGATGACCATGATCAGATTGCACGCATGTACAGTCTGACCTCTGCCTTTATGGAGCGCATTTGGCCAACGGGCCATTTTCGGGCATTGTGTATTAAATTGCAATACAAACTAATCCTGTGAAGACATCAATGCTGTTTGATCACTTTGATGTAATAATAAACGGCGTTGAATAGCAGCGATTACAGTTGTAAAGCGTTCTTGAAAGACGGATTATCACAACAAAAGATAATGATAATTTAATCCGCCCTGCACAATCAATGACCCTCTGTCAGTGAAAGATCACAGCCAAAGATTAAGAACACAGGTGGCTTTGTCAAAACTTCTTAGGTAACGTTTATGGGTTTACTTTGCAATGTCATTTCCGTGAAAAACATTGGCGGCGAAAACAGCCCCTCAGAGCTGTAGTAAATAATTTGACTGTTTTAATCCGCTGTGGATGTCTGACTGGAATTAAAGAGATTAAGGTAAATGGGTATACCTAGAGTGTTTGAAACCATGTTTTTCAGGGAGACTTCCTGTTTGTTTGTTTTTTTTTTTTTTTGTTGTTTTTTTTTTTTTTTTTGTTGTTGTTTTTTTTTTTGTTGTTTTTTCTGCACACAATAATGGCCCACAAGGATGTTCCATTACGAAAACAAGCCTATTCAAATATATTGGAAATTTTACCACCAAAACATGAAAATTTTCAGATAAAAATTCTGATATTTTTCATATTTCTGCTCAAAACATAGATTTTGGGTACTCACAATCTATGTTTTTGAGCAGAAATAATCAAAATATAATGTATACCCCTGTAAACCCCAGTTTTACTATATAAAAGTGTGGTTTAAGGGGGTCAACATTATATAGACATGTTTTCGTATGCAATAAGAATCCAAAATAAAACTCCTTCTGGAAAGGGATCTATTCTATATGAAAAGTATATTGGCGCAAATAGTTTCTATCCTAAATTGTGTATCTATTCCCCTTACGGAAAACGCCATGATGGGAATGATGAACTACAAGTGGAAATTCGACAACAAGCGGATCATATTCCCTAGAATGGAGTGGCGGGGATGTGTGTGTGTGTGTGTGTGGGGGGGGGGGGGGGCGGGTGGGGGGCGGGGGCGATGAGGGTGCCGTTCACGTAACTTCATGTAAGTTTTTTCCAAACAAAACTGCATTTAAACCGAGTGGATGAAAGTTTCTGATTTGATCGAACATTATTATTCTTTGATGAGTGTAGCTATTACTTTAAAAAAAAAGTAATGAAGGGCATTTTCATTGTCATGACCACAATTGCACTTCTTTTCATTTGTTAGATGATTTTGAAACAAGTCACACTTAAAAGCATTACAGCTGTTGCGGATTCTTGCGTGTAGCACTGACAACTATCCTTGACCTTTCAAAAAGTATGAAGGGCCATTTGCATTGCATAAGACTGTCTTAAAGTATTCTATGAAAAGATAAATATAAGTGTCTGCTTCTCTAACATTAGTGCGAAGGCTATTCAAATGAGTTACAGAAGACTGAATGCAAGATCTGCGGGCAGTTTCTGTGCGGTTGTACATATTTGAAATATTGTCTCGATTGCGTAATGGGAAATTTGAGAATTCAGCAACACGTGGTGGAATAATATCAGATATATAGTCTGGTACAAGGTTATTTGAACACTTATACATGAAGCACATTTTCTGATCTTCCATTTGCAAGTGAGTCCCAACCACATTCTTTATATAAGTTAACAAAAGAAGTGGCAGTGACTATTCGTGCAGCCTCATTTTGAAGTCTTTCTAATGCAGTTTTATCTTGCTCGGTACATCCGTCCCATACAATCGACGAGTACATTGTATTAAGCTTCCACATAATGCCAAGTATCTTATAAGCCCCCTTTTGAATAGTCTCGATGTACGTTTGTGCCACTGACCATTGCAAGAAAATGTTATTCCTAGATGCTTATGGCTCTCAACAAAATCAATAACACTATTATTAAAATTTAATAAAGATAAGACATCGATAGGTCTGAGAGAAAACAACATGGTTACTGTCTTGATAGGATTGAAATCTACAAGCCATTTCTAGCCCATTCTGATATTAGTGAGAGGTCATGATTAATTAGTCCTTCTATATATTTAAAATTTGTGCGGAAAAGAACACAGAACTGTCATCTGCAAATAATCGAACAAGGCGTTCACATATATTAAAAATAAGAGTAGTCCCAACTAATAACCCTGTGGGACACATGCATTTACCGATAGGAGGGAAGAAGTAGCTGAATTTATCTTAACTCTTTGTTTTCTTGAGGACATATAATTAGAAATCCATGCAAGGAGTCTGCCCTTATTTCCATTTTGTTGAAGTTTGAATAGGAGACCTCTGTGCCGTACCTTGTCAAAGGCTTTTGATATGTCACAGAAAATGTTACTAACAGAAACGCTCAAGAAATTCAGGATGTGCTGTTATAATGTGCTAAATCCCGGTATCGCTAACTAAGTGCAGTAATATAAATACCGTCGCATGACGTATGCTGTGTTATAAATCCCGGTATCCCGTTCTGACTTGTATAAAAATGCTGTGGTTTAGTATGTGGTTGCGTTTAAACCTTAAAGCGACAACAACCTTATTTTCTCTGTAAAATACTAATAAAAGATATGTCAAAGTGCTGGCTCTTGCAAAATTTGCTTAGCGCTTTATATCTGTGTGTTAATATCATCACGAAAACATACCTATATAATTCTGACCCGCTTAAAACCCAATTTTATATAGTAAAACAGGGGTTTACAGGGGTATACATTATTTTTCGTATTTTGCTATAAAACATAGATTGTGGGTACTCGTTAGAACCGCCTCGTCGAGGCGGTTCTAACGAGTATCCACAATTTATGTTTTGAGCAGGAATATGAAAAATATCAGAATTTTTATCTGAATTTTTCTCCTTTTTTTGGTAATAAAATATTCAATATATTTGAATAGGCGTGCAACTGTTGCGGATTCTTGTGTGTAGCACTGACAACTATCCTTGACCTTTCAAAAAGTATGAAGGGACATTCGCATTGCATAAGACTGTCTTTAAGTATTCTATGAAAAGATAAATATAAGTGTCTGCTTCTCTAACATTAGTGCGAAGGCTATTCCAATGAGTTACAGAAGACTGAATGCAAGATCTACGGGCAGTTTCTGTGAGGTTGTACATATTTGAAATATTGTCTCGATTGCGTAATGGGAAATTTGAGAATTCAGCAACACGTGGTGAAATAAGGTTATTTGAACACTTATACATGAAGCACATTTTCTGAAAATATCTTGCTTTTGCAAGTGAGTCCCAACCACATTCTTTATATAAGTTGACAAAAGAAGTGGCAGTGACTATTCGTGCAGCCTCATTTTGAAGTCTTTCTGATGCAGTTTTATCTTGCTCCGTACATTCGTCCCATACAATCGACGAGTCCCGCCAAGTATCTTATAAGTCCCCTTTTGAATAGTCTCGATGTGCGTTTGTGCCACTGACCATTGCAAGAAAATGTTATTCCTAGATGCTTATGGCTCTCAACAAAACCAATAACACTATTATTAAAATTTAATAAAGATAAGACATCGATAGGTCTGAGAGAAAACAACATTGTCTTGATAGGATTGAAATCTACAAGCCATTTATAGCCCATTCTGATATTAGTGAGAGGTCATGATTAATTCTACTTCTATATATTTAAAATTTGTGGAGGAAAAGAACAAAGAACTCTCGTCTGCAAATAATCGAACAAGACTTTAAAGGATCTCTGCAATGTCGTTCACATATACTAAACATAAGAGTAGTCCCAACTAAGAACCCTGGAGGGAAGAAGTAGCTGAATTTATCTTAACTCTTTGTTTTCTTGAGGACATATAATTAGAAATCAATGCAAGGAGTTTGCCCTTATTTCCATTTTGTTGAAGTTTGAATAGGAGACCTCTGTGCCATACCTTGTCAAAGGCTTTTGATATGTCACAGAAAATGTTACTAACAGAAACGCTCAAGAAATTCAGGATGTGCTGTTATAATGTGCTAAATCCCGGTATCGCTAACTAAGTGCAGTAATATAAATACCGTCGCATGACGTATGCTGTGTTATAAATCCCGGTATCCCGTTCTGACTTGTATAAAAATGCTGTGGTTTAGTATGTGGTAGCGTTTAAGCCTTAAAGCGACAACAACCTTATTTTTTCTGTAAAATACTAATAAAAGATGTCAAAGTGCTGGCTCTTGCAAAATTTGCTTAGCGCTTTATATCTGTGTGTTAATATCATCGCGAAAACATACCTATATAATTCTGACCCCCTTAAACCCCACTTTTATATAGTAAAACAGGGGTTTACAGGGGTATACATTATTTTTCGTATTTTGCTATAAAACATAGATTGTGGTACTCGTTAGAACCGCCTCGTCGAGGCGGTTCTAACGAGTATCCACAATCTATCTTTTGAGCAGGAATATGAAACATATCAGAATTTTTATCTGAATTTTTTTCATTATTTTGGTTATAAAATATTCAATATATTTGAATAGGCGTGTTTTCGTAATAGTCATGGGCTCTTTGCATCCTTTCGCCAGACTAATGTTTGAATTGAGATGTCTCTTTATTTTACCTTCATTCCTAATCATAAATTTTATTTACAGATGTTTCATTAAAATCATTAGTACAATCAACTAATGAAATATTAATGGACCAGTGACAGACACGACATGGCGAACAACCAATTAACCCTTGTCATGCTGAACCCGGATATACCCTGCCTTTGCAAACAGTGTAGATCCAGATCAGTTGGCTTCTGAAGAAACCAACTGATCTGGATCTACACCGATTGGCATTAAGTACGCTAATTTGTATCAGCAATATGGATCAAGTGATCTGATTGGCTGAAAATTGAAAAAGGGCGTGACATCTTAATTTATACAGCACGGCAAGGGTTGAAGCTTATTGGAGCCTCAGTATAAGAAAAAAACGTACTTTGGTACATCTGCGCCTAGTCAAGATACAGATCAACCTGCGCATTCACGTAGTCTGATCAGACTCTTCACTGTGCGCATTTTGAATATCCAAGGATTTCAAATTTTCTTCATGCGGAAAACGAAGACTCTAATCAGACTGCGCGGATGCGCAGGCTGATTAGAGTCTTCGTTCGAAGAATATGCCAGAAGGTACGTTTTCTCACGTACCGGTGCATTTGATTCAATCACAATTTCACATCAATAATACTGACAATGCACACACGTGCAGACTATCTAGAAACTTGCATTAAATATGATTGAACAAAGGCTAGTCATACGCATGAATCCATTATATTTAATTATTCACTCAATTAATTTCAGTGTCAAGTTGAAAATCCATTAAATCTAAGTAAATGTATGTTGATAAACGTGTTGAATACAGCAGATGGACAACAAATGCATGCCATTATTGTCTTTTTTCCGGTAAAACAGACCTTGGCTGAGGTTATCACTTCCGTGAAGTGTAAGGTCATCATCACGAAAGCATACGTATATAATTTTGACCCCCTGAAACCCGACTTTTATATAGTAAAACTGGGGTTTACAGGGGTATACATTATTTTTCTGATTTCTGCTCAAAACATAGATTGTGGCTGAGGCGGTTCTAACGAGTACCCACAATCTATGTTTTGAGCAGAAATATGAAAAGTATCAGAATTTTTCATTTGAAAATTTTCATTTATTGGTAGTAAAATTTTCAGTATATTTGAATAGGCATGTTTTCGTAATGTATTCCATTTTGTCAAAGAATTCTAACCTTATTCTGTGCATTTGGAGAGCTTGGCTTTTCCTGAATGTGTCCATATTTATGGTATCTTAAAATGACAGCTGCTTTAATACAGTTTAATCCAGCAGGATAATGGTAAATGCACATGCCTCTTAAGCCCCTTTCCCATCCTTATACATTAGGTGAGTCCGTTTGTCATTTAAGGGGTGTCAGGTGTTTTTTTTTTTTTTTTTTTTTTTTTTTTTGTTTTTTTTTTCATTTTTATTCTATTTGTAATTGAAATTACTGTAAGCAAACCGTGAAGACCTTGATCAGATGCCGCATAATGCGGCGTCTGATCTAGGTCTGCACTGTTTGCCTATGTCCCATAAAAGGGACGCCAGGCTAATATGGGTAAACAGCGCATGATATTATACAATGAACCTTCAATACAACGACAACATTTGCTCACAAAGACGTTGCCATTAGAATGAATTTGCTGTTGTACAGAATACTTAATGAGCAGATTGATATGTTTGTTTGTTTGTGTTGAGGTTTTACGGCCCAGTCAACCCAATGGGGTCATCTCGAGCGCGGTCAGTTTACCTAACCACACGTTTACTGGGCAGGCTTAATCCTCTAAGCGGTTAACCAATATTGTGCACATTCTTTCGCCAGAAACTGACAACTGCCCTTCTTGAATCAGCGGAAGGGAGAGAATGACCGTAGAAAATATTTCATGATCAATCTCCACGAAAGAATGTTGCCGACCTCGGCGGGGGTTGAACCCGCGACCTCCTGGTCTCCAGTCGGACGGCGCATCCAACTGAGCCACCGAGGCCAGCACAGATTGATATGTAAGAAAGGTCCTGTTTTGATTTTATTTCCTCATAGTACATATGATCTGGATATTTGTTAGAATCGCCTCACCGAGGCGATTCTAACAAACATCCAAAACATATGTTTGTTTTTCAGTATTGAATACAATATTCTTGCATAACTTATGACTAATTGTTACCTCTTAAGCGAAGGTTTTGTGACAGTCAAATTGTTGTTTCGAGCGTCGGTATAAAGAGGGTTGATTGTATACTGAAAGGAAAAAGAAACGCAGGGTAGAGTTTTTTCCTTCTTATTTTAACCATTTTTTACGGTGTTTACTATAGCCATACACTTTTACAGATTGTCCTGTGAATGTGAACCGCGGGTATACGAGTCTTTGGTCGATGTGCTATCTACCCAGTGTGCGAAATCATTCAACCGTGCACTACACAGTGCATTGCACGGACAATACTAAAAACCAAAATTTCGTGCAAAACAGGCATGTTTAAACCTTCAGCACAAGATTTCCTCACACCGTTTGGTACACTTCAACGATACACAACGCTCTTCGATTCTTTTACCGATTTTTCTTTTCATTTTTACGCTTCTTGAACTTTTTTCTAATCATGGTACGATTGACTGATGTTCAGAGGGGTAGGGCAATTGCGTTGCTGATGCAGGGTCAGAGGCAACAGCAAGTTGCCAATCATTTTGGGGTTAACGTCTCAACAATTGAACGTCTTGTTAGACGTTTAAGGGAGACAGGGCATTTAGCAGACCGACCGCGGTCTGGGCGTCCACGCGTGACGTCGCGACGTCAAGACAGGACAATCCGTCTGGCACATTTGCGGAATCGTCATCTCACTGCTACCGAAACTGCCCTTAATACAGTAGGTACGCATAATCGACAAATTTCTCCGAAGACTGTTGGAAGTCGATTGCGTGAGATTGGTCTTCGAGCTCGTCGTCCATACATTGGTTTGCCTCTGACCCAGGCACGTTGGTTGCGTCGTATGGCGTGGTTGACGGCGCATGCGCCCAGGCTATTTCCGATGAGGCAGTGGAGACGAGTTCTTTTTACGGCTGAGTCTAGGTTCACTCTCTATCGCGCAGATGGTCGACGTCGTGTGTACCGACGTCGCGGAGAACGCTTTGCCGACGCCTGTGTTATCGAACGGGATCGGTTTGGGGGTGGCTCCGTTATGGTCTGGGGAGGCATTGCTCACGGGATAAAATCACAGTTGATTATTGTTGCAGGCAATATGACCGCAGTAAGGTATAGGGATGAGATCTTGCGTCCTGTTGCAGTCCCGCTTGTGCAACAACGTAATCTGATTCTGCAGCAGGACAATGCCCGACCACATGTTGCCCGAGTTTGTCAGGATTTCCTGGCAAACAATAACATCGCACCACTAGCATGGCCACCGTACAGTCCAGATTTGACCCCAATAGAGCACATGTGGGATGAGCTGGAGAGAAGGGTTAGGAAGCGCCGAAATCCCCCCGCAATTCTCGCACAACTAAGGAATGCGTTGATCGATGAATGGAATAACATCCCGATGCGAACTGTCAATGCTTTGGTTAACTCTATCCAAAGGAGAATTAGGGCAGCAACGGCAGTAAGAGGGGGGCAAACCCGATATTGATTTTCAGTTTGATTTTGATTTCAAGATTTGGGGGGTAGCTACCAATGAACTTCAATAACTCGAGACTTGTTGATCACAAACCAATGAAATTTGGAACTTTTGTTCCATACATGTACCGTTTTTAATCATAGTAAAATATTTAACAACTTTTTTCAAACTTGAATGAAATTTAGGAATAAAATTTACCCTGCGTTTCTTTTTCTTTTCAGTATATATTAAGAAGTTGTGTATATCGGTGTAAGAAAATTAAGGAAAATTAATACATTTTTCAGTTTCAAGGGAGACGACTCTGTCACACTTTATGTGCTCCCTTCTGAAAAGCAGTCTATTAAAAAGGAGACTTTGGTCCCAAGGGGAGCAAAGTCCTTCCTTTTAAACAGTGTGAGGATGTTTCATTAGCAAATTACAGTGCTTTTGGCTATACACCAAAACAGCAATATGACAAAGTGTACAATACACAATCGCTGAAATCAACAAAACTAACACTGCATGGATTTTCATGAAACAGCTAATGCAGTTAGAGCTTGAGACTGCGCTATTCGCAGACTTTACATTTAGCTAGTTTCTAATTTAGCTAATTTTATCATTGTAGCCGTACCCATATATTCCCCATACTTCTGACGCATGCAGAGTAGACTACTTTATATGAAGGAATGTGGTCGCTTGAACGCATACAAGAAATCACAAACGTTTTGTCCCTTTTTAAACATGGCGTAAAATCCACCAAGTGTGTCAAGTCCCTTTAAAAGCAGTCGATTGGTAAGTTTACGAGTTCCTATTCATTTGACAATAATATAAGGATCTACCATTGATGTGAGGGGTAGATACAAAAATCCGTCCCGAGGGTCACTGTCTGGCATCACGAGGCTTGCCGAATGATGCCAGCGTGTGATCGTGAGGGACGGATTTTTCTACCTACCCCTCACGCTCATGACAGATTTTTTATTCTTGCACACCTTTCATTTCAGAACGCAGATTTTTTAACAATGCAGTCACTTCGATTGCTGACGTCCGCCATGTTGTGATGACATTACTGTAGCGTCAAATGACAACATTACGTTCAGTGACATAAACCTTAACGGTGGCATGCGTGACGTCCATTACAACCACTGCATATCAAACACGTGAGAATTCTCGATTTTTATCTTACCCTGGGTAGGATAACCTGGGTAGGATGAGAATTTCTATCCCAGGGTTGAATCAAGGATTTTCTTATCTGGTATGCAAGAATATTTATAATTGCAAATGAATCATAGTGTACCGTATTTGCCTTAAGTATTTGGACACCTCAACTCTTCATACCATACTTGTTAAAAATAATTTGAACAAGTACAATTTACTACCCGATGTAGTGTCTAAACATTGCTGGATGAGTGGTCAGCAGTGTAGGCCCTGAGTTTTTTATTAATGTTTTTGTAGCTGTTTCTTTTGCTGCTCAGTTCAGACTTAACTTAGCAACATTCTTTACTATTGCTCTGGCTTGGATAAATGAATACAAATGTTCGGAATTGCACGGCCCGTCAGTGTTGGGGGATAAGGCCATGCTTGGTTAGTGCTCTATTATCAAGCCGACTTTGTATCAGTTTTGAAGAAACATCTAGTTATTGGTCAATTCTTTCGGTCTCGTTTTTTGATTGGTCGAAATTGTTCATTGGTGTTTCGTTAAAAAGGTTGGCTTTTTCATAAAGTTAAGCAACAGAGATCGCGGTTAATAGCTGGATCGGTGACCGCGGTGCTTGACTTCGTGGAAGACCCGACAAACGCATAGGCACTCGACGGATTTTTTTTTTTTTTTTTTTTTTTTTTTTTACAGCTTATGAGATCTGGAAATATCCTCTAGCTCACTGTCAAGTTCATACGAAAATGCACTCTATTACTTGTACTTTATGATCTCTACCATTACATCCGTGGCGTCTAATAAAGAAACATTTTGATCACTTAAAGACTGGTAGTGTAAATATTGCATAAACGGTCTTAAGGGGAATTGATACACTTTCAAAGGAGGCAACTCTGCCAAAGATTTTTTTGCCCCCCCCCCTCCCCCCACTCCCCCTTCTGAAAAGGGTCTGCCCTAAAAGGAAAAAAAATTGCTACCTGTGGGACCAAATTCTTTCCTTTCGGAGTAGACTCCTGTTCAGAAGGGATTGGTGTGTTAAAAATCAAACAGAAGATCCCAAAAGTTGTCTCCCTTGTAGAAAATGCAGAAAATCTACCAAGTGTATTCAGTCCCCTTAAAATCCAACGGTTCCTTCTTTAGCTTTGTTATCTACCGCTGATCTTTGATTTAACAATATCCCGTGTATTATGCTACTAAATCTTCTTGAAAATGTCACCGTTTGTAGCTTTTATAAAAAACAATTATGTGTCTTCTAATATTAGACAACCGGATTAACGATTTGAGCCGAAACATATGAAAACGTACCTTCTGACATGAGCGCCCAACGAAGATTCAGGTCTGCCTGCACATTCGTGCAGTCTGATCAGAATCTTCACTGGGCGCTCTTTGGATAGCCAAGATACAAGACTTTATCATGAGGGCAAATATTAAGCTGATCAGATTTGGCAGATGCGCAGGCTGAATTTGGTCTTCGTTGGGCGCACATGTGAGAAGGTATGTTTTCTCACGTTGCGGCTCATTTTGCTGAGTACATGTATGCGTACTTCATGACTGCGACATATTTAAACCAAAATAACTTGTAGTCATTACGAAACTCTATTATGGATATTTGTATTTACTGCGTCTGTTTTTCCTCTAACTATTTCTGCTTTTAACTCTTTCGGTGCCAAATTTCTGACATTTGTCGCCTGCTTTGCTTAAAAAAAAACAACAAAAAAAACTATCGACTGGAAAGAAGTTTATATGTAAAGTTTAAAGACTGAAAGTCATTATGAGCCGTATCATCTGGATCTATGCTGTTTGCAAAAGCCTATTTTTCTTGCTTGTGGGGAAAGAGTTTATAAAACTGAGTGATAATTTTCCGTCAGTCCGTGCAGGTTTTATATTTCATTTTCTTTAAGCCCTTCCTGAGAGCTTGGAAAATCAGTACTAGGAGCGTACGCAGCCGTGCAAACTACATTGCCGTCGTATGAAAAGTATCAATGAAACCGAGACGCCGGTCTTCGTTCTGTTATACGTTCGGTGTTTTCAAGGGCAATCGTTATAGATTGTTTTTGACTTCACTGCAGCTCGTGTTAAGTACCGTGTTTCGGTAAAAAGTCTCCCTGTACTCCATCATAGTGCAGTTTTATTATCGATTTTATTTATTTATTTTTTCCCTTGAGATCACTAAACCCATTCTGATATCTTGGAAAGTCGATGCAATGGGGCGTATGTAGCTTTGCAAACATCATTGCTATCATATGAAGAGTCTCAATAAAACCGAGACTTCGGATTTCGTGCTATGATGTGTGTGGTGTTTCCCGACATTCATATACTTTTTTAGTCTGAGCCTGAGGTCCTATATCTAGCATAGCATTATGCAACACTTTCCGCCTGTATTCTGTCTGTCTGAGAAACTCAAAGCTTTGATTTGACAGTATCTGACTTCAGTTTCAGAAAATGATATCCCGAGAGCTCACAGTCCGAAACATGCTATCCTGAAGTTTTACATCTGAGATGATACTGTTTGATAATTTCTGTCAGTCTGCGGACCTAAAGTACGAAACTGATATCATGTTGTTTTTAGCTCACCTGAGCTATGCTCAGGATGAGCTATTGTGATCATTTTTCGTCCGTCCGTCCGTCCGTCCGTTAACATTTTCAAACGACTTCTCCTCTGAAGTCGCTGAACCAATTTTGCTCAAATTTCATATGGAGCCTCCTTAGGTGGGTGGGAGGGAAAGATTGCTAAAATGGTCGCGGTCTATTGACCAAGATGTCCGTCATGCCCATATATGGTAAAAACCTTATGAAATCTTCTCCAGAACCGAGAATGCCTTTAGGCTGTATCTTTGCACAAATCATCGGGGACGAGAGGTCTACCAAAGTTGCTAAAATAATTGTTGTACATTGACGTTTGACCTTTTTACGGCGGGGTCAAGTTTGCTTCCCTATGCATTTGTATGGGCACCATACATTTGTATGGGAAAAATGTTGAGAAATTCAAACGACTTCTCCTCTGAAGTCTCTGGGCCAGTGTTGCTCAAATTTTATGTGAAGCCTCCTTAGTTTGGGGAAACGAAAGATTGCTAAAATGTTCGCGGTCCATTGACCAAGATGGCCGCCCTGCCCATATAAGTTATAAACATTTAAAAATCTTCTTCTCCAGAATAGAGGATGCCTTGGGGCTGAATCTTTGTATAAATCATCAGGGACGGGAGGTCTACTAAAGTTGCTAAAATGCTGGTCGTACACTGACATTTGTTTTTTTTTACGGCGAGGTAAAGTTTGTTTCCCTATGCATTTGTATGGGCACCATACATTTGTATGCGAAAAATGTTGAGAATTTCAAACAACTTCTCCTCTGAAGCATGTGGGCCAATGTTGCTCAAATTTTATGTGGATCCTCCTTAGGGTGAGGGAAAGAAAGATTGCTAAAATGGTTGCGGTCCATTGACCAAGATGGCTGCCATGCCCATATATGGTAGAAATCTTTAAAATCTACTTCTCCAGAACCATATAAGTCTAGGGGCCTTATCTTTGCATAAATCCTTGGGGACAGGAAATCTACCAAAATTGCTAAAATGATAGTCCTACATTGACATTTGACCTTTCTACGGCAAGGTCAAATTTGCTTCCCATGCATTTGTATGGGCCCTTTACATTTATATGGGAAAAATGTTGAGCATTCATATATTGGACATCTCCTCTATAATCCAGTTGAATCGATGTTGATGAGCATTAGGGCGCTTATGAGACATAAAATAGCTAGAAGAGCCGATAGAAAATCCAAGATGGCCACCACAGCCGCCATCTTGAAAATCAATTTTCGACAGCTCTTCTCAAACCTTAGATCGTTTTGGACCGAAACTTGCTCTTTAGCAACAGGACGACTTCTGGATTGAAACAAGCTAAAATTGTGTAGATCCAAAATCCAAGATGGCCGCAATGGTTCTGCTCCATTGAACAAGATGGCCGCCAGAGCTAAAAAATAGAAATCTTCAAACGACATCTCGTCCTTGGCCAATGGCCTGATTTCGAAATATTTGCACAGAAATATTCCACCAATGTTCCTCAACCAAAATTACTAAAATGGGTCCGCTTGGCTGAACAAAATGGCGGCAACACCAAAAATAGAAAAAAAAAAAATAAAAAATAAAAGACATCTCCGCAGCCAGTGTCCTGATTTCAAAGTAATTTCACAGAAGTGTTCCTCTTGTGGCCCTGTACCAAAATTGCAAAAAATGTTCTGCTCGGCTGAACAAAATGGCTGTCAGAGCTAAAAATAGAAAAAAAATAAACCCTTTAAACATCTCCTCCTTGTCCAGTGGCCTGATCTCAAAATGATTTCACATCAATGTTCCTCTTCTCCCCCTTTGCCAAAATTGCTAAAATGGTTCTGTTCTGCTGAACAAAATGGTTGCCAGAGCTAAAAATAGATAAAAAAAAAAAAGCCTTTAAAGGACCGGATAAGTAGATGAACCAAATGACTTCTGAAAATTATCTGAACCTTATGTTTACTTATGGCGTTTTAAAAATTTCAGCATTTTAACCTTATAAGTTAGATATCTCAAAAACTGTTTAAGGCATTGCCTTGTCATAAGAGTATTGGAAAAATGTTGTATGCCATCTGCATATCTGCAGTGGCGGTTTCACTCAGGTGCGCGAGTTGTGGCCCGTGGGCCTCTTTTTTTCCGACAGTCTGAGAACATGATGGCCTGAGGTTTCATACCTGAAACGACATTATGAAACAATTTCCGCCAGTCCGAGAATCTAAGAGCTCAGCGTTGAGAAGTATCGTCGTCAGCCTGAGAGTGTCTGTCGGAGAACCGGAGGTATCTGACCTGACAAATGTTTTCGTCAATCCGGGAGTATGAGAGCGCACGGGTTATATTAAGGTTTCCATCAGTCTGGCAGCACCTGAGATTGTGATATAAATTATACTTATTTTGTCTTCTGTCATCATTCCACATAATTTATAAATACCACGTACGAGAACAGTGTTCTAATATTGCTTAGAGCGTCCCCCAAAACGGCCATTGCAAACAATGGAGACCTAGATCAGACGCAATGGCTAAATGTTTGATCAGTTAAAGTAAATGAATACACTTAAGCGTGCGCCAACTCTATTAGTTGTTGCCTCCTTTCTGAACATTACGAAAACACTCCTATTCAAATACATTAAGAATTTTACCACCAAAATATGAAAATTTTCAGATGAAATATTCTGATATTTTTCTTATTTCTGCTCAAAACATAGATTGTAGGTACTTGTTAGAACCGCCTCGATGTTCTAACGAGTACCCACAATCTATGTTTTTGAGCAGAAATAAGAAAAATAATGTATACCCCTGTAAACCCCAGTTTTACTATATAAAAGTGGGGTTTATGGGGGGTCAAAATTATATAGGCATGTTTTCGTGATGAATTCGGTCCAAATAACATCCGTTAAACAGACAATGGACACCTCGGACTCACCCAGACGGAATTAATGAAGGTATCTACTCTTTAATGAATTTAAACGGATGTGCATTTACATTGTAGTTGTATTGAAAGTACTGCCAATTTGAAGATTTTAATCCACTCGTTGCTCTATGCATTACAGGTCCATAGCCAGACTACGTGGATACCCAACGAGGTTTTGAGGTTTACACTTTGTATATTTTCGGTCCCAGCTTCATACAGTTAACTCTTCAAAGATCCACAAAAGGGGACTATACACCTGGTATATTTTCGGCCATGTTTTACAAGGGAGCCAACCTTTGTAACTTCCTGTTTGGATTCCTGCACATCACGTCCCTTCTGAAAAGGGTTTACTCTAAAGCAAAATAATTTGTGACAGAGGGAGCACTTCTTATAGAGTTGTCTCCCTTGCAAATGTATCCATTCCTTTTAACCCAAATAACCCTGGCGTCTGATCAGGGTCTTCACTGTTTTTTTTTACAGGAATTCCAATTACAAATAAAACGAAAATGAAAAAAAAAATACACCTTACAACCCATAAATGACAAATGGACTCACCCAATGTATAAGGATGGGAAAGTCCATTAGGCTTATTTGGGTAAAGAATTTTCTCCTTTTTCAGAAAGGGACTGATGTGCAAAAAAGCAAGCAAGACGTCCCTGAAATTGTCTCTCTGTAAACAAAATGGCGACGTGCGTGCGTGTGTGTCAAACTTTACTGAATCATTTACATATCCTTTACCTAATTTTGTAAAGGTATAACTAATGACCAACTCATGTCTTCAAAACGATAATAATATTGGACAAATAGTCAATGCATTTTACATAATGGTAAAATATCGGCTATCATGTTCTAGTTTAAATTGAAAGCACTTATATCTTATTGACATGTCTTTGATTTGGATTGTAGATATCAAACAAATTAATAGAACGATTTATCTCCAATACAGATATTAAATTAAAGATTTGTAAGATTGATTTACATGTGCGTGAATGAACGTTTCCTACCATGTCCTACAAATACAGGACACTAACATTAAGTAGAGATATTAAAAAAGATCTTTTGGCTTTCAGAAGTTTTTTTTTATGAATTGAACGGCGTCATATCCACCTTGCTTGCTGATATTAATTAAAATGCTGGACTGAATTCTGACAAAAGTTCAAAGGCGGATACCTTATTAACGCGTCGCATAGGCGTTTACTAGTTTTAAGCGTTGTTTGTCCGTTCTGCATAATTGCCTGCCCTAGAACATATACGAACGTCGAATACCAACCACATAGACAGTCTCCTACAAGTTAAACATTTTATTCGAAAATCCAAAGGATATAAGATCTTGCATATGTTTTATTAAACTGGCTCCAGTCGTTTCTGCACTTTTTTCTCATTCTTTATAATTATCACTTCTCGTAGCTGTTGCAAATTTTGTCTCTTTAAATCCATTTCATTGTTTTCCACTGAGGGACATAAATCATAAGCTTTAGCTTTACTAGATTGTATACCTTTGAAATGAAAAGAGAAAACGATAGAAAAGATAGAGTCTGGACACAGACTAATGTTTTATGGACGTAAATGAACTGATGAGAGATCGTTTAATTTTGACCTATGATACAGAACAGAACCGAACAGAACAGAAATTTTATTTAGACTTAAACTATACAGTTTCTCGTCTTTCACAACTACTGGTCACACACAATAAAGCAGTTCAGTGTTTCAAAAAAAAAGTTAGCACTAAGTGGTGTGTTTTTACGCTGTAGAATAGAGTAAGAGTAGAGCACAGAAGAGATACAGAAAGGAATCAAGAAATGTTCTCATGATGTTTCTAACGGTGATACATATAGGTGTACGATACAGTTTGCCCTGTTTAAGTGCACAGTTGGTAGGACCACAGACTTCAGTCCAAAATTACATGACCTTAATCGCCTGTGGACAAGCTCACCAAGGCTCTACTAGTCGTTTTCTTTCGCTCTGACTTTCCTCATATTCGTTCCATCACAGTGTTGATAATTTAATTGTGTGTTAAGCCACTGATTATTTGGTACTGAATTGGGCTGAGCACTCGTAAAACATGTTTAACACTTCTGATAGTCTGGGCCCAGTTGTTTAAAGCATCGTAAGCTTAACAAGCTCGTTAGTGGTCAAAATATTAACTGTTCTAGTAAGTATGATGTCTAACTCGCAGGTATTTTTGCTGAAAAAAAAATGTGAATGGCTTTTTGCAAATGCAAAAGCTACTCACACTTTTTCAGCAAAAATATTAGCGCATATGCCATATATAATGATCGAAGTTTTAGGGATATGTTAGCCAACGACATCGTTAGTTTTGAACAACTGGGCCCTGGCTGTTGACCGTTCTATTGTGGTTCCACTTCATATATTCGTTCTGTTTTCCAGGAGGTGTAATTTCGTATTGTCTCTCATGACTGGTCTTTTCCGGCAATTTTCATTTATATTTCGTAACTACATGGATTTCAAAACACACGTTTACCCAGCAAACACACAACGTCGCGCGACGCCGAAACGACGTCGGTACGAATTCGGATGTTCACTGGGTTATTACGTCTTTAATGACAGTCTTAATTCTTAAGGGGACTAACTAAATTTTGCAGATTTTGTGCCATTTTTACAAGGAGACAAATTTTGTGACTTCCAGTTCGCTTTCCTGCACCACGAAGCCTTCATATTAGGGGTTCTACTTTAAAAGGAAAAAATATTCTTCCCGGAAATGGAAATGGAGTGTGTGTGTGTGTGTGTGTGTGTGTGTGTGTGTGTGTGTGTGTAGGGGGGGGGGGGAGAGAGAGAGGGGGGTATTTAAGGGTATTTATTTTAATTTCCCGAAAAAATGATAATAAATACTGATATTATTCATAAAAAGCAATCTCTTTACAAAATACCATCGGTGCAGATTAATGGCAGGGTGTTTTAAAATATAACACAGATCTATACTTTAAAACGTTTAAACCTAAGATGTTTCCATAGAGACGTAAACAGACCACAGAGCAAGTTAGCAGTGATTGTAAGAATATATTTATATCGTTATTTTATAAACTACCGGTGTCTCTATTCATAATTGATTCTGTTCTTGTGTTCAGAAATGTTGACATGTGAATAACTGGAAAGTTAAGTAATAATTATCATGATTATTGTTACACAGTTTGTCAAATACAGTGAAGAAGATTTTTACGCTGTCGCCGTATGACCTAATAAACCTTTTTACCGTCAGGTTTGAGCCCATTTGAGTAAACCCGGATCGATCTTACAAGGACCGGTGTAAACACTTACATATGATAGAAATAGCCGGACTATTTATGCAAATTACGAACATAAACCTGATACAGCTGCATTGCTGTAGGTGGCATTATTAAGGGGTCATTAGATGACGCGGTAAAATGTGTTACCGGTGGAAAAGTTAACGGAGTAGTCGGAGAATTGCAGTATTACTGCTTTACATGCTTCCAGGGTTTTTATAGAAACTAATTCTATACGGCTTCGCAATCATTAACCTTTGAACTACCTGATGTGTTAATTTACAGGCGTTGCTTTAACAACGACGTCATGCGCAACGCTAGAAAAGGACCCGTAAGACATCTGTGGGCAACAAAATTCCAGATCAGCCGGCATATTCGTAGACTGATCAGGGTCTTCCTTGCCTGTTTACCGTCACAAAAACATGCGTGTATAGTTTTGACCCCCTTAAACCCCACTTTTATACAGTAAAACTATGGTTTACAGGGGTATACATTAATTTTCTTATTTCTGCTCAAAAACATGGATTGTGGGTATTCGTTAGAACCGCTTTCTCGGGTTGCACACCATGTGATTTCCGATTTCCAAGCCGCTTGCGTGACAAAGAAACAGCGATCAATTACAATAAAATAATATTTGAAACCGTGTCATCCAGTATCTGGTATTGTGACGACCAAACTGGCTTTGTTATGAGCCCACAAAAGGGCGCCAGCCAACAGTATTATTTGTTACTACATTTAAGCCGCGTCGTAATAAAATAGCACTTCGGACTTTCCGTCGGATCACCCTTTCAATATGCATGCCCGGCCCATCAGCAAGGCCATATGTCTAGGTCTTTAGCTGAAGTTTTTCCCTGGGCCTACCACATACGTGAGCGAACAGCATAGGTTCTGGCGAGACTGCGCAGATGCGCAGGCCCACCTGAACTTCTGCTGTTCGCATATGCTATTACGACTTTTTACCCATGGCGCGGCTCATTTCTTGGTGAAAGACTGATTGATACGTTTAGATAGGCATCAGAGTGTTTTGATGAGCAGATGTACAGATTACCATATTTACCATAAATAATAGGACAATCTAACTCCTTATCATACTTGCCCTTAAATTTCAACAAGTGTTGATATGCCTTAAAATCTACTGAATAGGTAGCAAACAGTGCAGACCCTGATCAGACATCTGATCTTCTTCTACACTGTTTCGTCAGGCCTGTCAAATCAAATACTTAGGGCTATTGTGGTAATACTGTATGACAACTGAAAAAAAAAAATAATGGCAGATAAAAATACCCACAAAACACATTCATTGATTTAATTCAGTAATTTAGTATCGATTGACATTTTGTATGTTTATATGTTTACAAAAATGTTACAATCTAATATATCGTTTCATACTTCCAATGTAACCGAGATATCATGTCTTAGAAGGATTCTAGATAGCCTACGACAGAGTATGGCATGACTCTGTGGGCCACTAGTATGAGAAACTATCATCACGAAAACATACCTATATAATTTTAACCCCCTCAAACCCTACTTTTATATAGTAAAACCGGGGGTTACAGGGGTATACATTTTTTCTTATTTCTGCTCAAAAACATAGATTGTGGGTACTCGTTAGAACCGCCTCGGTGAGGCGGTTCTAATGAGTACACACAATCTATGTTTTGAGTTGAAATGTGAAAAATATCAGAATTTTTATCTAAAAACTTTCAGTTTTTGGTGGTGAAATTTTCAATATATTTGAATATGCGTTTTTTCGTAATGAACAAGAATGTCAAAATTTTTCATGTCAATGCAATGACAAAGTTATACTGGTGTTTTTCTAATCAATGGTGGCGCTGCCAGGCGGTTCAGTATAACAGTGGGAGTTGGACAAGCTTGCTTTCTCTCCATTTTAGTAAGGAATTTTAATTTTGTGGATTTTATCCACGTGTAAACTCTTGCGAATCACTCACAAACTTAATAAAGCCCGAAGCATCACGAAAACACGCCTATATAGTGTTGACCCCTTTAAACCCCACTTTTATACAGTAAAACTGGGGTTTACAGGGGTATATATATATATTTATTTCTTCTAAATACATAGATTGTGGGTACTCGTTAGAACCGCCTCGGTGCGGCGGTTCTAACGAGTACCTACAATCTATGTTTTGAGCAGAAATATGAAAACTACCAGAATTTTACATCTGAAAGTTTTCATTTTTTGGTGGTAAAATTCACAATATATTTGAATAGGCGTGTTTTCGTAATGTGGCGTTATGATCAGTTTGTGAGGTATTCGCCGGAGTTTACACATCGATAAAATCTCCAATAATAATAACAACCTATTCCTTATAACTTCAACTTCCGCATCAAAATTTCACAAATAACCAAAAAAATGTCAAACTTTTGAGACGGCAGAAGGATAATAGATCCGACGGATTCCTACTCTGGACTTTTATGAATTATAAATGTTTCCTTCAACCAATCAAATTGCGTTAAATGTGTAAAAAGATGATGGAGCTGGAATTTTTACGAAGCAAATCTGTGTAATGTATCTGCCCATATTCATCAGTACTTTACAGAGAAAAACAGAGAAAATAGGGATATGTAGAGGTCTACATTATTAGGGGTGATCATAATTTTTTAGTATTTAAACCATCTTTTAGAAGTGTTATGTGCTTCAAGTAGCCCTTTTTACTGGATGAAATTGTCTTAACTTGCTTTACATCACGAAAACAAATCCATATAATTTTGACCCCCTTAAACCCCACTTTCATATACATGTAGTAAAACTGGGGTTTACAGGGGATTCATTATTTTTCTTATTTCTGCCCAAAAAACATATATTGTGTGTACTAGTTAGAACTGGTTCTAAAGAGTACCCACAATTTATGTTTTGAGCAGAAATATAAAAATATCAGAATTTTTATCTGAAAACTTACAGTGTTTTTGGTGGTGAATTTTTCGATATATTTGAATAAGCGTGTTTTCGTAATGATAAGTTTCTCGCATGCCATGACCTATATATAGCTCTAGATAAGAGGCGGGTCAAGATCGCCGACACAAAGTTGTTGGGTACTCTTTAGATTTTGTTATATGACTGCTAGCAAAGGCCTTCTCTGATTGGCTGGAACTTACTGTAACAGGTTTTTAGAAGTCCTGATGTTGGCTAAAATTAGCTGCAGCTTGTTAAAAATAGCCTGGCTCCGGTAAAGGACTGGTTAACATTACTTTTGTCACTGTTGCCATACAGCTAAAATAGTCATATCACAAAAGGCATTGATAAGGTCAAGGGTCGGTTAACATCACTCATGTCACTGCTGCCAGACAGCTACAAAATAGTCACATATCAAAACAATTGATGCATTATACTGAGTTTAACATCAGGATTTGTGAAAGTGATGTTCACCGAGGCGAAGCTGAGGTGAACATCACTTTCTCAGGTTGACAAATCCTGATGTTAACCTCAATAGAATATTCTTCTCGTGAACATCACTTTCTCGGGTTGACAAATCCTGATGTTAACCTAAATAGAATGCATCAATTGTATAATGCCCAGGATTGTTTAGGAAAACAAAAGCAGCTTTTGCACGAGGTTGAAGCAAAATTTGTCTGTTTTTTTTTTTTTTTTTTTTTTTTTTGAAAACGTAAAGAGAAAAAAAATCACTGCTTCAGTTAATATCCAGAATGTTAAAGGTTAAGGGTTAAAACTACCATTTATATCGTGAAATGTCTGGAATCAATTTATTTCATTCAAAATGCTATTTGAATTAAATGAGTCTATCCTTTCATAATTTAACCCTTAAAGCGCTGAGCAAAACATGTAGCAGACGACATTTTATTATTATTTTTCAGAGAAATAAGACTTGGTATTTCATGTAAATCGTCTGTTAAGTCTGTTAAATGTTAAGCTTTATTTTATCTGGAAAATACTCAAAAGTCATAAGTGTCTATTTAAGTTGTGATTAGTGCTTTTAAGAGTAAGCATTAAAACCTTCTTTAACAGTCTTGATTTGATCATTTTTTGCATAGAACTCTTTCGATCATGTGGTAAAGCAGAAATAAAAGACTATTATGCAGAAATAAAGCATTCAATCTTGTATGTTGTAACTTTATAAGAGATCAAGTGTGTATTTATCTGTTTGAAATCTCCGTTTAAATCAAATCGTTTTATGCATATAGATAACATCACACGTACAGAACCCGAATGTAGGATCATTAAACATGTCACACTATACTGGTACCATTCGGTTCTGCAACTCTCTTTTTGTTATTTTTTCTATTACTTCATGAAGCCTAATTTGTCTCCTTAATACCAATTCAATGTTTTGCTGCAGAAAAGACTCTATCTTTATCGACATAACTGATAATGACGTGTTTGCCGGGTCTTCCACGAAGTCAAGCATAGCGGTCATCCATCCATGTACTAACTGCATTACTATACTAGTGTCGCCATGAAAGCTGGCTTCCACAGCGAGGCTGTAGAAGTAATCTATATATCTATACGTTACATTTCTCCCTCACTTCAGTGTCGCCATGAAAGCTGGCTCCCTCAGAAAGGCTGTAGAAGTAATCTATATATCTATACGTTACATTTCTCCCTCACTTCAGTGTCGCCATGAAAGCTGGCTTCCTCAGCAAGGCTGTAGAAATAATCTATATATCTATACGTTACATTTCTCCCTCACTTCAGTGTCGCCATGAAAGCTGGCTCCCTCAGCAAGGCTGTAGAAGTAATCTATATATATATACGTTACATTTCTCCCTCACTTCAGTGTCGCCATGAAAGCTGGCTTGCTGAGCACGGCTGTAGAAGTAATCTATATATCTATACGTTACATTTCTCCCTCACTTCAGTGTCGCCATGTAAGCTGGCTCCCTCAGCAAGGCTGTACAAATAATCTGTATATCTATACGTTACATTTCTCCCTCACTTCAGTGTCGCCATGAAAGCTGGCTCCCACAGAAAGGCTGTAGAAGTAGAAATCTATATATCTATACGTTACACTTCTCCCTCACTTCAGTGTCGCCATGAAAGCTGGCTACCTCAGCAGGGCTGTAGAAGTAATCTATATATCTATACGTTACATTTCTCCCTCACTTCAGTGTCGCAACGAAAGCTGGCTTCCTCAGAAAGGCTGTAGAAGTAATCTATATATTTATACGTTACATTTCTCCCTCACTTCAGTGTCGCCATGAAAGCTGGCTCCCTCAACAAGGCCGTAGAAGTAATCTGTATATATATACGTAACATTTCTCCCTCACTTCAGTGTCACCATGAAAGCTGGCTTCCTCAGCAAGGCTGTAGAAGTAATCTATATATCTATACATTACATTTCTCACTCACTTCAGTGTCGCCATGAAAGGTGGCCCCCTCAGCAAGGCTGTACAAGTAATCTGTATATCTATACGTTACATTTCTCCCTCACTTCAGTGTCGCCATGAAAGCTGGCTCCCTCAGAAAGGCTGTAGAAGAAATCTATATATCTATACGTTACATTTCTCCCTCACTTCAGTGTCGCCATGAAAGCTGGCCCCCTCAGCAAGGCTGTAGAAGTAATCTATATATATATACGTTACATTTCTCCCTCACTTCAGTGTCGCCATGAAAGCTGGCTTCCTCAGCAAGGCTGTAGGAGTAATCTATATATCTATACGTTACATTTCTCCCTCACTTCAGTGTCGCCATGAAAGCTGGCTCCCTCAGAAAGGCTGTAGAAGTAATCTATATATCTATACGTTACACTTCTTCCTCACTTCAGTGTCGCCATGAAAGCTGGCTTCCTCAGCAAGGCTGTACAAGTAATCTATATATCTATACGTTACATTTCTCCCTCACTTCAGTGTCGCCATGAAAGCTGGCTTCCTCAGAAAGGCTGTAGAAGTAATCTATATATTTATACGTTACATTTCTCCCTCACTTCAGTGTCGCCATGAAAGCTGGCTCCCTCAACAAGGCCGTAGAAGTAATCTGTATATGTATACGTTACATTTCTCCCTCACTTCAGTGTCACCATGAAAGCTGGCTTCCTCAGCAAGGCTGTAGAAGTAATCTATATATCTATACGTTACATTTCTCACTCACTTCAGTGTCGCCATGAAAGCTGGCTCCCTCAGCAAGGCTGTAGAAGTAATCTGTATATCTATACGTTACATTTCTCCCTCACTTCAGTGTCGCCATGAAAGCTGGCTTCCACAGCAAGGCTGTAGAAGTAATCTGTATATCTATACGTTACATTTCTCCCTCACTTCAGTGTCGCCATGAAAGCTGGCTCCCTCAGCAAGGCTGTAGAAGTAATCTATATATTTATACGTTACATTTCTCCCTCACTTCAGTGTCGCCATGAAAGCTGGCTTCCACAGCAAGGCTGTAGAAGTGATCTATACATGTATATCTATACGTTACATTTCTCACTCACTTCAGTGTCGCCATGAAAGCTGGCTTCCACAGCAAGGCTGTAGAAGTGATCTATACATGTGTATCTATACGTTACATTTCTCCCTCACTTCAGTGTCGCCATGATAGCTGGCTCCCTCAGCAAGGCTGTAGAAGTAATCTGTATATCTATACGTTACATTTCTCCCTCACTTCAGTGTCACCATGAAAGCTGGCTTCCACAGCAAGAATGTAGAAGTGATCTATATATCTATACGTTACATTTCTCCCTCACTTCTTTTGACTTCGCCCCGAAGTCACCAACACTGTCCATCCAGCAGATACGAGGAATGAGCCTATGCGACGCTGGCCGAGACACCTAGCCCTGCTGCCGGGATCCGAATATGATGATGGGGTCATCTTTCATCCCACCGCTGCCACCAAATGTAGCGTTTGCCGGATTTTCCACGAAATCAACTATCGCAGTCACCCATCCAGATACTCTGCAATGTAGATTGCTTAACTTCGTGAAAAAGCAAATCTCTCTACACGAGTCGCCATTAACCCTTAAAGCGCCAATCACAACAATTGTCGTCTGCGTTGTCTTCTGCCGATTACTTTAAAAGTCATTGTTGCAAACAGTGTGGACCCAGATCAGACTGCTCCTTTAGGAGCAGTCTGATCTGGGTCCACACTGTTTGTCTATATGCAAAATGTAAGTTTGAAAAGTTTGCAAGAAGCTGCAGCAGATGGCATAAGCAGACGACATTTTCAGATGGAGATTTTCTTGGCGCTTTAAGGGTTAACGCTAGCATCCACAGAATGACTGTAGAAGTGATCAATATATTCGTTGCAATAGGAACATTGCAAACTACACTAGGTTGTATACCTCGAAAAGACAAACAGTTTAATATAAAACAAGAGTCTGGAGACAGACTAGCTAATGTCAGAAGTGTTCTTTTAATTTTTAAACTCTTAATTAAAGGGACTTGATGCACTTGGCAGATTTCCAACTGTTTTCACAAGTGGGGTTGTGTTACTTCCTGTCTGCTTTCCTGGACACCAAACCCCTACATAAAAGTGGTCTATTCTAGAAGATATGAATTTGCTCCGAAGGGTACACAAGAAATGATGGGTACAATGGCAGGTGATTTATTTTTCTTTGTCTTTGGATATATGATTAGACATGTAAAAGCAGTAACGTTATTTTTGTTGTAAATTGCTAAAATCAGATATCGTTAGTCTTGTTGATTGCAAAATGAGATACAAATAAATAGAAATATTCTGACTTTTTATGCATCCCAGTTTCAGTGGCTAGCCAAAGCCAGAAAGGAACCATTTTTACGCACGCCCAGGAAAAATCTTGAAAACTATGCCTAGAATCGCTTCCAAAATAGGGGCTACTCCTAAAGGAAAGAATTTGCTCCCAGAGGGAGCAAATTCTTTCCTTTAAGAGCAGTCGCTATGGTAAAGAAGCAACATATTTTATGTTAATGCCACTTTATTATGAATACTTTATGCATGTTACGCGCATGCGTAATGTGCGTAATGAGCACTACGCCTACGAGTAGTATAAAAGTGATACTGTAAAGTATTGGAAAATCATTCATATGGCGTCCACATGTATACATTTAGCCTTCATCATGTTCATCAAGCTAAACGGTAAAATTGTATTCCTGTTCTTTGGTCAGACATGGAACTATTTAACCCTTCTCTTGCTATATAAGACATATCTTGTTTTAGCAAACAGTGTAGATCCAGCACTGATCTGGATCTGCACTGTTTGCCATTAAGTATGTTAATTTATAGCAACAATCTGGAGCAAGCAATCTGATTGGCTGAAAATTACAAGTGGGTGTTGCATCTTAATTTATTCAGCAGGACAAGGGTTAATGCATACAAACTGCTCCTATTTGGTCGTTGAAGTAAACTAACTTCTTTGAAGAGTATGTAAGACGTCATTAAATATCCATTAATGCAAAATAAAAAAGGATGATTTAGACATTATTGCTTAATCAATATATATTTACAAAATCAAGGATCAGCAGTTTGAAAACACAGATGGTGTCATTTTAGGGGAATAGATGCACTTTCAGGAGAGGCAATTATGTAAAAATTGTTTGGCTTCCCTTCTGGAAAGATATCTTTCTGTAAATGGGTCTACTGAAAAAGAAAAGAGACTCATCTATCTATCTATCTATCTATCTATCTATCTATCTATCTATCTATCTATCTATCTATCTATCTATAGTGCAGTACAGTGTACGCCACAAAAGAAATACATTCATCACGAAAACATGCCTATATAATTTTGACCCCCTTAAACCCCACTTTTATGTAGTAAATCTGGGGTTTACAGAGGAATACATTTTTTTTTTCTTATTTCTGCTCAAAAACTTAGATTGCAGATACTCGTTAAAACCGCTTCGTCGAGGTGGCTCTGTCGGATGCGCTTCCGACTGGTGATCAGGGGATCGCAGGTTCGATCCCCGCAATATTCTTTCGTGGAGCTTCATCCTGAAATATTTTCTACGGTCACTTTCTCCCTTCCGCTGATTCAAGAAGGCAGTTGTCAGTTTCTTTCGAAAACATTGTGCACAAGTACGGGTTAACCGCTTAGAGCACCAATCGTGCCCAGGAAAAAATGCGGCTAGGTAAACAGTGCTGGACATGGCCGTACTGGACATGGCCCTAATGGGTTGACTGGCCCGTAAAACCCGAACAAAAACAAACAAACCAAAATCAACGCTGCAGACTAAAACATATACTATTGCAAACAGTGTAGATCCAGACAATGTGCAATCTCATCATGATCTGCACCGTTTGCCATTCAGTTTTTGTGTTTTGAATGACACCATATATATGCATATGTTTATATTTAAAGAAGAAAGAATCTATTTTAGAAACTTAGGAATGAAACGGTTTAACTTACTTCAGAATTGCTTCACATATTTGTCATTGTTATATTGCTTACAGAGACAGAATTGCAAGTGGTCTTGACATAAATGTGATGTTAAAACGTGTGAAAGGTCAGCAGGTATACAACTGGATGGTCACCATTGTGCGGATTCAATTATATATACCTAAAATTTAATTCAAATTGGACACATCCAATAAAACCTTTTTTATTACAATTTTATGACAGCCCTTTTTGTCCATTACTGAAAATGAATCGTTTTGTCTGAAACTGGTACTTATTATACAGTGAACCCTCGTTACAACGACAGCATTTGTTCCCAAAGATGTTCCCATTAAAATTAATTTGCTGTTGTAAATAATCCATAATGGACAAAATGATATGTAAAAATGTCTTGTTTTATTCTTATTTCCGCATAGAGCATATGTTTTGGATATTTGTTAGAATCGCCTCATTGAGGCGATTCTAACAAATATCCTAAACATATGTTGCTTGAAGTTTTAACGCAATATTCCTGCATAATTTCTCATTAACTGTCACCTCTTTCGTGATATTCAAATTATCATTATAACGAATTTTGTCGTTGTATCGAGTGTCGGTATAAAGAGGGTTGATTGTATATGGGTACATAATACGGTATCTTCAGCTGTCGCACCTGACTAAAAATTTAAAAGGAAAACATTTTAGCTAACGCTGGTCAGTTTTGTATATTCATTTTATGTATATAAGGGTATATTACTTATTATTAATCAGCAAAGTAATTATTGTTCTATACGTGCCAAACAGCCTGCATCATGCCACTGCAATGTTTGGCATGATTTTTGTACGTTTTTGGCCCGGGCTTTATACGAGGACCAATACCGAATGTAACAAGGACATAGAAAAAAAAAATAACGAGGGATTTAGGAGGACCAAAATTTTACGGTATAAATCCTGCCTACATGTACAAAGAAAAATGCAATTAAAAAAATGATAAATAAAGATGCCATGAAATGAATGCTTTTATATTGGCTCTGTTACAAGTCAGACCAATCGTATTGGCCTTCGGATGGCTGTATTGGTCCAAGGCGAAGCCATCCGAAGGCTAATAAGACTGACCTCGGACCTGTAACAGGGCCAATATAAAAACGTACATTTAATAATATTGTATCACTGTAAAAAATATCCCGTAGATTTTACGGTAAATACTGGCAAATGACTGCAAGTACATGTACCGTAAATTTTACGGGCGCCTGCAGATAATTTACAGCAGTAATTACATTAAATTTAGAGAAAAAACAAGACAATCTTTTATTTATTTTTTGCGGATACCAAAAATATATCATATCCGACGGGTCATTCAGAGAAATCAAGCATAACGCTATTCCATGAAACTTGTTTTTTTATCAAGCGTAGTGGTGCAGTGGTTATGTCTCCTGACTCTGAAGGTCGCAGCCGGCGTGGGTTCGAACCTCACTCAGCCCAGTGTCATTTCATGTTTCTCCCTATACACCTTTTTCTGAAGTACTTGCATTAGTTATGATCCTGGGCCGGAATTCTTTGTTGAAGTTTGTTTAAATCTTTATTTATAATAATATTTCCAAGCTTCAGTATCCTGTGGATCCAGAGAGTTCCTTGTATATAATGAGTGCGCAAAAGCACCAAAAATATATTCTATCCGACGGGTCATTCATAGAAATCAAGCATAATACTGTTCCATGAAACTTGTTTTTTAACAAGGGTAGTGGTGTAGTGGTTATGTTTCCCGACTCTGAAGGACTAGGCGCTGCCGTCGTAGCCGGCGTGGGTTCGAACCTCACTCAGCCCAGTGGTATTTCCTATTTCTCCCTATACACTTTTTTCTGAAGTACTTGCATCAGTAATGATCCTAGGCCGGAATTCTTTGTTGAAGTTTGTTTAAATCTTAAATTATAATAATATTTCCAAGCTTCAGTATCCTGTGGATCCAGAGAGTTCCTTGTATATAAAGAGTGCGCTAGCGCACCAAAAACACACCCTATCCGACGGGTCATTCAGAGAAATCAAGCATAACACTGTTCCATGAAACTTATTTTGTAACAAGTGTAATGGTGCCGTGATTATGTCTCCTAACTCTGAAGGGCTAGGCGTTGCCGTCGTAGCCGGCGTGGGTTCGAACCTCACTCAGCCCAGTGTTATTTCATATTTCTCTCTATACACTGTTTTCTGAAGTACTTGCATCAGTAATGATCCTGGGCCGGAATTCTTTGTTGAAGTTTGTTTAAATCTTAAATTATATTATGCTCTTTCTCTTACAAGCAGCGAACTCCCAGTTCAGGCGACGCAGGCTGATCTGAATCTTCCCTTGGGCACATGTCATACGGGACATTTTCTCATGTTGCAGTTTAAGTATTAATTATGTCGCCCCACCTAAAGGGAGGAGGGCATTTTTTTATGCGGATCCAGTTGGCGTCGGCGCTGGTGTTGGCGTTGGCGTTGGCGTGCACTGTTTTGTCTGTGCAATATCATGTGAACCAAAGGTTGTATTCTTACCAATTTTTCATTGATATATAATTGGGATATAGCAAAGAACTGATTAGATATTGATGACCTTGACTTGACCTAATTTTCAAGGTCACAGCGGTATAAAAAAAACTGACACTCCGTGGAAGGACATCTGTTTTCTCTGGAAAGATTATTCTTGTAGTTGGTTAACTCATACGGTGGATGGAGATGACTGGACGGGTTTAACCCTCTCAGCCCCGCAGACTAAATCAGATATCTGTGCAGATCATATAGATGGTAACATACCGCCTCTCATCAGAGTTTTAACTGTTTGCCTTTCTGTTTTTGAATTGGAACTGCAATCCCTATTTGCATAGTGGACATATCCAAATTCAAGGATGGAAGAGTCCACTTCCGAACTTAGGAATGCAAGAGTTATAGCAGAGGCACATTTCATATTAGGTATCACCTGAAACAAAACATATATATTTACTTTTCAGCTACGAAGAATACATATCTATTTTAATTAACTCTTTCGGTGCTAAATTTCAGACAACATTTTGCCAACAACAAATTGTTGCATTTCATGCAAATTCTTTCCATTGAAGACAATTTGCAAGAAATGCCAAATCCTGTTTTCTGGAAAAAATATATATTATCAATTTGCCGTCTGCTGAATTAACCCAGAGTGTGGTAAGGGTTATAACAGGCAGGTGTAGAAAAAGTTCCCGTGAGATGACTGCGAGTAATAAATCGGATTTATAATATGATTGACACGATAAATAGGATTTTAATTTCATGTCTAATAATTTTGGTTCTGTATTTATTTTCTGGTTCATCCGTTTTGATGACTTGGGCTATCTGATATAGATTTATTATCTATTTAGACTTTTTTTTAATCTTTTAGCCTCTACAACACCCTGGGTTATTTCAGCAGACGACAAATTGGCGATATTTTCTTATTTGTTCCCAGAGAACAGAATTTGACATTTTATGCAAATTGTATCCATTGGAGACAATTCGCATAAAATGTCAAATCCTGTTTCCTGAGAAAAATAAGAAAAAAACTATTTCAAAATTTATTCTGCTGCATTTTTTATCCAGAGTGCTAAGCATTAAAGGGATTTAAAATATTAATTTGTGAAGTCTGAAAGTACTTTTCGTATTTTTTTTTCTGAAAAATCGATATTTCACTAATTCAAACAGCACAACTGGTTTTTCTGTTGCTGGCAGTGCTGTGGGAATAAATTTGCCCTGGTGCGAAAATTACTTCCAAATGGATTTTTTTGTCACCAAGGATGCTTTTATATCTGGATTTGTCATTTACTATTGGCGTTATAACAGTATTCATAGCACAGAAACGGCCATGAGAATAAGGAATCTCTATAAAACACATTAAAAGATAACAAATGTATGACTTTTCCTATGTATAATATTGTTTCAAATGTAACACCTTGTGAACCTGCATTCCATATTTGCATTTACTTACGAATCATATTAAACCTTGTCCTGCTGAACCCGGATATGCCCTGCCTTTGCAAACAATGTAGATTTAGATCAGTTGACTTCTGAAGAAGCCAACTGATCTGGATCTGCACTGTTTGCCATTCAATACTTGAATTTTTATCAACAACCTGGATCAAGTAATTTGACTGGCTGAAAATTAGAAGTGGGCGTGGCATCTTAATTTATTCAGCATGACAAGGGTTAATACTAATGGACAGGAGAACAGCAGCTGTATTACAGTTGTTTAGAAACACTTCAGCGTTTGAGTCTCATCAAATAAAAACGACCTTATCACACTGGCGAGGAGTGTAGATCCAGATCAGCCTGCATATGATTAGTCTCTATGCTCCCCCAAGGGTTTGTTCGGACTGCGCGAATGCACAAGAGATAGTGTCTGCGCTGGTAGCATACTTTATGAGGTAATTTTTATTTGAACAGGTCATTTGTAATTAATTGATTAGCCGTTGAAAAAGCAATGACGAAATTCCCATGTTATCGGCCAATATTGTATGGAAAGACTTCCCACGACATTTGTTGAAATAATAATTTGATAGAAGTGTGACATTTATATACTTAATCCTGGAGGTGACTTCATTTTTCTCACTCCTTACTTCCCACTCTTTGGTTTTACTACACCTGAAATGTTATGGAAGCAGGATACCAGAAGTAAGAAGTTGACAGCGAGAAGCCATGATCAGAAGTCAAAACTCAGAAGTATTAAGTTAGGAGTGATGTGGGAAGCAGAAAGTCAGAAGTAAGCAGTATATAATCAGAATTTGGAATTAGAAGAAGTTGGAATTAGAAGAAAGTGGCAAGTCAGAAGTAGGAAGCGAAAAGTCACAAGTACGAAGTGCGAAGTAGAAAATCAGAAATAGACAGCAAAAGTAGGGACTCGGAAGTCGAACTTCTTGGTTCTTCCCATTGCTTTGTCTTAGTTAGCAACCTGCAAATATATACCAGTCAGAAGTAGATAGTGGAAGTAAGAAGTAGAAAGTTATAGGTAGGAAGTCAGTAGAAGGAACTTCATATTTCCTGCCTTCTCCGTCTGACTTTCCATTTCCTATTTCTTTTATCAGAACTTCTATTTCCGCATCAACGTTGGCAGCCTGATGTATTCAGTCGGCTTTGTGTATACCCATTAGTCGGGATCTTACCGACAATGTTATAAAATGAAGCCTTCGTTTTAATATATATTTTATTTCAAGAACTGCAATGATTATACCATCCTCGGATACCCAAGGTCATCCAACCGTTTTAGTGACCCTGGGTAGGCTACATTGAAAGATTTTGCGTCGTTTGTTTACATTTTTGATGGAGCAATTTGATTGGTTTCATTTCATTCCTGAGACAGAACGAATCAGAAAGCTCTGCATCGATTTGTTTTTGTGATAGTTTAAGACATTAACCTTACTTCAAGCGATTATCTCGGGGCGCCTAAACACCAAGATTCAAACTGACGCTAAAATATAGCAAAGAGACCAATGGCGTAAGTTGATAGTCTATCAAAAATAACTTTTAACTTAAAATTACATTTTATATTATATGTTCAAACACAAGTCATCAATATAAATACTCTGTTTATTTAGATAGAGACAAGTATTACAAAACTTTTACTGGCCGTCTAAAACACATATTTTATGGTAAATATACATATATTTTGATGCCATGGGGCGCAAAAAATTACGAGAATTTTAGACATAATATTTTAAATCAAACACAAGTCAAGATCATCAATATAAATCTCTGTTTATTAAGATGAAGAGTATTGCAAAAGTATACTTGTCCATTTTATTACAAATATCCATTTAGTTTGATGCCGTGGGCTGCCGTGGGGTACCGTGTGGTGCCATGGAGTGATTAGTAGGACCGCTCGCGATCTTTGATGTTGTGCTTAGCAACGGAAGCTGAACGAAAAGAAAGGTATCAGTATTTACATAATCAGAATCTACTTATTCAATATTGAATATAGCAAGAAATCAGGCACTTAGTTCATTCCTTCTACATGAAATAACTTTATTCACACCTCAGTGACACGGAGTTGTTTTACGACAGCTGGCCCATTTATAGGTTTATGACCCTTCTTTTTTGGACATCTGAAAATCTCTTGAAAAGAGTAGGCATAGCTGGTCGGGCTAATCTGTTGACGCTTAGGTGAAGCACTAGCAAATGACAATCAGTTATTACAGCTAATCTAGACTGAACATAGCCATTTCAAATTTATTTAATCTGCTTTTGTTTTAATAATAAGTTGATAAAGATAGAGTAAATTTATAAAACTGCACTAGAATAATCGTGGAGCTACATCAGGTGTTGAATTTGTATGAACTGGAGCATATCTAAAGTTTAATAATTCTAGAAATTGGAAATTGCTGCTGAAGATACACTCATTTGGAATAATCAGGTGATCAACTTCATTGGAAAATAAAGAGGTTCATCACTCCAATCACTGCATTGGCCTATACATGCAGATAATAAAATGGATTTTTTTTTGTGAAGAAAGAAACAAAACAGAAGAGAAATAATTGTATTTAGTTTTTCAGTACATGGTTAGATTATTATGTATATCTGTTTCACACAGATGCCCCAGTAAAGACCCCTTCTAATTTATACATTAAAACAAGTAGAATGCATTTCCATCTGACTGATTTTGAGAAACTGATAGTGAAAGCATGTAGTATAGACTGTTCATGTTGGTTGTTTTTCAAGGAAGGATCTGTACCAACATGTGGATTGTTAACAACATGAATGAAATTCTGTTTGCAGGAGATAAATTATACAAGTATGCAAAAAAGAATTCCAAGACATATCATGACTATTTAGAGCCATGTGATTTGCCATCTTATTTTTCACTTGACAACCAGCATTATCACTGGAAAGTGAAAAAAAAAATAAATAAACATCATATCCTCAGTGGAGTATCCTTTCCTTAATTTAGAGACAACACTCGCTATGACTTTCTCATTCAACCCATATGCAGTCTTCGCTTGACGTACATCTAATAGAATTTTTAAAGAAAGTCTTCTTTTCAGGAAGTACAATGCCCAGATGCTTGATATATTCCATAGAGCTCCATCTTATGGTGTAGTATTGGTAGCATTGGAATGCCACCTATCTTCTTTGCATGTATTGTGTTTGCATAGAAGATACACAGCACTCCATCAATACTTTACAAGCTAGCAGACTCTTAGGACATTCAGTCCTTTGATGTTTAAAACATACTGAAATCAAAATCTAAGATCACATCAAGATTGCCAACAACACTATATTATGAACCAAATTCAAATACAGTTTTTAAATCTAATAAGCACAAAAAATTGTTTGTCACTTGACCTAGATGCGTTGTGTTCATCTATAATCAAGGTAGTACTGACACAATACTCGCATGACTTCATATTAACAAATCACGACTCGATACGACGAAAAAGCTGCCTTACCCAGGGGTACAAGCGGAGTCGTCGGAGCACAGGAACCCTGGGTCCCGGGGGAGGGGGGGAGAAGGGGTACTCTGAATTGTGTCTGCTTCATAGGCTGGGCCTAGGATCAAGTTTTAACCTTCCTCCACCCCCAAAAACATATATCAGCCATACCAAAAAAAATATCCGATGTATCATTCATACCCAAAACCAAATTTGCAGATATTAGCATACCCAAAAAATATTCTCCTTACTTTCTTTTTATAAAAGGGTGGTTTTCATTTTTTTCCTGTATAAGCATTTTTAATTTAAGTTTTAAACCTTTTTCTAACAGAAGCTACTTTTTACGTTAATGGCATTGAACTGATGCACAGCAGAAATAGAATTGTTGAATAAAAGCAACTATCAGGTCAGCAGAAGGTTCTTACCCCGATTCTTACAATAATACCCAAAAGATACCGAGAATTTTTATAGACCCCAAGAAATAATCAAGTTTGAAAGTGATCCCCCCTCCGCCCCCCTCCCCACCCTCCCCGCGCCCCCCGCAAAAGAAAAAAAAGTAAAATTCTAAACCAATATTCACCAATTACAATTCTTCACAATTACAGCGGACCCCTTTTCAGAAGAGAGAAAAAAATAAGGAGTTATCTCTTCTGAAATTTGAAGTCGCCTTCTCCTTACTTTCTTTTTATAAAAGGGTGGTTTTCATTTTTTCCTGTATAATGATTGTCTTTTTAATTTAAGTTTTAAACCATTTCTAATAGAAGCTACTTTTTACGTTAATGGCATTGAACTGATGCACAGCAGAAATAGAATTGTTAAATAAAAGCAACTATCAGTTCAGCAGAAGGTTCTTACCCCGATTCTTACAATAATACCCAAAAGATACCGAGAATTTGTATAGACCCCAAGAAATAATCAAGTTTGAAAGTGACCCCCCTCCGCTCACCCCCCCCCCCCCCTCCCTGCGCCCCCGCAAAAGAAAAAAAAGTAAAATTCTAAACCAATATTCACCAATTACAATTCTTCACAATTACAGCGGACCCCTTTTCAGAAGAGAGAAAAAAATAAGGAGTTATCTCTTCTGAAATTTGAAGTCGCCTTTTCACATTTGTAACTTTCCAAAAATTTGAGACATATGACAGATAACTTCACTGCAAACCATAAAATGGATTGCTTTGATGACAAAATCACAAATAGTTTGATCAAAACTGGTTTCACACATTGTTGTTAACTTTCCCACTCTCTTGCTAATTCCTTATCTGGAAACGAGCGACTTTAACGTTTAGGCCCATGGGCCACGGTTCGCTCACCTGATAAAAACAGCTACTGCATACCAGCAAATGAAATGCAACATTCTTCCAGTATTGCCACAGCAACTAGGACACACATTTGATCATACCGTAAAAAGGTCAAAATCATCCTAGTCTCATCTTTTGGACAAACTCGGTACACCATGAGTTCCCGATGCTGTATACCAAGATTCAGCCTCAAAGCTTTCTTAGTTCTGGAGAAGATTTTTAAATCTTTTTACCATAAATGGGCATGGCAGCCATCTTGTTCAATGGTGCAGAACCATTTGTACAAATTGTCAACATCCCTCGACAGAATGCCACATGTGAAATCTGGGGAAATTGATCATGCAGTTTCGGAGAAGAAGACAAAATTTCAGATTTCATGATTATATATATATATATATATATATATATATATATATATATATATATATATATATATATATATATATAAATATATATATATATATATATTTATTTATATATAGCTCAGGGCAAGGGCAGATAACCCACAAAAAATTGATGGCGCTTACATAGTTTTCCTCATTTAATCATACATTGTAAGTTTCAGCCATTCATGTAATATATTTTGAGAAAATGATTTTTTCAAACTTTCCCTATAAAAATGTATGGGGAAGCAAATTTGACCTTGTCGCAATATGGTCACCGGTTATCCTAAGATCATCATTTGAATAAACTTGGAAAACCTTGAGTCCTCTTTGTTATAAACAAATGATCAGTTATAAAGCTCTCTTGGTTCTGGAGAAGTAGATTTTTAAGTGTTTTTTCTCCATATAGGGGCACGGCGGCCGTCTTGTTCAATGGTGCAGAACCATTTGAAAAAATAAATATCAATATCACTTCCATAGAAGGTGCCATGTGAAATCTGGTGAAAAGAAGACGTTTAAAGATTACAAGATTTTATACCTGTATACAGCCCAGGGGCAAGGGCAGAGAACCCACGGGGGCAAAATTTCGATCGTAACTAAAAGGCTTTACTTCTTTAATAATATATTGTAATTTTTACCCATCAGTCTTTAATACATATTAAAAAAATATTTTTAACATTTTCGTATGGCAAATCTGATCTTGCCGTAAAAAAGTCAACGGTCAACCTACGGTCATCATTTGAACAAACTTGCTTGAGTCACCGATGCTATATACCAAGATTCAGCCTCAAAGCTCTCTTGGTTCTGGAGAATAAGACTTATAAACGTTTTACCATATATGGGCACAGCGGCCATCTTGTTCAATCGCGCGGAACCATTGGAATAAATTGTCCATACCCTTTCAACAGACGTCCCCATGTGAAATCTGTTGAAATCAGAGAAGGAGACATTTTAAACTTACATTATTTTATACATGTATATAGCCCAGGGGCAAGGGCAGATAACCACAAGGGGAAAAAGTTTGATTGTCACTAAATGTTTTATTACTTTAATTTTACATTGTATGTTTCAGTGATTAGTCTTTCATGCATTTTGAGAAACTTGTTTTTTAACAATTTCCCCATACAGATGCATGGGGACGCAAATTTGACCTTGCCGTGAAAAGGTCAAAGGTCAACATACGGTCATCATTTAAACAAACTTGGTAGACCTTGAGTCCTTAATGCTATATACCAGGATTCAGCCATGAAACTTTCTTGGTTCTGGAGAAAAAGATTTTCAAGTGTTTTTATCATACATGGGCATGGCGGCCACCTTAACTAACGGACCGTGACCATTTGTACAAAGTTTCAATCCCCCTTCAGCAGAAGGCTCCACATGGAGTTAAAAGAAAATTGGCCCAGGGGTTTCAGAGGAGTTGTTCAAATGTGTTGCCGACGGACGGACGGACGACGGACGGCAAGTGATCGCTATAGCTCATCCTGAGCGTTCGGCTCAGGTGAGCTAAAAAGTGTGCATCCTTCCAAATATCCACGTGACATAGCCACCTTGTTAAAGAGGAGAGCACACATATTAACCATGCCTTGGATACAGACGTCTGAAAATGAAATACGCCCTTAAGATGTGACAAAACCATTTTTATATGGATATAGTTTAACACTTATCAGAAGATGAGCCTGAAAGATCATGTCGCATAAAACGCATGGGCAACCGTATTTCTTTGATGTTTAGAGGAGAGATAATCACCCAGTACGGTAGCTAAATTTGATACATACACTATCACATTTCAGAAACATATTTTACGATTAATTGTGGGAATAAACTTTGACATTTTTCTCGCATATGTCAGTTTATGATATCTCTCTTTGAAATATGTTTAATTACGATCTGATCGACAACTGAAATATCAGGGGCCAGTTGTTCAAAGCGTCGTTAGCTTAACGAGCTCGTTAAGGGTCATTTTGTTAACTGTTTTAGCGGATTCAATATACAATATTCTGATATTTTTTGCTGAAAAATGTGAGTAGCTTTTGCACTGCAAAAGCTACTCACATTTTTTTCAGCAAAAAATTTCAGCATATTTGCGTATCACTCGATTAAAATTTTAACGAATCGTTAACTAACGACGTCGTTAGCTTTGAACAACTGGGCCCAGATGTCTGATGTATATTTGTCTATGAAAATGTGTGAACTGACGCTTTTTGTACCTTAAACATTGAATACGTCTTAGTACAGATACCAAATTTAAACTCTGGTTAACGTTTGACATGAAATGTTTTATTTATATAACGAACATTGATAAGAGGGCATAACAGTTAGTAAATTTATAAGGGTCCTGCAAAACGTTTTCTCATTGCGTTTGGATTTCTGAAATGCAGCGTTTTAGCCAAAATATTTTTATCGCAAACTCTTTGGGAATTCCCCATTAACCAAAACATTTTTGTATCCGTTTACCCAGTTGTGAAATGCATCTGTTGCAGACACTGGTATATAGAATTGCCAAGAGTATTTCTGGACTTATATTTCTTCATAGAAAGTATTTTCGTAAGCCTTGAAAATAAATATATATATAAAAAAAAGTCGCATCGATTCAAGCCCGGCGAGTAAGGCGGATGCTTTGCGGCACTTGCGTTTTCAGACTAGACGAGACGCTGTCATGACTCAGATTGACCCTTTGGACTTTTTTTTTATTGTAAAACTTGTTTTCACCTTCTTCAGCACGGAGTCCTTTTGGAAGTGACAAGTGACTATATGAACAGACGGACAAGGCAATTGAACAAATGGCCCCTATGAATTAAAAGAAAATGGCATAACACATTTTCTTCCCAATACACGGGCGTTCGTGATATTTCGTTTCCATTGCCTATTATCAGTCATATACTGTGGCTAAAAATGTGCGCCCTGGTTTCGTTACTGTTAGCAAATAGAAATAACCCGACTATTACTGTTTACAGTATTGTATTTTTTAGAAGTTCTGAGGCACATTTTAGAAGCTTTTTCTTTGATTGGGTGGCTGGGGGTGGGGGGGGGGGGGGTGGGGTAATAGAGGATTTAGGTCCACAAGGCGGTGCATCTTTGACAGATAATTTACCAGCTTTTAAATGTTTTAACCAACCTTAAAACTATGCACATAGAAATTGACTGAAGTCTAGCTATATCACACAGTTCATCAAATATCTGCTTTACATCTGTATCAAGCCTAGTGCCGCATTTTATACAGGAAAAAATAGCAGTATTTTCCTCCATGTAATACAAGGTGACTTATCAAAGGTCAATGTATTTTAAAGCATCTGTTTCAAACTTAAATATCTCGGTCATTTGAAAACCAATTTGCAGAAAAAAAGCATATGTATATATCATTTGCTTTTGGAAAAAGGATTGAAGTGGAGTGGTGCAATGTTAAACATACATGTACATGGGATAAACTGCAATCTCATTAGTAACAAAATCTTTGGCAGGATCCTCGTAGTCTACTGAATGGCAATGGTCAACCCTTTGAAGTCAACCATTGTCTACGCATCACGAAAATATACCTATATAATTTTGACCCATTAAACCCCACTTTTATATTGTAAAACTGGGGTTTACAGGGGTATACATTTTTTTCCCTATTTTGCTAAAAAACATAGATTGTGGGTACTCGTTAGACCCGTCTCGTCGAGGCGGTTCTAACGAGTTACCTACAATCTATTTTTGAGCAGGAATATGAAAAATATCAGAGTTTTTATCTGAAAAATTTCCTTTTTTGGTTATATAATTTTCAATATATTTGAATAGGCATGTTTTCGTAATGAGAATGGCAATGTACAACCCTTTGAAGTAAAATGTCTCCGTTTTAAATGTTTACACGGTAAGTTTGAATATTAACAGAATAATTTTGTTAATATGTTTCTTATTATCTCCCAGTAAACAGGAATTATCATTTCATGTTTCCCACTGCGTGAGAAGTTTTGATGTCGGGTAAAAGACATATCTTTTGGAAAGATATACTTCTCTTTCCGAGACTTGACCAGTTAATATAATTCTGAAGCGAACTTTTTGTAATCTGTTACTACACTAAGAACTACATAGAGTTAATCTTTTTATAAATTTCAGAAGTACTTAGCGGATTAAGGGTCTTGGCCATTGACTGAAAGGATTCTACAAAGTACGGAGTTTGTATATGTGAAGGCCGACAGGGATCTGTGCAGTCAGGATACACCCAAAGATGCATGGCATATCGTGTTACGCAAATGTAGCAACTAAGTCAGCCGTCAACAGATTTATATGTCAGACAGCACAGGTACGCGTCTTTTCAATGCATATGTATTGTCTGTTTAGCAAACATACGGACAAAAAGTCCTAAGCTTACAGTGTAGACCCTAAAAAGACGCCGCATGCTACACTGTTTTCATTCATCCGGCAGGTTTTAAAAACATCGGCCTGTAATAAAATAGATCTTGTTACTAGTGTTTGGATTTTAGGACACGTACGGTAAGGCAGTCAGGTGTCCGAGAAATTTGGGTGTGCATAAAGTGGTTATTCTTTAGAGTACAAAGGTTAAAAGAAATAAAAAGAAAATAATGCTGGGGTTTTGGTTTCTCAATACCGCTAATTTGTCTTCCTGTTTTCCAACTCATCACGAAAACATACCTATATAATTTTGACCCCCTTAAACCCCACTTTTATATAGTAAAACTGGGGTTTACAGTGGTAAACGTTATTTTTCTTATTTCTGCTCAAAAACATAGATTGTGGGTACTCGTTAGAACCGCCTCGGCGAGGCGGTTCTAACGAGTACCCACAATCTATGTTCTGAGCAGAAATATGAAAAAATATCAGAATTTTTATCTGAAAACTTTCAGTTTTTGGTGGTGAAATTTTCAATATATTTGAATAAGCTTGTTTTCGTAATGTTGTCTAATGAGAATCTCAAACGAGCAAACAAAATTTGTCTTAAACAAATAACGTATTTCCTTTCGTTTTATTGACTATTTGATATGATAATTGTTTGACAAAACAACTAATGTCGGATATTTACACAAAAAATGTTCCTATAGATCATAGCTTGAAATGTAACCTAGAAAGTAAAATATTTGACGGAATGATTCTAAAAAGCGACGACTTTTATGGTTTAACTGGCCAAATAATTCATGTATGCATTGTCATCCACAATGAATTGAGCTTATCTGCTTCGTCGCTATAATTTCTTCAGCGGTGAAATATCTTGCACACCAGATTTAACTCTGGGATACAAATTCTTATCCACCAAGGTTATCCTACCCAGGGTAAGATAAAAATCGAGAATTATGCACTGGTTGTAATGAACGTCACGTACGCCATCGTTAAGGTTTACATCACTGGACGTAATGATATCATAATGTCATCACACAACGCTCAGCATGCTGGGTAAAACTTTCTGCAAAGGGCACTTTGAAATATTTTCTTATTTTTCCAGAAAATAGGCATATTTAATTTAAGTAAGAATATATATATATATATATATACATTGTATATATATATATATATATATATATATAATCGGTTGGTCGTCTGCCTAATTTTCTCATAAAATGGTAAGTTATAAGTCTTTTACGGCACTGAAAACGGCTAATTGGTGGCCATGTTTTATACGTATATCCTTGAAATAAAGTACAACAATTTATAGTTTAGCAAACCCCGAGCCAAACGGTTCAAAAGGTCACGTAATTTTTACTGTATGACTAGCCAGTGTCATGCATTGTGGTCAGCAATTTAATTCAGGTTACTTCATTTACAAGATCAATATTTGTTTGACCTGATCGTAATGAGATTTTCAATGTGGCCTTTGTCGAGGTGCTAATGGAAGTCGAGAAGACCTGCAGAGAAACCACACAACCTTGAGATCAAAGATACACCCAATGAAAACCAAAGCAAAAATCTCCGATATTTCACACTGTGCCATCTGGCAACTCAATAAAATAATTCTTACTGTTCAACCAATCAAATACACGATTAGGTGATTCTAATGAGTACACACAATACACCTGTTAATGAGTAAAGTCTACTAGATTTGGGCTGGGATAATTTAGATTCAAGGCAGCCCGCATATGGAATAATCTTCCTAATCAGTTAAGGGTAGCAGAATGCTAACAGGGATAGCATTGTATGTAAATATTCTCTATGTCTTCGTTGTCTGTTATTTCATTAAAATCTTATCCGGTCTGTTTATGCCTTATACTGTTAGTTAAATAACTTTCGCTTTCAGGCAAACCACTAGTTTCATGTCCGTGCGATTTTATACATTATATAGATTTTATTATGTTTTCCATACAATTTATTTGTTTAGGTCTGTGACTTTATTTAAACTGTACAGTTCTTATCTGCATGAATTTTAAACCTTGTTGCTCTTCAATTGTTTGTCGAAGTACCAGTCCTACTTGGCTTATGTTGTATGGTATCTTATATTCGACAAAATTAATCTTCAATGTCAATGTCTATGTCTATGTAGATAAAATATGAAAATTTCCCTAAATACTTTTCTTGTGCTTCTTTTTCCAGGGACTCAAAACCGAGCTCGAATCCGCCTGCGTAAAGGAACTATAGGTGTTCGAGCCATTGACGTTGTTTTTTTAATGTACTTACAAGATTTAACATTACGAAAACATGCCTATTCAAATATAATGAATTTTTTCCACCAAAAAAACGAAAATATTCAGATAAAAAATTCTGATAGTTTTCATATTTCTGCTCAAAACTTAGATTGTGGGTACTCGTTAGAACCGTCTCGACGAGGCGGTTCTAACGAGCACACAATATATGTTTTTGAGCATCGAGGCGGTTCTAACGAGTACCCACAATCTATGTTTTGAGCAGAAATAAGGAAAACTAATGTATACCCCTGTAAACTCCAATTTTAATTAATAAAAGTGGGGTTTAAGAGGGTCAAAATTATTTAGGCATGTTTTCGTCATGTTGATAAGTAGTTGGATGAAGTCTTCAAAATATAGGTAAACAGCCCAGCAGGTCAAAACATTGAAACAACGTCGATTCAACGTTAATTCAATATCAAGACATTGAGTTAACGTTGAACCGACGTTGTTCCAACGCTGTGTGTTGTGGAATCGACGTTGTTTCAACGTTGTGTGCCCGCTTCAATACATAATATGATTGAGGGAAATGGATACACCTGATATTTTTCCACCACTTTGTACAAGTGAGAACTTTTGTGACGTACTGTTTCATTTCATGCACACTCAGACACGTCTAAGAAGGAAAGAATTCTTTCTTTTGAGCGTAGGGGAGCCAATTCTTTCCTAAAATGCAATGAAATTATTCTGTGGATTTGCGCAATATCCCTAGTGGTAATCGCCACATTCTCTGTTGATGCGTTTCAAGCTGTTGGATACTGGTAAACAGTGCAGAGTGAAAAGATGTCACGTTCAGTGGTGACTGATCTGAGTTTACACTGTTTGCTCAAGCCTGTCTGTCCTAACACTTGTATAGACACACTTGGCAGATATTTCGTCATTTCCGCCAAGGGAAACAACTTTCATGATTTCCTTTTTGTTACTGCACGCCATGCTGCTTCTGACAAAAAATCTACTTCTTTCTTTTTAACCCATTTAAGCCTAGCGTTCCAAAAAAGGGACACTGGCAAACAGTGTAGATCCCGATCAGACGCCGCAAAACGCGGCGTCTGATCAGGGTCTACAGTGTTTGCATTTAAACAACATGCTTTTCTATAAAACATGGTAATAATAAAACCTAACCAGACTCCACTTATAGACCGACCTAAAGAGTGAAGGTGGAAGATACCATTCGGCATAAATCGGTTAAAGAAGACCACTTTTCAGAAAGGAGGTAAAAACCATTTTGACAGAGTTGTCTATCTTGAAGTGATTCCATTCACCTTAAGGTGTTTCTGTTACCTTTCAGGATGAAAAAAAGTTGAGGAAGCTTAGCTTAGTAAATTAATTCCTTTTAAAGTTCTGCTAAATATAAGCAATTTATATGCGAGACCATGCGCAAAAAACAGCTTTTTATTTTGTTTAAATCCTTGAAATCGCTCACAATTACCAACCAGCAAAAGGTGTATAGGTATGCGACCTCACGTCCACTAGTGTTTAAAATAAATAATAATATCGCTGATTTCATTACAAATAAGATATACCCACTACAGCCAGGGTTATCAAGCTTATGATCCCTACCGAGAAAACTAATTCAAACTGATGAACTGCTGTTAAAAAGCCTTTTTAACATTAAATTTTATTATAGCGATTTAAACGAATTCATATGGTATACGGACAGGCATTTAGTCCGGTTGTCATTTTTGCAAACAGTGTGGACCCAGATCAGACTGCTCCACTAGGGGCAGTCGGATATCAGGGTCCACACTGTTTGCCTGTATGCAAAACTAGATCTGAAAAGTTTGCAAGAATATTCAGCAGACCGTGACATATACAGACATTTTCAGATGCAGGTTTTCTTGGCATTTTAAGGGTTAACATTAAACGGGTCCATTTGACCATAGTCGAACCTCAATAGCTGGTTTATCAGCCACGAGCTTCCTGACCTGGCAAATGATTGACCCTCAGTGGCTCGAACTACCTATGTCTAAAATAAATTTCCATAGTCCCAAAGATGATCGAGCCACTGAGGTTTTACTGTTCTTATGCGTCTAAAACTGGTGAATAAGCGATCAAGCATGTATTGCCTGATACGACGCAACATTATGTTGGGTCGTATCTGGGTTTACACTGTCTGCTTATTATTCACTGTCTAAATATACTAGGTATATTAAGTAGATACGTTCAACTTTCCAATACTGCTATACAGTAAGCTGTCTATGTGCCTTTATTTTATGGCCTTATTCTAGTTTAATCAATATAAGAGAGAGAGAGAGAGAGAGAGAGAGAGAGAGAGAGAGAGAGAACCGATGATTTTAACTTTTCTTTCAATAAGATTTCATACTGTTAAACATGCGCCCAGTCTCAAGTGACTTAATATTTATTCTTAAAATGCTGTTTGATAATTCACCAAAATAAAATCAAATAACATCGTAACAATAACGGCTGGTCACTTATTTTCTATCCTTATTCAACACATAAAAATTCAAGATCCTATCCGTTTGCAAAGTGTGACTAACGAACGAACAGACGAACGACCCAAACGCACTATACACTAAATATATATATACTAAACTTCATATTATTCTTTCTTTCTTTCGTTCCTCGTTTCTTTATTATTATGTTTGGTTAAGTAATTGTAGTTCTAATGTCTAACTCGAAACCGAGTGCTGAAAGCACCTTAAATCCTTAAGTAGGACCTACACTTTGTACACGAAATAAGGTATTTTCCACACAAAAAAAAAGAATAAAATAAACTACAGACAGCCCTAAAATCATAAATGGACCTGTCCAATCTAGAAGGAAGAAGATTTAATTTGAATAAGCGGTTTAAGCTATATGGTCAAGGTCGATGATGAAAAATGCCAGACACATCTGTGACAAATGCATATACAAAATATACAACCGACTGCGTCTACCAGGTGTAGTCATTCATTTGAATATAACGCTAGTGAGAGTGCCAATGTAATACAAACGCTGATCAACCGAATTTGTGAATACATCACGAGAACATGCCTATACAATTTTGACCCCCTTAAGCCCCACTTTTATATAGAAAAACTGGGGTTTACAGGGGTATACATTATTTTTCTTATTTCTGCTCAAAATATAGATTGTGGGTACGAGTACCCACAATCTATGTTTTGAGCAAAAATATGAAAAATATCAGAATTTTTTATCTGAAAATTTTCATTTTTTTGGTAGTAATATTTTGAGCATATTTGAATGGGCATGTTTTCGTAATGAGCATAAGCCACTCTGAGAGAGACAGGAAATGTCATTTGCTCTCATTTAGACCACTGCCGGTCGAGTAACCGGACTATATAGTATTTTTTTCATCCCTGGATTCCTGACGTATATTCCTCAATTTCCTATGGTAGACGCATCTATACATAAATAGTAAAGCCATAAAATATACGCCAGACAATTTTTGCATGAAATAGGTCAGACGTCTTGGGCAACAGTGACCTACGTGACATTGCAGTGACGTTGTAAGGACGTTGTTGCGACGTTGTGCGCTTGCTGGGCAGATGTCACACTTCGAATCTAGTATGCCTAGGTTATACAATACGAGAGATACCACGGATAAGATCTAGGAAAGGGAGGGTTGGACGAAATGCCAGACTGATAATATACATACGGAGATATCCGGAAAAGGGCCAGAATCGCAGATCACGGCCTTCATGGAGCACCGAGACACGAAACGACATCACAGAACAAAACACCAATGAAAAGGGAACGAACAAACCAAGAGAAACTGCAACATAAATACCGCCCTGGAATGATCAACAGTAAAGCTGCTGAAGGGCTTAAAACCTGGACCCAGTTGTTCAAAGCATCATTAGCTTAACGTGCTCATTAATCACAGACTCAGTTACTGTTGTAGCTAAGGAATTTTTAAAATACATCAATTGCTGCAAAAATGTAAGTAGCTTTTTGCAAACCTCATGTGTTATGATGGCTAGCTGCCATAAGTGAATTTGTTTTCACTGTATGTATGATCAACAGGTTAGTTCGCTAACTTGTGAGAATAAATAAAGAGTTATTTTGTTATTTTCATTTTTGCAGCCAAAAAAAAAGACATACGATATATATATATATATATATATATATATATATATATATATATATATATATATATATATATATATATATATATATATATATATATATATATATATAGCTACAACTGGTTTTACGAGCGCTCAGTCCTTATCATTAATTCTGTAAGCCTGATAATCCCACACCGATGGGCCGGCGGGAATATGTTCGTGTTAATTCAACACTACAGTTGTTTAACAGTTTGTTTTGTAGTTAATGGCTGGTCTTTGAATGACAATGATTCATAATTTTGATTATGGATATACAAAATGTATTTATGAATACTTGTAAATTAGCTAAATTAGCTATGATAGTTATGACTAATATATTAATGCATGGTTATTTAGTTCCATAGTTCGCCATTGTATAAATTATTGGTGAAATCTTAAGATTTATCAGTGTGTAAAGGTTGAAATATTTGGACTTAACAGGACACCTTTAGTAATTTAAAAATATTTTCATTTAGTATAACTATCATAGCATTATTAATATAACCTTTGATTGTGAGTATTAAATACGTTAACGTGTTAGCACACTAGCTTATCTGCTGGTAAAAAAAGAAAACAAATGCTAGGTTATAGTACATTGGTATATGGCCCCTCGGCTGCGGATCACAATTAATTGTCCATAGCTTTCAATACAACCATCTCACCATCTCTTAGAATAACTCAGCTCACAACATTTCCAATCAATACCCACTTTCTTGTGCTTCTTAAGACCTGTCTTTTAGATCTTTGATTTACCTTTCAATTTCTAATATACAAACACGGAGTTGACTAGCTCCTGTTCCTCCCATCAACTTTCACAACAAGCATATGTCAATTCAGTTTATAGCCCATGTTGATACACTATTAGGCTGAATGCTTTGGTTTACCTATTTTCCCGAAATCAGAAGAAACTGGAACAGATAAAAAAAAATTGTCAAGAACTTTATATGAAGTTTATTCTGTGATGCTCTGATAAGCAGTCTTCTTAGTCATACATGCAGCTTACCAAGAAACTAGTTGTGAATATAATTACTTATTGTAGTCTGGTTTCTCTTGATCCACGCTGTCTGATCAGAATTTAATATTATTACCCTAGCTATTTGGACACCTGGCTAGCCAAACCGTGAAGACTCAGATCAGACAGTCTGAACACGTACTGTTTGTCTTTTAGCCAGCATTTTATAGACTTGTATACACGGTAGTCGCCGGCCTCGGTGGCTCAGTTGGATGCGCCGTCCGACTGGAGACCAGGAGGTTGCGGGTTCAACCCCCACCGAGGTCGGCAACATTCTTTCGTAGAGAATTATCATAAAATATTTTCTATGGTCATTCTCTCCCTTCCGCTGATTCAAGAAGGGCAGTTGTCAGTTTCTGGCGAAAGAATGTGCACAATACTGGTTAACCGCTTAGAGGACTAAGCCTGCCCTGTAAACGTGTGGTTAGCTAAACTAACCGCGCTCGACATGACCCCATTGGGTTGACTGGGCCATAAAACCTCAACACAAACAAATACACGGTAGTCAAATGGACATGTTCAAATATAGGATGAATAAAGTAAAGGGGAGTCCGCATATTTAAGGTACAAGCGCATGCTTTTACAGTGAACGGATACATCCAACGGGAAGTAAAAAGGACTACTTGTAAAAGAAAGCAAATTGTTTCAGTTATGGGGAATACACTATCAGGAAGAGCAACTGTGTTAAATTGTTTCAACTGTGTTAAATTGTTTCGCTTCCCTTCTGAAAAAATATCTACTCTAAAAGGCGAAAAAACGAGGAGCAAAGTCTTTCTTTTAGAGTACGTAGATGTCTTTTAAAAAGAGGATTTCTGTGCAGAAACGCAAACATGAGACATATGTGAAGATCCCTACGAAAGTCACAATCACGTAATACATCCTTCCTGAGGCACCAAAAGAAGGAGAGATGAGGAGCAAATAAGGACAACACAAATGCCTCATAGGAAACCATAGACGCACAAACAAAGATGAACTGCAGCAGAGGAACCGCCTTGGAACGGTCAGTAGTAAAAACTACTGAGGGGCGTGGCTTAATCAATATATGCCTAGCGTCCCATAAAAGGGACATTGGCAAACGGTGTAGACGCAGATCAGACGCCGCAGAACGCGGCATCTGATCAGGGTCTACACTGTTTGCATTAAGCTTAGATATTTCTACAAAAGATGACAATAGTAAAACCTAAGCAGACACCCCTTTGATCGGAAATAAACCTGTTCAAAGAGTAAAAGTAGAAGAATCCATTCGGCATAAATGGGTTAATTAGGTTTACTCCAGCGAAACCTCGCCCTTAATTCGGACGCAGCTAAGAATAGCAAATATATGTTTGGTCTGCACAGAGGTCCTCTACCTCATCTGTGAAACATCACAGTGAAACATATAATAAAACCACTGCGATGAAACAAACCAATCGGCTCATTAGAGATCTAAAAAAAAAGTAAGAGAAAAGTCGAGAGAGTGCCATAGTCACAAACCGCAGCCCTTCCTAGACAGCAAGAGGAAGAGGAAACCGACAAATCCAAAGAAGTACAAATCGAACAAACGTACGAAAAGCACTAAGATTAGCTGTCTCTTCCCCAAGCGAGGTAATCGCAATGCTAAAAGAACTGAAGAACACAAGAACAAAATGACACAAGGTAAGACATAAAACAAATCGCCTCGTAGAATAGACCACAAAGCAACAAAGAGTAAGACTAACACCGGGACCACCGCCTTAGAACGGTCAGTAGAGTAAACCTCCGGGTGAACACAAGAAAATCACAACCAGAACCACGATGAACTACGATGAAGCCACAAAACTTTTCCCCCGGTTACAAATAGCAGAAAATCTATCAAGTCTCCGAAAGAGTATTTGAGTTACAAACTACATTCTGCAGGAGTACTCTTCCTTTGAAACGTTGAAAAACAAACTTTCAGCTAAGTTATGAGCTGCAAACAGAGTGAGTATTGAAAGGTAAAGTACGGACCTTAAAGTATTGTATTGTTAATAATATTTTTAATCTTGATTGGTAGGACAGAGAAAGATATTTTATAAACTGTTGAAGATTTTAGTGATGAAATATATGGGAGAGACGAAGTCACTGACATCGCTGAAGCACGTCAGCGCTGCAGCACGGCAGGTGAATGCCATGGGAACTAATAGTTTTAAGGGCAATGGGTTCACTTCAGGGAAGCCAACTATAAAGATTGATAGAGCCCCCACCCCAAACTCCCCTCTCTCCATTCCCCTTCTGAAAAGTAGTTTGTTCTGAAAAGACAGAATATGCTACCTGCGGGAACAAATTCTTTCCTATAAGAGCCGTGTACCTTTCCAGAAGGGACAAGGTATGCAGGAAATCAAACAGTATTACACAAAAGTTGCCTCTCTTGTGAAAAGTGAAAAATGATGGAACGACTACCAAGTATATCCATTCACCTTAATGCATTTCGATGAATTGATTGATAAACTGACTTGACAAAGGTAGTTATGTTAGGACCAATTTATAGTAAAACATATCTCAACTTGGCATCTTGTTAAAAACGTAAAATACATTATACAGATTGTAAAAGCTATTATAATATACATTTTGCCGGTTTTATTTCGTTTTCGAATCCTTGTGTATTCTTGCAGGGCATGATATCTCTTATCATTTTCCTCATCCGCCTATATCAGGTTATGTCGCTATTTTACCTGAAGTTATAACATAATTATTTGATCCGGCGCACGACAAAACCTACAAAATGGCATGTGCGCCTAGCGAAGACTCAGATCAGCCTGGGTATCCGCCCAGTCTGATCACATTCTTCGCTATCCGCATGAAGAAAATTTGGGTCCTTAGCTACACACTGAGTGCACAGCGAATATTCTGATCAGACTGGGTGGCTGCTCAGGCTGATCCGAGTCTTCGCTGGGCGCACATGTCATTTGTAGGTTTGTCATGCGCTGGCTCATTTGTTTTTGTATCATTAAAATCATGAAGGGGTCTTGATGGACTTGGTAGAATTTTCGCAATTTTTGACAAGGGAGACCACTTCTGTGACTTCTTGTTTGCATTCCTACATGATGATCTTCTGAAAATAGATCTACGCCTAAATGAAAGAAATTCTTTCATTGTAGCGTAGATCCATTTCCTGAAGGGGATCTAAGGTGAAATTTTCGCTATTTTTGACAAGGGGGACAGCTTTTGTGGCTTCTTGTTTGCATTCCTACATGATAATCCCATCTGGAAATGGATCGTCATTAAAATAAAAGAATTTGTTCCCTTCCCTAAGGGAGAGAATTCTTTCATTTTAGCGTAGTTCCATTTTCAGAAGGGAATCTAAGGGAGATCGAAGGTAGAATTTTCGCCATTTTTTGACAAGGGAGACAACTTTCGTGACTTGTCGTTTACATTTCTACATGATGATTCCCTTCTGAAAATAGATCTACGCTAAAAAGAAAGAATTTGCTCCCTACGAGAGCAAAGTCTTTCTTTAAAAGTAGACCTCTTTTCAGAAAGGGAGGAAAATAATTTTACGGAGTTGCTTCCCTGAACTTGTATCCATTCATCTTAAAATCATCAAAGAGGTAATAGCTGTCTAGTATAGACTCGTCTATTCGTTTGTCATCATACGTGGCCTTAGTTGATTCAGTCGTTATGGACTGTTTACTATATTTTTAAAATCATCTCAAAGATAACCAAATTTTGTTTAGTAGATCGAAGCATTCGCAAAATTTTGCGGACGTTTGAAAATCTGCCATTTCGACCACAGCTTCAAACTTGTATGAGCATATGCTTGAATATTCAAGTAAGAATAACCGTTTATTGATACAAAATGGTTTGAGACAAACGTTCACAAACTTTTTCCAATATTTTAAAACAATTCTGGGAAAATATGGAGTCTTCATTGACCACAATATTATCGAGACTCTACTCCTTGAATTACATTTGTTTTTTGACGTCCGGTAACTTTAGTGTGGTATCCACACAGATCCACACAGCAGCCAGTGAAATTATGTGAAACATGACAGACCTGGGAAAGTTGTTGCATTCACTGTCATGGGTCCGCTGTTGTCACTCAAGGACGTTATCATTTGCTGATTAAATACTTGAGGTCATACGTTTATTGATTCAAATTAACAATGCCTTAGTATTATTGGTCTTGTTTCTTTTGCTTTGAAGAAAGTGATTTTCCCTATCATCTGGCTGTGTTAATCTTAATCTTTAAGTCGGATGTAATCGATCCATGATAAACAACAAGATTTCTTTGCTTTGATGTTAAAATATAATAATGAATCCCGTATGCATTGATTTGCTATATAAAATTATTAACTTTTGTTTTGAGAATGGAACAGTCCCAAGTGAATGGAATAGGGATGTTTATTAGACCGATTGCCAAAGCTGATGCGACGGATCCGCGAGATCCTTTATATGTTACCGGGGTTTATGCCTACTATCTATTCCGTGTAAAGTGTACGCGGACATCCTAAATACGCGGTTCAGTAACTGGATAGACGAAAATAACATAGTGGTGGACGAGCAGAATGGCTTCCGCCGTAACAGGTCCTGCTTGGAACATATTTGCGCTTATATTCAGTCATTAACAAACGGAAACTGCAAAAGCAATCCACTTATGTTTGTTGTGTAGACGCAAAGAAAGCGTTTGATACAGTTCAAAGAGACTGTCTGTGGTATAAACGTATCTCTTTGGGCATAGAGGGAAAGATTTTGAACGCAGTACAATCACTCTATACCGAAGTCCAGTGCGTTGTTAAAGTGAATGATCACTTAACTCCCACTATAGACGTATCACAAGGGGTGAAACAGGGTTGTAAACTTTCCCCGATATTATTCTCCTTTTATATCAATGATCTAGCTATTGACACTAAGCAGATGAATCTTGGTATCAACATTGATGAAGAGCAGTTATCAATTCTATTGTACGCGGATGATATTGTGCTGATAGCACCTGATGCTGACTCTCTCCAGCTGATATTAAACAAACTTCATGACTGGTGTAGTAAGTGGAGATTGTCAGTAAATAGTAATAAAACCAAAAGTGTACACTTTAGGCCTATGTCAGTAACACGTAGTAATAAACCTAAACATTGAATTGACAGATAAATACAAGTACCTTGGGCTGTGGTTCCAAGAACATTTAGACTTAAATTATGCCACCACTGAATTGGCAAAGTCCGCAAGTCGAGTCCTGTCTGCTTTATATGCCAAATTTAAACGCACAGGGGGTATGGCTTATGACGTTTAAAACTATACACCTCACTTGTAGAGCCTATTTTGTATTACTGTTCAGGTATATGGGGTTTGTCTAATCATAGTAAAATTAATATTGTGCAAAATAAAGCTTGCAGGTACTTCGTAGGTGTTGGTAAAAATGCTGCCAATATAGCTACTAGAGGAGACATTGGCTGGACCGACTGTTTTGTCAAACAGAAGGTGGAATGCTGTCGTTTGTTTTGTAAACTTACGAATATCACTGACAATCGAATAGTGAAAAACATTTTCACGTGGTCTAAATCTCATGGTAAATGCTGAAAAAACGGTTCTTAAAATTTGCGCAGGATATCGGTTTGTTGCACTTATTTGAACAAACTACTGTTAGTGTTACTGATGCGATTAAGCTGTGCAAATCACGATTAATTGAAATAGATAAACAGACTCGGAGAACGAACTTATTTAATGATGCCGATCATGAAAATGGCAATAAGCTTAGGACTTATAGACTGTATAAACACGAGTTACAATTAAAGTCATATGTAGAGAGATCACCGCCGCAATTTAGCCATGTTTATATGTGGTAATTTGCCATTACACATTGAAACTGGGCGTTTTGCTCGACCTAAAAACAGAGAACTTGTTTCCATTGTGTAAACACCGTTGAACATGAATTACACGTCTTTATTGAATGTCACTTCTACGACGGCATAAGGAGGAAGCTGTTTCACAAAGCACAGTTATGCAATAGAGATTTTGATTCTTATAGCTCGACAGAGAAATTGGTATTTCTAATGAACAATATAAACATGCAAGCTATTGTTGCTACTACCTTATTTAGTACGTTTCAGAGACGTAAAAGTGTTCTATAATGCATTTCATCATTTTATTTCATTTTAATACTAAACACGTCTACATTGCGATTTTAATGCTAGTTTCTATATTTTAGAACTTTTTTTATACCGTGCTATGTGACACATTCTACTATGTATATATTTTGTGTATCTATACATGTATATTACCATGTTCTTTTAATTGCGAGTCTCAGCTGAGTATCTTTGTTATAAATTTGATCTTTTATTGCATATGTTTATCTGCTGTACAGACATGTGAAACGTTAATAAAATACTACTGTAATCACAAATACGATCTGAGGTCAGACCCGAAGGAAATCTCAAACAGGACCGCGATAGATGATCGTTTTATGCAACTAGCAATAGTGGCAATTGTGTGCAATTACTCAGAAATATTTGACCTGTCATTGTCAAAATTAGCAAAACTACCTGTTGTGTATACTAAATACAAATGCGATTTACATTTGTCATCTCGTATACTAGAAATACTTGAGAGTAAAAAGTGTTTTATTCAGGCAAATCGTTTTTGAACAGCTTATAAACATAACAAAAACATTCTCAAAAATGATGGTGGCTCTGTTTATTGCAGTAAAGGATACTTTAACATCAGCTTCAAAGTCTTTACCAAATATCCGACACTACATTAACGTTCTATATGACACATATGAAATCCCTGAAATTCATTTATTAAAGCGGGTATACTCCTTTTCATTTTTACATTTACAAGTATCACCAAGGTAATTTCGAACATGGCATATTTCAAACAATGTTAGAACATGGAACTGAAGACTTTCTCAGTAGAAGATTATTGGTATATCCCGGTTAAGATTAATGCTAGATCTGCTGCCGTATGAAAACCCGTCCCGAGATAAAAGATTGATGACGTCAGGTAAGGGTTTATTTTAGACATAGAAGTTGAATATTCGAGGTAGCTGCAAGTTCTTGTAATGATAGTGCAGGTAGACAGTATCTGATAGTTACCACACACTACTCGAGGTATGGACACGAGGACGCGGAGAGATCGTGGTTCGGTTTCAAATCTAATAATGTGGATGACCTTACCGGTTGAACAGTAGCGACTTTTTTTTTTTTTTTACTTTTCATATTATATTTCCAGTGAGACGATCTGACATTACTGATAACGAGGCATCCGTTCGAATAGCTGCAGAGAACAAATGTGTTCTCTAAATTAATTTGAAACATATAGCAATAAACTGCATCAGACCATAACCATCGACAGATCTTATTTTATTCATTTCCATATCTTCCCTTTGAAATGTAGCACACAAACAACCGGGCAATGACTATAACTGAAGTATTTTGGCACGCCGCATTGGCCATTAGACCTTATCATAGAATGCGAACTGCACGTCCTGCATATGTACGCCCTTCGCTGTCACATTTAATTATCTGTAATCTTAATCAGAGAAATATGCACATCATTACGAAAACAAGCCTATTCAAATATACTGAAAAATTTACCACCAAAAAATGAAAAATTTTCAGATAAAAAATTCGGATATTTTTCATAATTCTGCTCAAAACATAGATTGTGGGTATTCGTTAGAACCGCCTCGTCGAGGCGGTTCTAACGAGTACCCACAATCTATGTTTTGAGCAGAAATAAGAAAAATAATGAATACCCCTGTAAACCCCAGTTTTACTATATAAAAGTGGGGTTTAAGGGGATCAAAAATACTGTTTTCGTGATGATCGTCATGTGGTCCATCTCCTATACATTTGGTTTATATAGCACTTTTTAAGCTAAATCATCAAATGAAAATAAGAGTTAGTTTTTTTTGTTGTTGTTTTTTTTTTTTTTTTTTTTTTTTTTTCAGCGAAAAAAATATTAAGGATAGTTTTAAATAATGTATTCTTTCATTTATAATCCTCGGGTCTAAATTTAAGCTTTTATCTTCGGAAATTCTCTAAAGGTTTTGTGCAAAGTAAGGCTCCGATCGTTTTCAGAGGGCAATTTAATAATTAAAAAGGTTTCAAAAATAAATTATTGAGAATTAACGGAAAGTCACCCGCCCTACTAATTCACTATCTAATATATTAAAGCGTTAAGAAGTTATGAGAAAGGTCCCGCAATGTCAGATGATATATATTGCGTTAAAATACGTACGATGTATTACGCGCTTGTTTTTGTACTGCTTATGGTGAATTCAATTTTCTCTATGACAGGCGTTTATTTTTTTTTTTTTTTTTTTTTTTTTTTTTTTCTTCGCTTCCCTCTTACAATTTAACAACTTGAAGGTTTTCGTTAGAGAGGTAAATCCTATACAACATTGACATATTTCATGAGTTAATTCTGATACAATCTCCACTAAGATATAATCTCTACTCACTACATTATTCCTACCCTGGGAAGCAAATCCATTTCCATTAATTGAAAAGCTTCATTAAGATGGACAGTGAACTGATTGTCAGGATGATACACGAGGCACGGAAGCAGGAATCATGCTAAAATCAGGCTTCATTGTTATTCTTCAGTCTGCAGTCTTGCTCTTAAAACCTATAAAACGATACATATTCAAAGAAATGCAGTAAAAACCTAGTTTGCAGTAGGCATTGAATATTAGACATTACTTAAATCGGTTTATTCTCGCTGTAACGTCATATAAGAACTTCTGTTTTTCGGCATGAGCTAGAAAGACATGGTTTGTTTTTCAAAACGTAAACCCATTTTTGTTATTGACTGATTCGCACCAGAAACATATATTCTCTCTCTCTCTCTTTCTCTCTCTCTCTCTCTCTCTCTCTCTCTCTCTGTTTCTAATTGACTGTTTCGCACCAGAAAACATACTCTGTGTGTGTGTGTGTGTGTGTGTGTGTGTGTGTGTGTGTGTGTGCGCGCGCGCGCTTCTTGGGTGCGCGGTTCATATGAATGTCCCTATGGGTGTGGAGAGGACAAAATATCATAGCCTTGACGGTATCTTATCATCAAAATGTTGAACTGGAGATGCTTAATTAAATTTTAGTGACTAACATATATTCCCACCCTCCTTATCCATCCACATACGCCTATTTTATTTCCTCATTTTACCACTAAACAAAATTCCTCTTTGTAAATTAATGTTTGGCTTATGGGTGTAGGTGTAGGGGTAGTGGTAATGGGGAGGGGGTTGGGCGGAGCAAAATACTGTACTTTGAAAAGCTTGGCCCAGTAAGTGAAAGCACAATCAAACTACGGTACTTTGAAAAGCCTGGCCCCATTAAGTGAAAGCACAGTCTAACTACCGTCTTTTGAAAGGCCTGGTTTCAGTAAGTGAAAGCACAGTCTTCCCAATGTGACAATAGTGCCCGAATAGCTCAGTCGGTAGATCATCGTAGCGGTAATCCGAGGGCCGAGGGTTCGAGGAACGGAATGGCTGTACATTTTTCTCACTCTGTATTGCCAGTGTGGCTCCATACCAAGGAAGAGAATGACAATAAAAAGTTTGAATGCCTTCTTCCGAACCACTGAAGCGAACTGAGACTCATTTCAAGGAAATGTTGGATCGGTATGTGCAAAGCCGACTTAGTTCAGATAACTACTAATGCGTTCTTGGCTCAAGGCCTTTCAGTTTTGCAAAAAATATTGGCAACCGACATCGAAGATGGTCGCCATGACCATATAATGTAAAGCTTTCTAAAACATCGCTAGGCCGACTGAACTCGAAATCATTCCTGAGCAAGAGGTTTATAATTAATGAAAAAATGGGAGCCAGATCCAACATACACACGATGACAGTGTATGATAAAACTTTTGAACGTTTCTTTTTTTTCTTCTTCTTCTTCTTCTTCCTCTTCTTCTTCTTTTTGTTCTCCGTAATTGTAAGATGGATTGATGTCCAATTGCGTATTTAACATTTTCCACTCTCTTTGCTGATTTAAAAGACGACAAAATGGTGTTTTTTTTTTTGTTTTTTTTTTTTGTTTTTTTTTTTTTTGTTGTTTTTTTTCTTCTTATTTTCCCAGAAAACAGAATGCGTCTCTCTAATGGAGACAATTTGCAAAATTGCCAAATCCTGTTTTCTGGGTAAAATAAGAAAGATAGTTTAATTTGTCGTCTGCTGAAAATTTTACCCAGAGTGCTATGCATTTAAGCATCGTGAAAACAAGGTCTGACGTTTGAAACAATTACTTTGACTCAACATCTAAGATAGTCGCAATGGCCATATATGATACAAACTTTACGTGAATATTTCTTAGGAACTGTGAATCCGACTGCGCTCAAATTGCATTTGGAAGATCTTTTTCTTTCAGATTTGCAACAGCTATTGGGAATCAGCATTCAAGATGGCTATCCATGGCCATGTATGCTAGGGCAGGCTGTCCTGTTAAAAGGTTGGCTGTGTACATGATTTCTTAAGAGTGTGGGGCAGGGTATCGGTGCATGCGCGCATTGGGGCAATATAGAGGTCGGGAACTGCACCGCGGTCTCTTGACCCCACCCTATAAATCGTAAAAAAGGTAGTTGGCTTTTACATATTACCCTTATAGTATTCATCTAAGGCCATTGTATAAAATCAACTATATTTTCTAATTTAAAAAACAGTTGGGTAGCCGGTACCGTTGTACCACACACTGTCCAAACCCCACCCAAACCTACCTCATACATCTTTGCCCCACCGACATACTCATAAGACAATTTTAATTTGCAATAAGAAGAGTACGGTCAATCTCTGATATCGAACTAGGATGGGGATTAAATAACTTAACAGTACGGCATTTTGTCGCCTCCCAAATCCCTCCCCTATCCACAGGATGACGGGTGAAAGATTAGGAGTTTGCAAACAAAATAGAATTAGTCTGTTTTAACAAATAATGACGAGCCGGTCGCAAGATAAGGATTAGTAATATGTGGTAAAATAATAAAGACCAGTGTGAGAACTTCATTTATTGCAACAGACGATGTGGCAAAGAACCAATGGGTAACATGGCCAAACAATCTATAAACGGTAAACTTTAGCTATATCTCCGTTGATGGGGATAAGATACTTCATGGTATCTTATCCCTTTGGAGACAAGATAAACGGGGCAGGGGCAAGATAAACTGTTACACGATATCTACCATCATCATATACACTTTCAGCAGGACCATAATTTCTTCTTGGTTACTGAGGCAGTACTGATTACCCTCCGCATTCTCTCCATCCACGTTTATTCCAAGTGTCCATAGATTGTCAATAAAGAATGAATGCTAGCTGCATCTTTGTACAGTTTTCAGACGACCAATAAATGGATTTAATGGGTTAAAACTTTACTTCAAGCCTCTGTTTTGAATTGTCTTTTTGTTTCAGTTTCTGATATAAAAGGTATGCATTTTTATTTAATTTCACGCGTCTTCAACCGTTATTTCAACAACATAATGGTTTTCAATAAAGCAGTAAACAATTATGTATTTAACCTTGAAATAAACTCGATACATTAAATGCTGATTTTATCTTGTCATACGCCCTATTTCAGAATAACAATTTATTTTGATAAACAATAGTTAGTACAACACCATCCTGCCGTTTTGACCATACGATACACTAATTACAAAAAAAAAAAGAAAAAAAAAAAAAGAAAGAAAATGCGGATAGCATTGTTAAGGGTTATCTGGCCCGCCTTGAGCCAAACCATTTCTTCAAACAGATGCGAAAAGTCCCATTTTAGATCATCTTGCGTTTTGGTACAGGCAGCTCAGGGCTTTAAATTTTCCCTTGGTACAGTCTACAAATTTCCGATGATTCTGCAAGCGTTCAGCCAGGACTCGGATCAGGCTACGCGGGCTGGTCTGGGTCCTCGATGACCGCATATGGCTGAGCATACGGCTCACCTCGTATGATATCCGGACCGCAGATCTTTCATAGGTTACGGATTTATTAGAAGTTTGCTGATTGATTCCTGCGTAGATCTTGTCGCCTGTTGCTGCACATTATGCCAGTAGACATTGTATACATGTATTAGTGAAGAGATAAGAAGATGACTGATGTCCAATGTTTTTAGTTAACCTTTAAAAATGTGGTTTGATAGTCAATGTGAATTGTCCTTGAAAATAAGTTCTGTATTCTGAGAAACATCATGGGTCATGTTATAAGAATTTTTTATCACATTGCGGGAAACGAATGTCCAGTTAAGCCTGCGCCACACTGCGGGAAACCAATGTCCAGTTAAGCCTACGCTGACCAGGGTCCTTAATGTTTGTTTACATAACCATCGGGTACTGTTTAGTACATATTGATGGATATAGACTGACCAGATGTGACTGCGAGGATGTGCATGCTGGTCTGGATATTCATAAACAAGAATATACGAAAACAAGAATGGTAGTCCGCATGGTCATATATGTTATACCCAGTTGTTAAACCAATCACTGTTGATAGTTATGCATTCCTCTTCGCTTGTACGATGGTAAATTGCGATTCAGACTCAATTGCGGTCCATCTCTAAGTCTTACCTAATCTTATCAAATCGAATAGGTACCAGATCCAGATAACAAAACGGTCCTTATTACTGACTTGCCCCGCCCCCTCGCCCCCCTACACCCCCTCCCCCTTGCGCGGATCTACTGGCTATCATTATATATACTTTTTGTCATGAAATTAATACGCTGTAGTCGTCAGACAATAACAACATTGTGTACAGCCGTATTAGCTGGAACCCAGAGCATATTTATCATGAAATTCTTGACTACAAGCTTCAAATGGTGAAAGGAGAATTAGCTGCTAACAGCGTTGAAAACGTCTAAAGACTGTATTTTGTTTGTACCTTAAAGCAGAACTTGGGCTGCAAAAACATGTCAGTGTACCACTGCTCATTAGAATGTCTGTTGTTGCATTATGAAAACATGCCTATTCAAATATATAGAAAAGTTCACCTCCAAAAACTGAAAATTTTCAGATAAAAAACTCTGATAATTTTCATATTTCTGCTCAAAACATAGATTGTGGGTACTCGCAAGGCTTAAATTGGTTAAACCAGTTTTATTCCCACGAAACCTCACCTTCAGAGAGCTTAGTGACCATCTGAAGCCAAAACACATGAAAATCACAAACAGGACTGCGAATTATTGCTAAATCTAGTTCGCTCTCTACCAAATTGTCCAAACTTCCTGCCTCATTGCAGTTACCGACTAATATGTATTAAAAATTGTGAAAAGAGTATGAAAGGAATATAACAAGACTACTTCTGGTCAATTCAAACTTAAAAAGAGGTGCTTAATAAATTAAAATCAAAGCAATTCTCAAGCTTCCAGTTTGTCCAGATATGATTTTCTACCTTTTGTGCGTTCTTACTTTATAACCTGATTAAAGAAAAAAAACAACATTCACTTGACTGGATAGACGGTTGAGGGCATTCTTTGTTTGGCTTGAAATGAGAAACATGTTTAGTTCGTTTATGTGTTTGTTTGTTTGTTGTTGTTGCTTCCTGTTTGTTTCGTTTGTTTTTCTTTTTGTTTGTTTGTTGTTTTTTGTTTGTTTGTTTGTTGTTGTTGTTGTTTTTTTTGTTTTGTTTTTTTTTGTCTTTTTGTTTGTTTGTTTTTTATTTTGTTTTCTTTTTGTTTTGTTTTTTTATTGTTTTTGTTGCTGTTTTTTTTATATTTTCTTTATTAATTTTGAGCAGCGAAGAAATTGTATTTTATAATCATGTTAAAAGGCTTGTGAAACCATTATTTGTCGTCTGAAAATTTTTTTTTATTTCATCTGGCGCTAAACTTTACAGAAAAATTGTGGGTATTCCGTTGGAGACGCTTTTCTCTTGCATATTTTTTTCGTGGAGAGAGAGAGAGAGAGAGAGAGAGTTATGAGAAAAACTTCACTTACAGATAAAAAATGCGAGTTGATATTATTATGGCTTTCAGGTATACTTCTATGTACATATATGACTGTGCTCTACTCATGTTGCAGATGTTTTTCAAATGTGATTTCATATTGTCTCTGCCTGATGAAAACCAAACTAACTTCTATGTTTTTTTGTTTTTTTTTTTTTTTTCTGTCAGTTATTGTAAATGTGCTGTTTTGTTTAGTCATCATTACGAAAATACGCCTATTCAAATATATATTGAGAATTTTTCAACCAAGAAAGGAAACTTTTTAGATAAAAAAAAATGCTGACATTTTTCATATTTCTGCTCAAAACATTGGTTGTAGTTACTCGTTAGAACCGCCTCGGTGAGGCGGTTCTAACGAGTACCCACAATCTATGTTTTTTAGCAAAATAAGAAAAATAATACATACCCATGTAAACCCCAGTTTTACTATATAAAAGTGCGGTTTAAGGGAGTCAAAATTATATAGGCGTGTTTTGATGATGTTATTTGTTCCTCTTCTCTTTTTTTTTTTTTTTTTTTTTTTTTTTTTTTTTGCCTCGAGAACGCTTTGCAGCCTGATTGTGGTCTTCCCTGGTTGCTTTATCTGTATACGTTTTTCCACAAAACTAAACATTTTGTTGTTTTTGAATTAATAATAATTACAGTGTTGAAATTCTCAGTATCCTTGCCATCTGAAATTATAACTGAATCCAAACAGACTACACACATTTTCACTTTCTACACGGCAGGTTCTATTCGTTTGATAATATTTGTAAGGTTTAAAATTCAGGATTGTCACTGTTTTCTTATTGGTAATTGCTGCCCCTTGTTTATCATTGAACTCAATTGTATTTATTTGAAAAATTAAAAGATCACTCACTCATGGGCTAGGAGGCTTCAGCAATGTTGCACGTTGCTGTACCCTTCATGAACAAAGTCAATTTAAAGATATTCTGGTCTGTTTGTGTATTTGTTGTGATTTCAATTTCCAAAAGATCGTCCCCTCTTAGAATTTATAAATAGATTCTAAACGGAATCGCCCATGATAGCAATGAACACACTTACAGGCACAAAATAAAAGCACCTGAAGTATCAAGTCCCAGCAGGCACACGATGTTGAAACAAGGTCGATTCAACGTTGATTCGATGTCAATCAACGTTGAATCGACGTTGTTTCAACGTTGCGTGCCCGCTGGGATCGTCTGGGCCAGACAAGCACGTTTTGACTGGTTAAGCCTCATCGGTGACACTCATAAAGTTTCCAAAATTTCGCAATGGGCTCAACGATCACAAAAGATTAGAAAAATAAACCATATCTACACTATAGTAAAGTATACGGAGACGTTAAACGGCTGTCTTACAGCACTAACAAGCCTAATCTTTGTTTCTTTGCGGTAACTTTAATGTGATTTAAGCGGGCTTTTCAGTGACTGTGTACTTGTTAAGTAAGGAACCCCCTACTTGCACAGATCAGTTTTATGTATTTCGAAAAATAAATAAACATAGGGTGAAGTGTAGGATACTGTAGAACTGGTTTAATAAAAACATATAAAAGGTTGCCTTTGGAAACAAAAAGCACACTACAGATAGAAAATGTGAGTCTCGGTTTTATTGAGACTCTTCATAAGCAGTAATGAAGGTTGCAACATTGCTTACGCCCTCTTGCGTATACATGAGCAGAACCCACGCTGATTTTGTTTTCTTCTGTTTACTGACCGTTCCAAGGCAGAAGTTCTGATTACTTCTTTATTACTTTGTTATTATGTCCCACCCTGTTTGATGTTTTATTCTTATATTTGTTCTGTCCTGTCAAGCTTTGTGACCACCTCATTTGGGTAAGAGAAAACTGGGCCCACTTGTTCAAAGCTAACGACGTCGTTAGTTAACGATTCGTTAAAATTTACATCGAGTGATACGCAAATATGCTGGAATTTTTTGCTGAAAAAATGTGAGTAGCTTTTGCAGTGCAAAAGCTACTCACATTCTTTTCAGCAAAAAATATCAGAATATTGTATACCAAATCCGCTAAAACAGTTAACGAAGTGACCCTTAACGAGCTCGTTAAGCTAACGACGCTTTGAACAACTGGGCCCTGGTTGCTTATTCTGGCTGTGGATGTTTCGATTCGTTCGCTCTTCCTCCAGTATCGGAGGTAGACCACATATTACTCAAACAGAACACCATAAGGATTTTGCCAAAATGATATCGGCCAATAACACATAAACCCATGGCATATGTACAATTTGGAACATTTTAACATAAAGCCACTGCTGACCGTGTCACGATTTCGATAAAAAAAATTTATGTCTTCCACTAGAATTTTTTATTTGAAGTGAAATGAGATAGAAAGGAAGGCAATGATCAGGAATCGATACACATACCTAACACCTTCCGTTCCAAGACACAAAAGGGAAAGAAGGACGCACTTAAAGCAATGGTACCACAATCAAAACACTACAAGTAGAAAGCCAAAAGGAACGGAAATTGGCCAAACGGCTATCCAAAATAAAAAAAAAATCACCAGACATACATGCAAAGATATACAATAACAGAAATGGTAAACCACAGCAGAAGCAACGCCTTGGAACGGTCAGTAAAAATATTACTGGAGGTAGAGAAGGAGGGGCTTAAATCGAAGGAGGGGCTTAAATCGATGTTACGTGGCCACAAACCTCGCCTGTAGTTCTGCCGTTGTATACACGACATTTGTTCAGACTGCGTAAAGGGTTTCTAACTCGTCTGTGCAAATTCTCCGAGAACATAAAAGCAAAACTAATACGGAGATGAAACAACGATGAGGAACCGACAGCAAGAAATAACTGAAATGCTGAAGCAAAAGAAAACCAACAGTTGTTCTCCTTAGACCCGACCAGAGCCAGAGCATCAGGCACCAACCGACTTACTTGAAATTCTTTAGGCCGGAGCCGTCAAGGAGACTGAGGCCCCATCCGCCGGCGTGCAACGAAAGAGGTTAACTACCGTGCATGCAGTCTGTCGTATTACATTTATGTTGTACCCAACCTTTATATATCGAAGATTGAGTTTACGAAATTGAGTGCTAAAATCATTGCAAGCACATATTATTCTGAATTTATATACTAAGTCACAATAAAATTCAGGTCCAGACAGGCCTTTTTGCAGAAGAGATTTAAGTCCAATATTGAATTTTGAAACTAAATCGAAATGACGTCTATAAAATTTCGAAAAGGCTTTGCGGAGTTTATGGTACCGATAACCCTGATTTAGAAGTTTAGCAGTTAATTTATTTCAAGCGTTAAAGCCTATAAGCATAGCGTCCCATAAAAGGGACAATGGCAAAACGTGTAGACCCAGATCAGACGCCGTAGGATGCGGCGTCTGATCAGGGTCTATACTGTTTGCATTTAGTACAGAAACTCCTATAAAACATGGTAATAATAAAAACTAACCAGATCCCCCCCTTACCCCGCCCCTCCCCCTCCCCCTCTCTCCCGTATAGGGAATAAACCCTATTCAAGGAGTTCAGGTAGAAGAGTCCACTTGACGTAAATGGATTAAATGGATAGAAAGAGACCAAAAGTAAAAAAAGAACCAAGTCAGATCCAGGTTGATTTGAGTCTTATTTGGATGCTTATGTCAAAAGGTACGTTTTTTCATGTTATGCCTCAAATAGTTCCTTTAAACTCTGCTTTCGATTACCGCAGGTGGTCACAAATACGGTAGATGAATTTAGCCTTTATCAATGTCTTCAGAATGCGTGTTTTTCCAGTTAGGGCTTCTTTTGGTATCAAAACTTTTAATTACTGTTATCAAAAAACTTTCACTGAAAACGGACAATAATTTCTGCCCAATAAAGAGCTGAAGATTTTGCCGTCACAATTAGCGGTATTGTACTTTCTTCACAAAGAGACATTTGTTACGTATGTAACCAGTAATCTTACTATTCATGCTTCAATCATCATACGGTCTAAGCCCATACATATATAAAGCTTTAGCTTTCATCTGACGTAGACGTCTCATTTGTCAAAATCAGCAAGTACCATATTCTGTTTTAGCTCGCTAAAAGTCATAATTAGAGAATATCATTGAATTGCCTTTAACGCCCCATAAAGGACACGTTGAAGTCCCCTTAAGGATGCGTTGAAGACCTATTCGGATAAAACGCATGGGTAATTTTGATACTTTAATGTCAAAATAAATATAGCACTTTCTAGATTGAGGAAGATAGTATTAACCAAAGTCAACCCATCAAATATCATATTTCTTGTGGTACAAAGCAAGAATGGTACGAATAGGGTTCGATTTGCTAAAATGTACCGGTGAATTTCACTGATGTAAGATAGGATTGTTTTGTCTTCTCCTAATGTATTAAATATCAAAGTGAACAGCTAAAGGTGTAAATGTTTTGAAACAATTTTATTAGACAGAAATAGATTGACATTATACTGAAATGTAACCAAAACTATTATTCCATGAGTATATTTGTTAATAACATTTGTATAAGTTACTTGCTGCTGAAAATTAAATCTAGAAGATGAAACCGATTTTGAGTGCTATAAACTTAATTGGTGAAAGCAGACTTAATTAAAGCATAATATTTCAGCTGGATTGCAAATGCTTTCGTTCTCCGTTTTACAAATACACTTACATTTACGAGCAAATCTCTAGATTTTATAGATTGTCCAATTATGAATTATATGTCATCTGAGGAAATGTAACCCACTTCATTCTGAGCAATGAAGGAAGTGCAAATTTAATTAATAAAATGTGATTAACCTATAAAATATTTTCAGGAATACTTAGACATGTGTCAGACAGACAATGCCTTCATTAAACATTTTCTAACTACCTGTCCAATAAAATGTGGACAGTGAACCAGGTTAAAATTCTGATTTAATTTACTTTATGCAAATATGGGCCTGCTAACCAACATAATCTATTATATTTCCCCTTTCAGGGTCGGGACACATATTGTTTTTGCCATGGACGTCTGTCCGTCCGTCTGTCAGTCCGTCCGTTTGTCTGTCACAAAATCATTTGAAATATTTTTACGAAACTTTGCAGAAATATTTACTACCATGAGACGACGTGCAGAACACAAGAATCGTAACTGCTTAACCTCCTTTTTGAGGTATGGTCGTTTGAACATTGAAAATAGTTATTTTGGTAATAAAATCGTGTCGCCCCGTAACTCAAATAGCGTTTGAGATATTTTCACGAAACTTTACAGAAATGTTAATCACTATAAGAAAACATGTAGATTACAAAAACATAACTGTGGTTCACCAACTTTTGGAGTTATGACCCTTTGAACATGGTAAATATTGATTTTGGTCATATACTCATGTCTGATCTGTAACTAAACATCGACTGAGATATTTGCACAAAACTTTATAGAAAATTTAAGTACCATTTAACAACGTGCAGAAAAAAAGAACCATAACTGTGGTTTACTTACTTTTTGAGTTATGGCCCTTTGAACAGTGTTCAAAGTGATTTTGATCATATACTCATGTCCGCTAGGTAACTTCAAAACTGTGCGAGATATTTTCATCAAATTTTACAGAAATATCAGCCACAATTAACAAACATGTGAAACATAAGAATCATAAATCGTCTTTGCCTACTCGTGCAGTTACTGTCCTCTAAACATTGTAAATTTCGGTCATATACTTGTGTCCGCTCTATAACCTAAAAACCTGTTTCAGGTAATATCATGAAACTTTAGAGAAATGTTAACCACCATGAGACGACATGCAGAACATACGAACCGTACCTTTAGTTCACATAGTTTTTTGTAGTTATGGCATTTGAACATTGTAAATACTGATTTCTGTCATATACTTGTATCCGCTTTATAACTTTAAAACCATTTCATGAAACTTTTCAGAAATGTTCAGCACCATGAGACGACAGGAAGAACACTTAAACCATAACTATGCTTTATCATCTTTGGGGTTATGACCCTTTGAAATTTACTAATTGTACAAAGCAGTACTCTTAAAGTGGGGGGAGACTTCTTTTTTTATGTGGAAAAAAAAAATTCTAGTGTTTATTTGACTTGCACGATTCTGCGTCAGTCCACAGACTTAATGAAGGCTCCGTCTTCAGTCTGTTTCAAAGGGTTGTACCTGACTTTTTCTTCTGTTCTGGAAGTTTATGTGTGATGTTTCACTGATTAGTATGCAAAAGTAAAAGTGACATCTGCAGCCTTGAAACTTTATAGACTATACAACCATGACTCATTTTGTTATGTAAGAGGCAAGGAATACAATGGCCATCCTCACATTATTATTAATATTATTATTATTATTTATCCTTGTTTTTCTTTATTTCCATATTGTACGATAGCCAACGTTCTGAAAAGAACAGTGCTAGCTGCAATCATGGAACTTCGTAACAATACAGCAATGATATATTTTAGCATATGATTCGTAATGTCCAAAACAATTCCTTCGGACATGTGCGCTAAGCAAAGATTTGGATCAGCTTGCGCCTTCTAACAATCTGATCAGAATCTTCACTGAGCGTATTTTGGATAGCCAAGGATGCAAAGTTTTTTCACGTGAACAACAAGGACTGATCAGACTGCACGGATGCGCAGACTGTTTGAGTCTTCGTTGGACACAGATGTTAGAAGTGGTACGTGTTCTCAAGTTGCTGCTCATATCATCAAGTAACATACATTTTGTCTAGTTTAAACCAGTTACAAGTAAACATTTTTATTGTTATCCTTGGGAAATAGTAAAAGTGGGTGCGGGGCGAACGGTTGTATGGGGAGGAGGTGGCCGTGAATGGTAGTATTTGGTCACGGGAGGAAACAGGTTTTAGTCAGGGGAGAAGTTAGAAAATTGTGTTTTTTATTTGAATGTGGCCACACTACTGAAGATAAAAGGGTACACCTCGATGGGCCCGGAGATTGTTGTGGCTTCCTTATCAAATAGGAGCTACTCTAAACACAGTGAAGAATCACATGATTTATTACGTCAAAAAAGGCGGATGGCCACTAATTCACAACGTTCTTTTTATATAATTTGACAAGATCAAGGTCACTGCAGTAAAGTACCAGTGATAAGTCACTGTACTTATTTTATAGAAATTCATTTTGAATGATGCAAATGAGTTCTTTCTCTTTGAGATGTGTCCATCCAAGTAACATATTGATCTGCACAACATGCCTAATCCATGTCCACCTATTCGAAAAGTTTCAGGAAGACCCGATTAAAACTGAATGAGTTATGCTGATGACAAAGTTAAACAGAGGCTTTTTCCAGCATTCTAAGGGACATAACTCTAAGATTAATGACCCAATCTGGCCAGAGTTCAAACTCATCCGAGGTTTATCCATGTCCACCTTACCTGCAAGTTTCAGGAAGATCCTATCAGAACTGAACAAGTTATGCTGAGGACAAAAAAAAAAGGTAAGAGAAAAGTCCAGGGAGTGCCACAATCACAAACCGCAGCCCTTCCCAGACCCCAAGAGGAAGAGGAAACCGACAAATCCAAACAAGCACAAACCGAACAAACGTACGAAAAGCACTAAGATTAGCTCTCTCTTCCCCAAGCGAGGTAATCGCAATATTAAAAGGACTGAAAAACACAATAACAAAATGACACAAGGAAAGACATACAACAAATCGCCTCGTAGAATAAACCACAAAGCAACAAAGAGTAAGACCAACACCGGGACCACCGCCTTAGAACGGTCGGTAGAGCAAACCACCGGGGGGTTTAAAGCACAAAGTCGAACACATGCTTTTTTCAGCACTCAAGGGGACGTAACTCTAAGAAGTATGATCCATATTGCCTGTTGTTAAACTCGTTCAAGATTTCATCCATGTTCACCTTATCTGTGAGTTTCAGGGCGACAAGATCAAAACTAAACAAGTTATGCTGATGACAAAGTAAAAAAAAAAAAAAAAGATGTTTTTCAGCAATCGCGGGGACGTAACTCTAAAACAAATATATTTCAATCTGGCCAGGTTTCAAACTTGTTCGAGATTCATCCATGTCCACCTTACCTGCAAGTTTCAAGCAGATCTAGTCAAAACAGAACGAGTTATGCTGATGGCAAAGTCATACACAGATATTTTCAGCAATCAAGCGGATATAATTAATGGTCGCATCCGGTCAGTTTTGGAACACGTCCGAGATTTCATCCATGTCCACCGTATCTACAAGTTTCAGGAAGATTTTATCAAAATTAGATGAGTAAGACTGATGACAAAGTCAAACAGAGGCTTTTTCATCAGTCAAGGGACGCCAATCTAAAACAATTGAGCCGATCTGGCCAGGTTTCAACATCATCCGCGATTTTATCCCTGCCCACATTATCTGCAAAAAAAAGGTAAAGAAAAGTCCAGGGAGTGCCACAATCACAAACAGCAGCCCTTCCCAGACCCCAAGAGGAAGAGGAAACCGACAAATCTAAACAAGCACAAACTGAACAAACGCACGAAAAGCATTACGACCAGCCCCCCGCCCCCTCCCTCCCCCAACCCTCCCCAAGTGAGGCAATCGCAATATTAAAAGGACCGAAAAACACAAGAACAAAATGACACACAGAAAGACATACAACAAATCGCCTAGTAGAATAAACCACAAAGCAACAAAGAGTAAGACTAACACCGGGACCACCGCCTTAGAACGGTCGGTAGAGCAAACCACCGGAGGGTTTAAAGCACTTTTAAAGCTAGCTACACCCTGGGTCCCGATGCTACTCTTAATACAGAAATACATAAAAAAAATCGGTTCGCATAAAGGCTCCCAACTCAGTCAATGAATCAAAGCGAAAACATAAAAATCAAATTAATCACTATAATAAACAAAGACGAGTACTCATGGCTAATTCTACTGTATGCCAGAGTAAATGAAAACCAATAGTTGAACCACGGCGGGCCAAGCCAAAGACATATCGTCAAGCCCCAACCCACTGGTTAAAGTTTTACGAAGAGGCCGTCATTGAGTCTGAGGCCCGAACCGCCGCCGTGCAATTAAAGAGTGAAGCATAGCCATCAACAATGATTGGGTTGACAACTAGGCATGCAGTCTGCCGCATAATATCCAGGCTATAGCCAATTCTTTTATAACGGTTAATAAGTTTTCTGAATTGCTCCGAAAAGTTATATTTACCTACAATTTTTCTAAATCTGTACACTAAGTCACCGTAAAATTCGGGTTCCGATATACCTTGTTGCAGAAGTGTTTTCAGACTGACGCTATATTTTTCTAACAAGGCACTGTGTCTGCGATAAAATTTCGAAAACGCCTTACGAAGTTTAAAATAACGATAGCCCTGCCTAAGAAGTTTGGTAGTAAGGGCTTTATTACGGTAGTTAAAGTCATTAAGATTTGAAGAAGCCCTGGCGAATCTTATAAGTTGAGATATGTATACCCCATATGAGGTATGCCGGGGGACATCACCATCCAGAAAAGGGAAATTGACGTTATCAAAATCAAAATCGTCCCGTTTATCATAAATTTTGGTGGAAACTGTACCATAAGATATACATAGATTCAAATCCAGAAAAGGTGCCTCGGTATCGGAAGAATTTGCTCTATTTAATTGGAGTTCCGTAGGGTAAGGAATATTCGATCACATCTGAATGAGTTATGCTGATGACAAAGTGAAACAGAGGCTTTTGTTCAGTAATCAAGGAGATATTACTCTAAGATTAATGATCAAATCTGTCCAGGTTTCAAACTCATCCGAGATTGTATCCCGTGTGCATCTTATCTGCAAGTTTCAGGAAGATCCAATCCAAACTGAACAAGTTATGCTAATTACAAAGTCAAAACTCTGTTTTTTCAGCGATTAAGGGGACGTACTTCTGAGACAAATGAGTCGATCCGGCCAGGTCTCAAATCTTCAGAGATTTCATCTATGTTCACCTTATCTACAAGTGTCAGGAAGTTCTGATTAAAACTGAATGAGTTATGGTGATGACAATGTCAAACAGGGGATTTTCGGGAACCAGGTGGACGTGCTTTAAGACGGATAATCTAATTTGGCTAGTTTTCAAACTCATTCGAGATTGTATCTATGTCACCTTATCTGCAAGTTTCGGGAAAACCGATCATAAAGGTATGCTACAAATTGAGAAATTATTGCGATCAGCCTGCAGACTGTGGAGATATTACTGTTCAAAGGTGCTGACGGACAGACAGACGACGACCGACGAATGGTTAACTTCGGCCCAGGTGAGCTACAAAGGAAGAATAGTGATGGATTCTCAATGTAAAAGGCCCAACATTGCCTTTTTTATCGGTTCACGCACCATAAATGGCTGTAGCAATAAAAGGTCAGTGTTTGAAACGGTTTTCTGTTTTTATTTCAAAACCCAGATCTCATGCATTTTAGTATAAGCTGTCTCACAATGGTGGTAAAAAGGCGCGGATAATATGTCTGTAACGTTATCCCCACCTGCTCATAAAGCTGTTGACATTCTACTATAACTACCTTAAAAATTGAGACAACTTCTTACCATACCTATCCTAAGATGAAACATGTAAATTTCACTATATACTGTTTCACTATTTACACTATGCGGTCATGCGTCTCACCAGCTGAAGGTTGAGAAGCAAACAGTGTAGACCCTGACCAGACGCTGCGGTCTGCGTCTACACTGTTTGACCCGGCCTTTCTGTCCCAATACTTAAGGTTATCAGAGTACTTGTCGCGAGGCTCCTACACAACGGATGACTTCTGAATGTGTGAATTTCAACGGATGACTGAAGCAATGTTCTTCCGCCGTATATCTCAAGACAAATCAAGAAAATCAAAGCCTAATCGAGCAACATTCATTGATTACAAAGATAAACCAAACACGCAAAAAGAGATCTTCGCCAGTATACGAACAACAAAGGCCTAGTTCAGTTTGTGTATAGTCGTAATCAGGGTATTCTCTTCTCGCCTGTAGCTTTCACACTGACTAGGACTACTCTAGTCAGATAGCTAAAATCTTGAACAAACTGCGGAGGAGAAGGCTAAACCCACGCCTGTGCCTTTAGCATAACATATTTGCTTTAAAATTTCGGACTAAGAACAATCTTACTATATGTAGTCGAACTTCAATGGCTCGAACATCTTTGGGACCATAGAAATTGTTCGAGACATGGGTGATTCGAGCAACTGAGGGTTAATTATGGTGCCAAGTCAGGAAGCAAATGGCGATAATTTAGGGGTTTTTTTTTGTTGTTTTCTACACAATAGTTGTATGTTAAGTATATCCATTATAATCGCCTCGATGAGGCGATTCTAATGAGTACACACATGTACTCATTATAATCACATCGATGATGCGATTCTAATGAGTACACACAACATACAATTTCACGATAAAATAAGAAAAATTCCCTAAATATTTGTTTTCTTGAGCTATCGGAAGAATTTCGTTGGGACTCAAAAACGAGTTCGAATTAGCCATGGTAAACGAGCCATCGGTGTTCGAGCCATTGATGTTTGACTGTATACCTACCAAACTTGATCTAAATTTTGAACAAGTCCATTTGGCTATCTACTAATGTATCCAAAAATGCTGGATGCGAGGCAAATTGTCTGATCTGAGTCTGCACTGTTTGTTCAGTAATGTCTGACTGCTCAGGGTAAAACACAGTATGCGCAAAAGCCGTTTATTGCGTGGTGCGGCAAACTTAACGGACTAAACATATGCTTGACATCAATCTACCGTTAAAACAAGCAGATGGTGAACGGTAGGATCCCAGCCCTCTCTTGTGCATGAGCGGACTTCAAATAAACTTTCTCACCTTTCTGGCTAATAACATCAACGAGTTTACTTGGTCTTTAATTTGAAATGAACATCTACACGCGTCTCCTATTTTCATAGGCTTAGACAACCTTGTGTTCGATATTTACGTCAGTAGACAACATGCAATTTACCTGAAATACCCACTTTTTAATTATCATGAACCCTGCTAAAAAGCACATCTGCTTTGTCGATTCAGCAGTTTTGAATAAAAGCCCTATTGATACGTATGTTTTTCTGTTTGTTTAAAGCATGCTGTCTTTAAAATACCATCATAACTCAAAGGAAATTCTTAAAGTGTCCTTGTGTGTCTTTCTTTGTCATTTTATAATTAATAAGTTAACGAATACTGCAATTTTACGGAGACTTTTTTTTTCAAAGATTCATATGTCAGGTATTGTCACTGCTCTTCAATCTCAAAGACCTTTGTAACTGTGAATATAATATAGGTCATTAAAGGTCATTAAAGGGAATATTGCCTTGCAAATTCTGTAGACAATGCTTTCGCAGCTCATCAATAGATGCATGTAGTTATGAATATCTTGTTTAAACGGATCCTGCGTAAATTATTTCATCGAATGATGCAATTCAATCTTGATAAGTTATTTGTTTAATTAGCTTTTATAACATACTGTAAAGATAATAATTATTCCAACAATGCTTTTTTATATTTATTGAGACTCATAAAAAATCGACAGTTTGCAGGCCTCAAACCTCCTTTTCTTCTATCTGTTATTATTACAATTTCAGCGCGACAACTGGAAAATCATGAAAACAAAACACCAAATGGGCTAAAGTGTCTTCAACAATATTTGAAATAGTAAAGTAAAGCATTTCCCTGCAAAAAAAAAATAAAATAAAGCAATATCCAAAGAAAAAATGAATCAGTTTTCCGCTGCACCATTAGTACCGTGTCAGACGAAAGTAGACTAAACTGGAAATATTATTTCTAATGAACAGACTTAGCATTGTCCAAATATTAAATGGCTTCCGTTTGTTACCTGACTACTTGAAGGTACTAAACAAGAATGTCTAACATCACGAAAACATACCTATATAAATTTGACCCCCTTAAACCCCACTTTTATATAGTAAAATTGGGGTTTACGGGGGTATAAATTAATTTTCATATTTCTGCTCAAAACATAGATTGTGGGTACTCGTTAGAACCGCCTCGGCGACGCGGTTCTAACGAGTACTCACAATCTATGTTCTGAGCAGAAATATGAAAAACATCAGAATTTTTATCTGAAAACTTTTATGTTTTGGTGGTGAAATTTACAATATATTAGAATAGACGTGTTTTCGTAATGAAATCAAAGCACTGACAGCACTGGTGGATTGATTGTCTCTGAGTGCAGGCTGGGAAAAATGATCCTGAGCGGGGACTTAAGATTGTTTCATTTAACCCTGAACTTCCTTAATTTAAGCAAACAGTGCAGTCCCTGATAAGATGCTGCGTTCTGTGGCGACTGATCTGGGGCTGCACTGTTTTGTTTGCTCCGCATTGTTGAAAGATATTTAATGACTTGAAAGTAAAGCCGTTTTAGGAAAGCAGTGAAACATTTTAATTGTTCATCGAACCGTAGGTGTATAAAGTCATATACACTGTAAAAATTGTCAGTAGGTTTTACGATAAAATAACTGGCAATCACGGGCGCCCGTATCTCTTGTGCAGGAATTATATCTTAGAATTGGGCATGCATGGGTAACCTGACTATGCAAAATGGCAGCCCATAACCCTACCCTGGCCTGCTTACCATACCTTTGTCCCAACCTGTCAGCTACTGCGAAACGATTTTCTAAAACACCTTCGGGCGTCCATAAAAAAACATTAACGGCGCATGCGTAGACCCTTAGGATTTATTTTACAGTGTACCAGATACTCGGTTAGATCGGCTTCTGTTCACATCTATTGTACAGCATTTTACCGTATTTATTCTAAATACTTGGACACATTAACTCCTAACCTAAGCGGCTTGTAATTCTAACTGCCCTACATTGGAATAGAAGGTCAGTAACTATCCGTCTATTAACAAAACTCCTCAGAGACTACAGGTATGGCGAGCACGATACTTTATTACATTTGAGTTGCGCCAAGGGAAAAGAGCCGTTATATGCGAATAACATAGGTTCAGGCGAACTTGCACATCTACACAATCTCGCCAGAACCTACTTTGTTCTCTCATATAAAAGGTAGGCCAAGTGGAAAGTTCAGCCATAGAACTAGACGTGTAGTTTCGGCAAGGCGCCGGGCATGCGCACTGAAACATTGATTCGACGGAAAGTCCGTTGAGCATTTTTTTCTCACGGCGAAGGAATACGAAACCTCGCCTATTCTAATATATAGAAAATTTCACCTCCAAAAACTGAATATTTTCAGATAAAAAACTCTGATATGTTTCATATTTCTGCTCAAAACATAGATTGTGGGTACTCGTTAGAGCCTCGCCGAGGTTCTAACGAGTACCCACAATCATTGTTTTCTAGCAAAAATAAGAAAAATAGTGTATACCTCTGTAAACCCCAGATTTACTATATAAAAGTGGGGTTTAAAGGGGTCAAAATTATATAGGTATGTTTCCGTGATGTCATTTGTACTCGCTTCATTCACGACAAAACGGAGTCTGATTTCCATATAAAGACCACGACTGTAATTAAAGTTTAATTATTAATGTATATATCCTTCTGATCACATGTTTTCTAAAACAGTACATTTTGTAATCATAGAAACAAACAAACTGACGAAAACTATTTACACTGTAAAAAGATCCCGTAGATTTTACGGTAAATACTGGCAATGTAAATGTACCGTACATTATACGGGTGTCTGCAGATTATTTACAGGTGTAATGATTACGTATATTAGGGCAGTGTTGGGCAAGGTAGGTAACGTACAGGACATAGTAGGGATATGCGCTTTCGCACCGTGTCTTAAGCTCACACATCTTTACCCATCCTACGAGAAAGGCCGTGTAGGGCAAGGTAGATAACGTACAGAACATAGTAGGGATGTGAGCTTTCGCACCGTGTCTTAAGCTCACACATCTTTACCCCATCCTACGAGGAAGGCATTACGAAAACACGCCTATTCAAATATATAGAAAACTTCACCTCCAAAAACTGAAAATTTTCAAATAAAAAATTCTGATATTTTTCATATTTCTGCTCAGAAACATAGATTGTGGGTACTCGTTAGAACCGCTTCGGCGAGGCGGTTCTAACGAGTACCCACAATCTATGTGTTTGAGCAGAAATAAGAAAAATAATGTATACCCCTGTAAACCCCAGTTTTACTATATAAAAGTGGGGTTTAAGGGGGGCAATATTATATAGGTATGTTTTCGTGATGTCCTGCGAAAGTTCTACGGCGCCCGTAAATATTAATGGTAAATGCGCTGGCAGCCAGTTGCCAGTAAAATCAACGGGGTTTTTTTTACAGTGATATAGATGTATGGCTTTTGTCTTTCGTCTGTTACCCATTTAATCCGTTCGGTCAATAGATCGAGATACGTACGTATGCAACCAGTTCCAAACGAGATTGCTCAGGCGAGACGTATGAAAAGTAAAGTAAAACGGATTTTCCATTGATTGTTTCTTCTTCTTCTTCTTCTCATAATTATTATTATTATTATTATTATTATTATTGTAGTTATTATTATTATTATTATTATTATTATTATTGGTGTTGTTGTTTTATACCGTAATTAACCATTCTAGTAATATAACTAAGAGGGTCGTATAAATGTACTCATAATACTTCTGTAGTCTTGATCAACAATACGCTTTAAGAAACCTTGAATGAATGGCTATCTTCCACAAAAAAGTTGATCTGACTGCGCCGACACATAGCGTAGACAGATCGGACTGCTCAAATGCACAGGCTAACCCGATTCTTCACTGGAAAGATGTCTAATGCACCAGTCATTTGAAACTCCGGCCCTACAAGACCGAGGATAGCAGGGACATAGCGGGGCTTAAGTGCTGTGATTTAACTTCCGATGAGTCCTAGCAGTGTAGATAAGCTGGAGTATTTTTCCCCGCCGAAATGCATCGAATACACATCACGAAAACACGCCTATATAATTTTGACCCTCTTATACCCCACTTTTATATAGTAAAACTGGGGTTTACAGGGGTATACATTATTTTTCTTATTTCTGCTCAAAACATAGATTGTGGGTACTCGTTAGAACCGCCTCGCCGAGGCGGTTCTAACGTGTACCCACAATCTATGTTTTGAGCAGAAATATGAAAAATATCAGATTTTTTTTATCTGAATTTTTTCAGTTTTTTGGAGATGAAATTTTCTATATATTTGAATAGGCGTGTTTTCGTAATGATAATGAAGAGTCACATCACCCCCAAACGTTAGTTTTCTAATAACCTGGCTCATACTGTCAATGATACTTTACCTTTGAATTTAGCCATCACGAAAACATACCTATATAATGTTGACCCCCTTCAACCCCACTTTTATATAGCAAAACTGGGGTTTACAGGGGTATACATCAATTTTCTTATTTCTGCTCAAAAACATAGATTGTGGGTACTGTTAGAACCGCCTCGCCGAGGCGGTTCTAACGAGTACCCACAATCTATGTTTTGAGCAGAAATGTGAAAAAAATATTAGAATTTTTATCTAAAAATTTTCATTTTTTAGTGGTAAAATTTTCAGTATATTTGAATAGGCTTGTTTTCGTAATGGTGTCGAGTAAACTAGACCTTTTTACCATGACAAAGATATAGGTTGACAGAGAGTATACTGTTCCATGAAACAAAAACTGGCCCTGGGGTGGAGGGGATTTTAGCGGTGACTTTACCATAAATTGTCATCGCAGTGCAGGACGTTTAGCGGGGCTTTAGAAACTGAAAAGTTAAAAGCCCTGCTTTTCACCGGCGCCGCAGGGGCCGGGACTACAAATCATCAAGAAAAGACGCCTATACAGCTTTGACTCCCTTATACCCCACTTTTATACTGTAAAACTAGGGTTTACAGAGGTATACATTAATTTTCTTATTACTGCTCAAAAACATCGATTGTGGGTGTCCATTAAAACCGCCTCGTCGAGGCGGTTCTATGTTTTGAGCAGAAATATGAAAAATATTAGATTTTTTTTTATCTGAAAATTTTCATTTTTTTTTTTTTTTTTTGGTGGTGGTAAAATTCTCAATATATTTGAATAGGCCTGTTTTCGTAATGTGACTGGTGTTTCTCACGTTGCAGCCAACATATTTGAACAGGTGATCATCATGGCCGACTGTTAAGATAATTATGTCGTAAATTACAAATTAATTAGAAAACGAAGCAGACAAATTAGCAGAAATGTAAACAAAATTCAATCTTGTACCATTTTAAATATAGCATATTTCGTTGAAAACAAATATATGCATTCAAAACCGCCTTTCATTTATCTGATAAATGTAAATCTATTGAAAGGAGTGTTTCTTCTAAACCATAGATTTTGATATCCGTAAATACATTTTACGCTTAGCACTCTGGGTAAAAATTTCAGCAGACGACATACCCAGAAAATAGGATTTGACATTTCATGCAAATCTTCTCCAGTGGAGACAATTTGCATGAAATTTCAAGTCCTGTTTTCTGAGAAAAATAAGAAAAATGTCACCAATTTGTCGTCTGCTGAATTAGCCCAGAGAGTGGTAAAATTTAAAATGTACTAGACAAATGACTTGGTACGACAATCAATGCTTAATCTTTTAATTCAAAAGTCATTTAAATCATTTAAATTTAAAATGTTTTATTAGAAATCAGTAATGTGTAAATAAACGGTTCCTCAAAGTTATCTCGTCACACGCAGCAAAAACCTACATTATACAATGTGTGATCGGCAAAGGCCCTGACGTTATGGTATACCAAAAGGGTCAAACGTGCCTGTATGGTGCACTGTATTCCTGTTACAGTTGCTGTAAAATACATTCACACCTATTAACACAGACTTTTGATGTAGTACATGTATTAAGATACACCCGTAAAATATAGCTGCCATATGTAAATTACAAATAAATAAATAAATAAAATATCTTAAAATAGTCTACTAAAATAGAACAATATCTTCTGAGTTAACCATGGTGAACCTCCACAACTGGAAGGTACGTAGCTCATAACAAAATAATTTGAATATGCAAGGGTCCGAGGTCTCATACTTTGCTATTAATTTTACAGCACGAATAGTTAAATGGTTGATACATCTCAGGAGGCACACAATGTTGAAATAACGTCGATTCAACATTGATTCAACGTCAAGACGTTGAATCAACGTTGAATCGACGTTGTTTCAAAGTTGTGTGCCCGCTGGGATGTAAGGAATGTGCTTAATTGAACTGGATACACGTTGTAGTGTTTCCATTATTATTGTACAAGGGAGACGACTATTGTGACTTCCTAATTGCTTCCCTGTACACAAAGCCAATTTGAAAAAGAGATTTAGACTTGGTATCCGGTAACTCGATTTCAATCTTTTCCCACCAACCCTATCCCCGTTAGTTTCTAGTACAGACTGTTCTAAGGCGGTGGTCCTGGTATTGTTTGGTTTTTGCTACGGGGCTTTGTTTCATGTTTTGTCCAATTTGTTGTCTTATTGTTGCAATTAATGAATCCTGTCTAGCATTGTGAGAGTGCACTGGTGGATTCAAAAGGGGTCGGAGGGTTCGGTCGAATCTCTCTTTGACTCGAAATTTCATTTACATTGGAAATTTTGGATAAATCGGATAGATTTGGACACTTTTCCTTCAACCTCTTCAAACAGTCAACAAATTTTACTACGTGTAAATATTTGTAAAATTTCTGGGTGAGTGACAAACAGTGTTCTGTGGCGTCTTACCTGGGTCTATACTGTTTGCTCAGGCCTGTCTGTCTGAATACGTAGAGTATGTACGGTAATATGATTAAGTCGACCCCCTCGGAAATCCTCCTGGATCCGCACCTGTAGGGGCATTAAATGCCAAGATAAGAACTTACTTTTTTAAATATATTTTTAATAAGCATTTGTTTTACAAGCTGAAACATACACCCATTACCAATTTTGCTGCTCTCGTGACTCATAAAGCATCTCGTCACGCATATCCATTAGCGCTACTCATTCTGTCCTGTAATTTTAGCATTTTTCGTTTTTGTTAGTTGCATTGATGGTTTGCATTGTTATGATTGTAATACGTACGCCAAATGACGGCGTCTGCCCAATTCAAATCGTTACGCAAGATGGCTGAAAACATTAATTTTAATGGGTAAATTGTCCAAAATGACACCGATTTCGGAGCGATTGTCGCCAGAATGAAACAAATTCCAGGAACCGTAGTTATATTTTGACGTAAAGTTTGGTGCTGGGTTGTATGGAATTTAATTCCGCGCAGTATAGCATTCTCCGACTTTTAAAATGACGCCCTCCTAGATGACAAAAGCCCCAGATTGTCGACAACCCACCTGAAACAGCCACCTTCTTAGCTCATGCTGCTCATGTCCGGATACTCACGTCACTGATTTCTTTTCATAACAATTGGCCATGAGTAACGAGATTACTGCCCGTGTGTGATCATCTTGCTAAGGAAGAGAGCGCTGGTTGCGCTGCTTTTATTTGGTTTATAGCGTGTGTACTGTACCGTATTTACCCTAAGTATTCGGACACCTCAACTCCTTACCATATATGTTCTAAAATTTGAACCAGTACAATTCACTACCCGATGTTGTGTCTAAAAATTGCTGGATGAGTGGCAAACAGTGTAGACCCAGATGAGACGCCGCGTTCTGCGGCGTCTCATCTAGGTCTATACTGTTTGCTCAGGCATTACGAAAACACGCTTATTCAAATATACTGAAAATTGTAGCACCAAAAAATGAAAATTTTCAGATAAAAAAACCTGATATTTTTTATACTTCTGCTCAAAACATAGATTGTGGGTGTTCGTTAGAACCGCCTCGTCGAGGCGGTTCTAACGAGTATACACAATCTATGTTTTGAGCAGATATAAGAAAAATAATGCATACCCCTGTAAACCCCAGTTTTACTATATAAGAGTGGGGTTTAAGGGGGTCAAAATTTTAAAGGCATGTTTTCGTGATAGGCCTATCTGTCCGAATACATATGGTAAATACGGTATGTCTTTGTTTGTTTGGTCTTCCTTTTTGGTATCATTGATAGGCTATGTTCTGTGATTGTGGTCTTCCTGGACATCATCCCAGTAAGCGGTCTACATAAATCTGTAACGGGCCGTTATTGGCCCGTCAGGGTAGCTGACGGGTCGATAACGGCCCGCTACAGATTTATGTAGAATGCTAGCTGGGATCTATATTATTTTAATCCCAGAGGGATATTCTTTCCATTCAGAGAATACGCTTTTTCAGAAGGAAAGCAAAACAATTTGGACAGAGATGTCTCACATGAAAGGGTATCTATTTCATTAAGCATGAACTTTTTAAAACAGTGAAGCCTTCCCAATAGTTAGGTGGTCTTGTTCCCCTGTTTCCTAAAGACAGCCCGTAATTTCTTTCCATAATGCCATGTTTCAAGTGTTACCAACCATTAAGAGAACATTAACACAATATTCACTTCTTCTCTAAAATAATTGCACATGTTCCCGTGTTCCCTATTCTTCGTAATGATTTTGATAATATGTTTAAGCTAAACCTGAAAATAAATGGCTGTGTTCTTGTTCTCCAAAATAGTTGGTTGGGTCCAAGTTGTCTTAACATAGTATTGTACAACCCAGTCCGCGCCTTGCACAATTGGATTGGCACAATGATGATGATCTTGCTTCTTTAAATGTTGTATTATTTAGACTGCGGCATCCTCCCGACAAGAGTCTAATTATGGTTAAGACATTATCAAATTTTTTTTATTCGGCTTTTAACCCTAGTCCTGCTGAACCCGGATATACCCTGTCTTTACAAACAGTGTAGATCCAGATCAGCTAAGATCAGATTAAGTATGTGACTTTGTATCAACAACCTGGATCAAGTAATCTGATTGGCTGAAAATTGGAAGTGGGCGTGGCATCTTAATTTATTCAGCATGACAAGGGTTAAGTCTCTGTTGAAAGAAAAATCTCAACGTGAGAAATGCACCTTCTGACATGTGCGTCCATCGATGATTTAAACCAGCCTACGCATCCGTGCAGTCTAACCAAAGTCTTCGTTGTCCGTATGAAGAAACCATGCGTCCTTGGCTATCCAAAATGCACCCAGTGAAGATTCCGATCAGACTGCGAATGTGCAGGTTGATCTGAATCTGCGCTGGGCGCATATGTCCGAATGTACGTTTTCTCAAATAAACCCTATACTAAGGAACTGGCATTTAATCATGCTAAATACGTCTCGCGCTAATACATAAAAGTGCCATTAAAATCGAATTTCATTTAGGTTTTATCTTTATCTGCCTAATTCCAGGGACATAATAACATGGTTTCCATGTCAAGTAGTAGTTTTATTTCCATATAAAGACCTCTGTGGAAATTAAACCTTCAATAATTGATGAAATGGCATTCAAAGAAACTGTATCAAAACACAGGCTTTAGTATCCTTCTGTTAGTCCAAAGACGATTAGCTTTAGGAAATTGGTGCCTAGATATTGCTGCAATCTTAGACGAACCAATCAAAATATTTTTTTTTTCTTTAATTTTCAGGTTCATTATGGTAGACGCCACTGGAAAAAATATATCGAAGATTTTTGTTTGTTTGTTTTATGTGTGTGTATGTGTGTGTGTGTGTTTGTGTGTGTGTGTAAGCGGCACAAATATAGAAGAACACCATCTCAAAAGAGACCTGTGTGCCCACTGTAACATTTCCCTGCAAATAGGATCTGCTGTTTCCAGTAAGTGTGACAGAGGGCTCATTGCGTGGGTGTGACCCCTGAAAATGACTGCAAGTGTATTTGAAAAACATTTTATTTTTCAGTTTATAAGGATGTACTTCAACAAAACATTCACTATTCAAACACGGCAGAGTAATTTACTTGGTACACAAGTTTAAAATTCAATTATTAATATTCTTTAAGTTGCGGTTTAATGGATGAAATGAAATTGAAAAGCAAGGTATTAAGGGATGGCAACGACAAAACGACTATACAATATATGCGAACTGCGAAAATCTGACCAGCCTGCGCAAATGCGCAGGCTGGTCAGGGTCTTCGCTACTCGCGCTCACAATATTTGAACTTTAAACACTCTAAATAGCGAACAGTGTGGTCTGACCATCATGCGCAGATTTGACTGGTCTGGGTTTTCGCTGTTTAAGCCAGTCATACAGTAGTTTTTCCAATGTCTCGACTTAAAATTTTGATCTCTGCGGGAGCATGCAGGGGGTACAGTCTATCTATTTATCTGTACATCAAAAATAATGTTGGTGGTGAGTATAAAAATACATTTTGTGTTTAACACGATTTTTCCATTAATAAATACTGTTGTGGCATCTACACACTTCAAAAATCTCAGTAATAGAAACTAGACCATAATGCATGCATGGCTGCAGTATGAGTATGCGCTGTTCTTGCTATTAATTCTAGAATGAATCCTTAAGGCTTTCCTGCACTTTGTATATTCTGTTGCAACAATTGAAGGTATCTCATAGGTATTAGTTGCTGCGTTAGAATGATTTTCTCAATACTACTAGCTCTTAGAACAGCTTTGGAGAAAAATGCCTACGGGGTACATCTTTAAAGCACCAGAACTGTGATACCAGGTTGTGACTTCAGCTTTTTGTTGTTTTACATGTATAACTTTTACTATGAAATAGAAAACCAAAATGCAGAATTCAAAGAAAATCTATTGTTGGTATAAAAACTTGCACCAGGTGTCAGTAGTGACCTTAAGAATACTTTGGCCTGGCGTTGAACAGGCTCTTTTCTTTTAACCTTTTCATCCATGCAGAACATACCTTTGAAAACAGTGTAGATCCAAATGAGACGGCTCGTAACGAGCCGCCTCATCAGGATCTACAATGTTTGTTATTCTATTATTGAGTTTTGACTGAAACCCCTATTCGCAACAATGGGTGTGTACAAATTCAGAGATTGGAGAGTCCATTTCAGAAACTCAGGGATGAAAGGATCAAGCCAGCGCATGTGAGTGAAGAGCAAGAGGTAATTAGAAAATGTCAGAATTGCATACAGTTTATTCACCAGCCAGAAAAAAAATCTTGTATACAAAGAGGCATAAATCTTAAAATATTGTACCACATAATCCATTTTCCATTACGAGATCATGCCTATTCAAATATATAGCAAAAATTAACTAAAAAAACTGAAAATTTTCAGATAAAAAACGTTAATATTTTTCTTATTTCTGCTCAAAAACATAGATTGTGGGTACTCGTTAGAACCGCCTCATCGAGGGATTGTGGGTACTCGTTAGAACCGCCTCGATGAGGCGGTTCTAACGAGTACCCACAATCTATGTTTTTGAGCAGGAATAAGAAAATAATGTATACCCCTGTAAACCGCAGTTTTACTATATGAAAGTGGGGTTTCAGGGGGTAAAAATTATATAGGTATGTTTACGTGATGACTCACGACACATCCTCATTGTACAAACGTACCCATTTGGTGATTCTTGGCTTCAATCCAATTCGAAGAAATAGAATAGAAACGGGTTTTCACTCTGAAAGTGTTGCATCACAGAACAAACGCAACAAAATTGGTGAATATCCTTGACTTCAGGGCTGTGGAAATACTAAGCCCGACATGTGCAACTTGTTCCATTTTCCCGAGGAAAGGTAAAGAGTTTCCATTAACTTGTCCTGGCAAGGACTTCATAGCTCTAACTAAGGGATGTTGAGATTATGAGATCAGACTATCATCACCGAGGCGCTTCAATTGAGTATCCACAACACATTTTTCTTCTAGAATAAGAAAAATGTCAATTTTTGGGCAAGTAAATCTTGCTTGGACAAGTGGAGTTCGATCATTTACTTGTAATAAAATTAGATAATTCTGCTTGACCTTTTTTTTTTCATGATTTTATACAAAACCCATAACTGAAAAATATTGCGTCGCAAAATTCTTTTTATTCACTTGACACTTCGTCATAATTATCATCATCATCATCGGCATCAACAACAAATACAACAACGCCAAATGTGATTAATCTCTATCATTTGTTTAGCAAATATGGCCCGGACGGACACACAGAGGGCAAAATTTAATACTGGCGTCTGGAATTCGTGGCGGGGTCATAAAATTAGTTACAACAATCAATACTTAACAAAATGAGGAACTTTGCAACAAGACTAATGAAGAGTCAACTCAAATTCGCATCCGCAGCCTAGTCAAGATCTTTGTTCGTTGTTCACATAATGGTTAGACCCTGTACAAAGCGAACTGGGAACTAATCAATTATATATGCACAGCCTGGCCAGGGATGTTACTTTTTAACATGGCGTAACTAAACCCATTTATGCCTAGTGTCCCATAAACGGGACAATGGCAAACAGTGTAGACCCAGATCAGACGCCGCTTGCGGCGTCTGATCAGGGTCTAAACTGTTTGCATTAAATAGATGGATTTCTTATAAAACATGGTAGTGTTATAAACTAATCAGATATACCTTTTATTAGAAATGGACCGGTCCAAAGAGTTAAGGTAGAAGAGTCAGCGTAAATGGATTCACATACGTAGACTACTATTTTCAGCCAATGGCTGGCGTGGCTCCGTAGATATGAGCCAGCGTTTCTAAGTTCATTCGTTCAGAGTTAGTTGACGTTCGGCACTCTGGTTTTTGTACATCTTCGCTCTACGTGGGTTCTTCAAAGTTTTAACTCTTTCACTGCCACAGGCGATAATAATAGGCTTTTGCAAGCAGCATAGATCCAGATGAGACGGCTCATCATGAGCCGTGTCATCTGGATCTACGCTGTTTGACATTCAATATTTCAACTTTTAAAATACACTTCTTTCCAAGCGATAGTTTGTTTAATAAAAACAGACGACAAATGTCGTCTGAAATTTGGCACCGAAAGAATTAAAGATATGTTTTACATGTATATGTATTTAAGCATAAAATGTTTTGGTCGTATTAACATAAAAGAATATGAGAATTAGTAATTTGCAAACGGTGCATTCTTCTAGTAGGTATTTTATATTTGGATCGCGCCATGCGAAAACGTGTCTTCGGGCATATGCGGACAGCGAAGGCCCAGCTCACCCTGCGCATCCGTGCAGTCTGATCAGGGCCCCCGCTGTCCGCTTACAGACCATTGGATACTACAGAATATATGAATGGAGATCAAAGGCCAGGATGATACTTTGAGCATGCGCAGGATGATCTGAATGTGCGCATTTTGCACATGTTCGAAGGCACTTTTGCACTTGACGCGGCCTATTATATTCTGGTTTGAATGTTTAGGGTCTATACAATACTGATGCACACAACACCAGGACGATGACAACCATAGATATAACCACTACATTTGCTGTTCTCCACAGGACTACATGAGCATTTTACAAGTGAAGGTAAATAACTCAAGATCGATTTAAAGAACGGTTCGTTTGAATGAGTGATCTTGTGTAGTTGAACTCTTATATTCTTTTATCCAGTCCCGAGCACACTACAACATTGCAGAATATATTTATATTCAGCTTATATCGCTTCTAGCAATACAACTGATTTTGGGCAAATTCAGCAGACGACAAACTGTTATTGTTTTTCTTACGATTTGAATTTTCGTGCTAATTGTCTCCCAAACAGACATTTTGCATGCAGTATCAAAATCTATTTTCTTGGAAAATAGGGGAATATTAAAAATGTCGCCTGCTGAAATTTTTACCCATCATGCTAAAAGTTATTCCATGTGTATCGTACCTTTAAATTCAGACAATCTACCATATTTTCCCTAAATATTGAGACACCTTTACTCCTTACCATACTTGTTCTAAATTTGACGAAATCTATTTTACAACCCCTTGAAGTGTTTTAAGCCGCTGGATGAGTGGCAAACAGCGTAGGACATATAAACATTTATAAATCATCATAAACCTTTATTAACCCTTTCACCCCTGTGTTTCAGAAGTGGCCTCTTTCAGCTTTGAATTTGGACATGTCCGCGGTTGCAAATGGAGGTGTCTGTTAAAAGGCAAGCAGTGTAGATACAGATACCTTTGCAAACAGCGTAGATCCAGATGAGACGGTTCGTAATGAGCTGTCTCATCTGGATCTACGCTGTTTGCAAAGGTATCTGTTTGGGTCTGCCGGGGTAAAAAAAAGTTTAACCTTTACCACGCTCTGGGATCCAAACTAACTGGACTGGCCCTGAAAACTTCGACAAGCTGTTTCATTTCTGTGTGTTCATTCCTCTCATGATCAGACCTTTTAGAAGTTAGTTTTCACTGGTTTTGATGTGAGATATTATCCTTTATTGGAACGTCAAGCAAAGAACAGCAACTCCAATTTCTTTTCAGACGTTTATTTCCCCTATATGTAATGCAATTCGTATAAATATTTGACGAGATATAGACAACAGGTCGAAACTTCGTCAAGCTTAAAACTTATTATTTTGAACCAGTCTGAATTTTGCTACGGACTGTTCTAAGGCGGTGGTTCTGGTGCTACTTGTTCTTTGTGTGGCCTTGTGGCTGCTCGCTGAGGGGCTTTTTGGATCTTTTGTCTTTTATGTTGTGTTTGGTGAATCCCGTCTGGCATTCATCACGCAAACACGCCTATATAATTTTGACCCCCTTAAACCCCTCTTGTATATAGTAAAAATGGGGTTTACAGGGGTATACATTATTTTTCTTATTTCTTTTAAAAAACATAGAATGTAGGTACTCGTTAGAACCGCCCCGCTGAGGCGGTTCTAACGAGTACCCACAATCTATGTTTTGAACAGAAATATGAAAAATATAAGTTATTTATCTGAAAATTGTCAGTTTTTGGAGGTGAAATTTTCTGTATATTTGAATAGGCGTGTTTTCGTAATGTTGTGATCACCTCGTTTTAGAAAATGGAACTGGCTTCTTTAGTGTGGAGCACGTGTGTTGTTTATCATAGTTTACTCTTCCTCTTTGTGACATTGGTTGGCTATGGTTTGACTGCTACGCAGTGCGCATGCTCGATATCGAGCATGCGCACAGCGTAGCAGTCAAAGGCTATGGTCTGTGATTTTGATTCTTCCTGAACATCTTCTATACAATTTTTATGCAGTTTACGACACAGGGGATTCAGGTCTACAAGTTAACCCGCTAATGTCTAGCATCTCATAAAAGGGACATCGGCAAACGGTGTATGCCCAGATCAGATACCGCGTTCTACGGAATCTGATCTTGGTCTACACTGTTTGCATTAGGTAAATGAATTTCTGTAATAAACGATAATACGTTCGTATCAAAAACAAACAAGACACCCCTGAACTTGGAAATGAACCCGTCTAAAGAGGGTGGTAGACTAGGCATAAATATTTGAAAAGATATTTATGATACGTTTTGTGCTACTTAAATGCATAACGTATTGTGAAGTTAGCACAAAGAAATCACGGCGTAAATGTCGAATATTAGCCAAAAACCTAAAAGTGACTACATTTGTCGAAATATATATTTGGCAGTATAACTTCCGAACCAGAAAAGCAGAAACTAAAACCAAGTATTTTGCTTTCATCTTAGAACAGTCTCATATACATGTAAATACATTCTAAATTTGTTTACCTCATCTACACCAATGGAATGGTTAAAAACATACTTGGAAAGTATGGTCCATGTAGTTGTTTCAGACAAGATATATTTCTTTTGATAAATAAAAAATGTTATTACAAAAACCCCTAACTTTGCACATTTAATTAACTATACATCATCATTTCTAAATTAACCTATGTGCAGGGACCATAATATGTTCCGACATAAACTCCGCATTATCTTTGAGTTTAGTATCTCTGAAAAAAGCAACAAAAAAACGTACATTTAAACATAAACTTTGCATGACTTTTTTTTATACGTTTAGGTTAATTCCGGATTAAGTAAATTGATTAGAAAATGACAGTTTTGTTTTTAGCGATCATTATCATTAGCACACTTCCTTAAACGTATCGGGAAAATGTACGATGCTGTTCATTTTTTAATAAATGCTTATTTTCTTTTTAAGAAACAAATATAACCATCATAAACAATTAAATTTTCCAGAAACCAAGGAATAATAACAAAGCGACAATATTTTGAAAACTCGGACTGATCATTCTTAACACTTCTTCACCTACTTTCAAAGCCGATATGCCCTTTTTAACATTAACCTAACTGATCTTAAATATCAATGATGTTTCAATGATAATATAGTCCACGTAACACAACTTTCAGATCCGATAAAATGCTAAACATACAAAGAACATACCGAATTTATGCGTACCAAACAGGCCTGTATGCCATTTGCATAATCATTTCTTTTTTCCGCACGTGGTAGTTCTCAAGTATAATAAAAAAATTATCAAACAATTATGACCAGTAGACAAGACACAAAGATTGAAGGAAAAGAGGCGGACGAAACCATTACGCCATTACAGCCAGTAAAATAAGATCCCACATTCTTTCGAAATACAGACGACAAGAATATGACGTACGTCAACTATATATAAAAAACATGAAAAAGAAAAGTCAAAGCCTAACGGGAATATATAAATTTTCAACGGAAGCAAAATAAATAAGTGAACTCCGGAATTCATACGATCAGATTCACATCAAGCCTTCAACACCAAATGGAAAGACAGATAAATACAATTAGGCAGCCATAAAATGAACAGATGCCAAGCAGAGTTGGCAACTATTTCCCATAAAGGTGGCAACTCTGTTACCCATTACGGAAACGTGCCTATTCAAACAAATTGAAAAATTCACCACCAAATTCTGATATTTTCATATTTCTACTCAAAACATAGATTGTGGGTACTCGTTAGAATCGCCTAACACAGATTGTGGGTACTCGTTAGAATCGCCTCACCAAGACGGTTCTAACGAGTATCCACAATCTATGTTTTTGAGCAGAAATAAGAAAAAATAATGAATACCCCTGTAAACCCCAGTTTTACCATATAAAAGTAGGATTAAACGGGGTCAATATTATATAGGAATGTTTTCGTGATGCATACTTAAATATAAAAAAAAGTAAGAGAAAAGTCCAGGGAGTGCCTCAATCACAAACCGCAGCCCTTCCCAGACACCAAGAGGAAGAGGAAACCGACAAATCCAAACAATCACAAATCGAACAAACGTACGAAAAGCACTAAGATTAGCTTAGTTCTCTCTTCCCCAAGCGAGGTAATCGCAATGCTAAAATGACTGAAAAACACAAGAACAAAATGACACACGGTAAGACGGTACAACAAATCGCCTCGTAGAATAAACCACAAAGCAACAAAGAGTAAGACTAACACAGGGACCACCGCCTTAGAACGGTCAGTAGAGTAAACCACCGGGGAGTGGGGGTGGGTTTAAAGCACTTTTACAGCTAGCCAACTTCACCCTGGGTCCCGATGCTACTCTTAATACAGAAATACATAAAAATTCGGTTCGCAAAAGGGCTCCCAACGCAGTCAATGCATCAAAGCGAAAACATAAAAATCAAATTAATCACTATAATAAACAAAGACGAGTACTCATGGCTAATTCTCCTATATGCCAGAGTAAATGAAAACCAATAGTTGAACCACGGCGGGCCAAGCCAAAGACATATCGTCAAGCCCCAACCCACTGGTTAAAGTTTTACGAAGAGACCGTCATTGAGTCTGAGGCCCGAACCGCCGTCATGCAATTAAAGAGTGAAGCATAGCCATCAACAATGATTGGGTTGACAACTAGGCATGCAGTCTGCCGCAAAATATCCAGGCTATAGCCAATTCTTTTATAACGGTTAATAAGTTTTCTGAATTGCTCCGAAAATTAGATTTACCTACAATTTTTCTAAATCTGTACACTAAGTCACCGTAAAATTCTGGTTCCGATATACCTTGTTGCAGAAGTGTTTTCAGACTGAAGCTATATTTTTTCTAACAAGGCACTGTGTCTGCGATAAAATTTCGAAAACGCCTTACGAAGTTTAAAATAACGATAGCCCTGCCTAAGAAGTTTGGCAGTAAGTGCTTTATTACGGTAGTTAAAGTCATTAAGATTTGAAGCTCTGGCAAATCTAAGTTAAGATATGTATACCCCATATGAGGTACGCCGGGGGACATCTCCATCCAGAAAAGGCAAATTGACTATATCAAAATCGTCCCGTTTATCATAAATGTTGGTGGAAACTGTACCATTAGATATACATAGATCCAAATCCAAAAAAGGTGCCTCGGTATCGTAAGAATTTGCTCTATTTAATTGGAGTTCTGTAGGGTATATGCGGTCCACCATTTGGTCAAAGTAAATATTGTCAATATTAAATAAATCATCAAGGTATCTTGAAGTTGAATTGAAAGCCTCAATGATGTCAACCTGATTTTCACTTGAGAGAGACTTCATGAAATCTCTCTCATAACAAAACAGAAACAAATCTACAACAAGAGGAGCACAATTAGTTCCCATCGGAATAGCAATAGTTTGCCTATAAAGTTTAGTTCCAAATCTAATGAAAATATTATCCAAAAGATAAACAAGGGCATCACAGACTTTTTGACACGACCATAAATTGTGATTATTGTATACATCAGAAGTGAAAAAAGCACATTCTTCGTTGCAAGCCAAATATTGGGTAATATTAATATCTTAAACTTACATAACTGTTAAACGAAAAACATAAGAAAGCGAAACACAACAATCAACAAAACGTGCTATAGTGAAAGTACCGCCTTGGAACGGTTAGTAATGAATTCTTGGGGGCTAAAGCTAGCTTTACATGATTCCACACTTCGCCCTCCCCTTCCATAGTGGTAAAAACATATGTTTGTTCAGTCCGTATGGCGGTCTTCTAACTCATCCATGAATCATTACGGGCGACATATAAATCACAGATAAAGCCTATAATAAAGCAAAAATGAGGACAACAGAAACAACGTGTTCAGACGTTTGGAGATCCCTGGCCTGTCAAAGAACACCGCCTAAATACTGGAGCAAAAGAAAACTACCAGTACGTTGAACTCCGGTGAGTCGAAAAACAGGCATGAAAATATCCGGCCCAGACCAGCTTATGAATAGTTTTTAAGTCGGGCCATCATAAAGTCTGAGCCCCGACCCACCGGCGTGCAATTAAAGAGGTAAGCAAAGTGGTCAAACGTGATTGGATTAATCACGAAGCAAGCAGTCTGTTTTATGACATTAATGTTCCTATAAGTTTTCTAAACTTATGCGCCGTCACCATAAAAATCAGGTTTCGATAGGCCTTGTAGCAGATGTGTTTTAGTCTAATATCGTATTTAGAGACCAATTCGTAGTGTTGACGATAAAACTTAGAGAAAAGCTTTCCTGACTTTATGATACCGATATCCCATTTGGAGAAGTTTGGCAGTCAAAGCTTTGTTACGAGCATTGAAGTCATCCAAATAACTAGACACTCTTGCAAACCAAATAAGCTGAGAAATGTAAACACAATAAGAGGGGGCACGAGGAACGTCGCTTTCAAAAAAAAAAAAAAAAAAAACAAAAAAAAAAACGGGGAATTAACAATGTCAAAATCAAAATCATCGCGTTTGTCATAGATTTTAAATGAAACAAAACCGTTAGAAATTAAGAAATGCAAATCTAAAAATGTGGCTTCGGTATCAGTAGAATTAGCTTTGTTCAATTGCAATTTAAACAAGATTTGAGTGACCATTCCTTCGAAGAAAAAATTGTCGATATTCAAAAGGTCGTCCAAATACCTGGAAGTTGAGTTAAAAGCTTCAATAATATCAGTTTTTGTGTCATGAGAATGAGACATCATAAAATATCTTTCATAACGAAACAAAAACAAATCTCTGGACTTCGCACAAATCCCGGAATTTGTCTGTGTAACTTAGTGACCAAAACAAAACAACCCTGTCAAAATAGCTTGCCTTCATTCGGAAATCGGGTCTTACTGTAAAAGGTTAGGATTTACTCCCAGAAGAAGATCCTTTTTCAGAAAGGGGCTTGGTGTGCAGGAAAGCAAACAGGAGGTCACATTTTCTTATAATATGGTGGAAAATCAAAATGTATCATGCCCCCTTAACGCTTTCGGTGCCAAATTAAACAGCTTAAACCCATATAAGAACCCATTATATATATACATATATTAAACCCATTATGAGCTGTCTTATCTGGATCTATGCTGTTTGCAAAAACCTGTTATTATTGCCTGTGGCAGTAAAAGAGTTAAAGTAAGCAGTTATCCTTAAAGACGTGGCTTTTTAGAAACTTGATTTAATTTTTTGGTATTCTCTAGGTAAAATCAGAAGACGATCAGTTGACAGTAATTTTCTTATTTGTAATCTGCGTGAAATTCCAAATTTCCTGCTGGAAAATAAGAAAAATATTTCAAAATGTCGTCTGCTGAAAATCTTACCCACAATGGCAAGCGTAATACTAGTAATCATAATAAACTATAAACAAATTCTGGTGTTCTTTACTTTTTCTTGCTTTTTGACTTCTTTTTAGAACTGGCCTTTTTCGTTTTCTCTACAGACATATTTTCGTCTTCTAAACGTTCATTCTGCATAGAGCTGCCCCTCAAATCTATTTCATAATAAGCGCCTGCTGATCTCCGAATGGGCGAGTTCTCTAGCTCTTCAACGTCTCCATCCGCCGTAGATGTGATTACAATCTTCATATCCTTAGCAAGACCAGCAGTTCTTGTTTCATCCTTACCTGAACTGGTTTTATCGTTGCGAGTTTCAGATGAGTCTGCAAAAATAATGTTTGTAAACCCCGCGCTACCTGTGCCGTTTTCGGTACTATGGCTATCAATTCTGTCACTACCTGATGATGCTGCGTTGGTTTTGTACAATACACTTAACTGTTTCGTACGATCTTTGCTTTCAGAGTTCGTTGAATTTACACAACAACAAGTGGTGTAACACGTAAGCAATGCGCTGTGGGATCTCGAATCTTCGGATGGATGGGTGGCTTTCCATTTCTTATATCTGAAAGAATTTCAGGTTTTCAATAAGTCTAATGAAAACAAGGCAAAATATTGCAGAGCAATAGTACAAAAGATATCCAGGAAGATTAATCCAGTCTCCCTTCGGATAAACCAGATTTGGTGCACATAGGTCATACCGTACAAGATATGCCAAGAACAAGACCATGGACAGACGAAAAGACGGAATGACTGAATGAATGCAGATGACTGTAGCCCGTCTCTGGTGTGCCGATGGGGACATAATATAACTTGAATTTAGTATTCCCAATAGATTCGATTTGGTTAATTAAGTAATATAAACACCCACAACTTAGACGTATATAAAAGCAAAATGAAATACAGTCGACTCTCGTTATCTCGAATTCCAACGGACTCACTGAAACACTTCGAGATATCCGTACTTCGACATATCAGAGATGAGCGAGTGAGGAAAACAATAAATTGAACAACCAGATTTAACAAATGGATATGTAATTTGACTCCTGAAGTTAGAAAATATATATATAAAATAATGTGGAAAAGAGGAGAAATTGCTCCTGCGGAGCAATTTCTCCTCTTTTCCACATTATTTTGTTACCTGTTGTCATAGATTCATGTTAAAACAGGGACCAGATTTTCACTTCGAGATAAGCGGTAATTCGAAATAAGCGAGTTCGAGATAACGAGGTTTGACTGTACATGTGTCAGGCTGCACTTGGATAATGCTGGTCTAACGTCAAAAGATCGATAAAATTAATGGAAAGTGTAACACCTTCCTAGGGAATTACTCTGACAGATTAATTTGCCTACGTTTTCATGGCGGTAGGCGGAGCTACTCTTAAACAAATGAATTTGCTCCTCTGGAACCAAGTATTTTCCTTTTAAAAGCAGTCCCACTTTTTTGAAGTTTCAAACACTAAAAAGACAAAATCCTGTCTGAAAATATCATCTTCGTTTGCACTTTGATTGTTGAAAATTAAATCTAGTTTTAACAAAAGCAGAACAGACGACTTTCTACTAAAAAAATAACAGTTTAGAATTAAAAGAAAATTCTATTACCTGCACCTTAAAATGAGCATACATATCAGAACCGACAGAAATACTAAAAGCACAGTACCGCCTATGGCCAGCCCAATGATTGCAGTGGTTCTCAGTTCTGAAAGTAAGAAGATAGTGAAAAACGTAAAATGAAGTAATTCTAAGCTAACGTTATTAACCTAGAAACGTCGGGCATAGCTCTTGATAAGATGCATTTTTCAATCCTAAAGCATTGATATTTGTCCTATTTCTCCATGAAAACATATGTTGTGGGTACTCATTAGAAGCGCCTCACGCGCTTCTAATGAGTACCCACAATATATGTTTCCGTGGAGAAATAAGAAAATATTTACCTGATACCCACTCTTATCTAGACCTATGGTCGGGTACAAAATAGCGATGCCCCGATTCAGGCCGTGGTCAAGACCTAGATGTAAGCAATTCAATAGGTTTTGTAATTTTGAACATTGAGTCTGCATATAGAAAAGGACATTCCGGACTGTGCAAATGCAACTACATGACCTAATAAAGGAGTGTTCCTCGTACAAATGCAATTGTGCCCCAATTAAATAAGTTATAAAACGCTTGTTATGACTACATAGGTCAGAAAGTCTAATAGTAAGATAAGATCAAAAGTAATGTATTTGATCAAAATGTAAAGAATTAGAAAACTTACTGCCGCGTGCTATTATTTATAGTAAGCTGATTAAACAATTAAATTTTAACAGATTGGCGGAATGCTGTTAACTATTTGCTAGTGCTTAGATAGGCTCTGCCCCTTTCAGTGAACGATCTGATGAAAGAAGGTTACCCCCCGGTGGTTTGCTCTACCGACCGTTCTAAGGCGGTGGTCCCGGTGTTAGTCTTACTCTTTGTTGCTTTGTGGTTTATTCTACGAGGCGATTTGTTGTATGTCTTTCCGTGTGTCATTTTGTTCTTGTGTTTTTCAGTCCCTTTAGTATTGTGATTACCTCGCTTGGGGAAGAGAGAGCTAATCTTAGTGCTTTTCGTACGTTTGTTCGGTTTGTATTTGTTTAGATTTGTCGGTTTCCTCTTCCTCTTGGGGTCTGGGAAGGGCTGCGGTTTGTGATTGTGGCACTCCCTGGACTTTTCTCGTACCTTTTTCGCTACTTTTGTATGGCTTTAAACACAACTATAAATAGAAATGGTGGAATTATTCAGAATCGATGATCATCCCCACATTTTATAAATTTATATAGTAAAACGGGGAACACAAGCCTCAGAATTGTATGTACTGATCAAAAAGAAAAAGACTACCTGTCATTGCATCAAAAGTTCTTCTTTCAGCAGAATACGTTCATCTTATACCAATTATGTCATTAGGAATAGTTCTTCATCAGCTGAAAAAAATAAACACATAAAGGGAACGGCTTTAACTTCAAGGGAGGAATCTCTTTCAAAACGTGTTTTTCCTCTTACTGAAAAGGGGGCTTTTCTAAACTGTATTCATAAGCTCCCTTTCTTTCTTTTTCAGAAGGGATCTCTTGCACAGGAAAGCAAACAGAAGTAACAAAAGACACTTCCATTGTACAAATGGCGGAATATCTACAATGTGTGTCCGTTCCCTTGCAGGGTAATGGAAACCCTTTTTGCAGAAAGCTATGTCAAAATTGTTTGTGCTCCCTTCTACAATCAGTGATACTCTTTTTAAGGTGCAGGAAAGCAAACAGGAAGTCACAAAAAGTATCTCCCATGTAAACAATGGCGGGAGATCTATCAAGTGATTAACTGGTACGGAGATATGGTTGGCTCACATTAATGAGGGTATTGTAACATGCTCTGGCTTGTAGCTATAGTAATCGCTATGCTGCTACATAAGATGATTCCAAATAAGTATGACAAACCAAACAGAAAGAAAAAGAAAAAGAAAAAAAAAACATTTTTTATAATAAAACCTGGCCCCGAGGTTATAAAATTTTTTATCATGCGCACCTCAGCTGAGCTTGAAATTTGTCTTGTTAATAAATCTCAAATTATTAACAATTGCAAATTCTTTCATAATTTCTCTGCTAATAAGTATGAAAACGCCAATTAAAAGTTTTATAACCTCGGGGACTGGAACGTGAAACATTTCACACTATTCCCTTCCAAATTATACATTGGACAGAATTTACTTTTTTATTTAAAATATGCGTGTAATGTTTAAAGAAGAAAAACACATTAGCTACTATAGTCCGTCTACCATGCAACCATCTGCAACAACAAAATTAGTATATTTAAAACAAGGCAAATAACTCAATCTGCTGCACGTGTGAAATACTTAAACGCACAAAACAAACAGCAGAAATGTTAAAACCTGCGCCATCTAGGTGTAAAGGGGCTTGATACATTTGGAAGATTTTAAGCCAGTTTTTGTTTTACAACGGCGCAGTTTAGACAACTTTTGTGACTTCCTGTGTGTTATTACGCACATCAAATCCTTTCTGAAAAGGGGTCTGTTCTACCAGGAAATAATTTGCTCCTTTGGAGCAAACTTTTCAAAAAAAGGATTCCCTAATCTCAATATCAAACGATCAAAAGAGACTTATGGCTCTCAATGGTCATTTATTTTTAGAATCTATTTATCGTCATTACAGCTTATGTTAGTGCCTGTGGCGGCCGTAATCGGTCTCTCCGAACGTCACTGCTGTGCAGTTTATATTTTCTGGCCCCGAGGTTATAAAATTTTTTTTCATGCTAAACATAGCTGATATGAAAATTTCTCTGCTAATAAATATGAAAATGCCAACAACAGTTGGCATTTTCATATTTATTAGCAGAGAAATTTTCATACTCAGCTATGTTTAGCAAGAAAGAATTTGCAATTGTTGGTAACTTGAAATTTATTAACTAGAAAAAACTTCATGCTCAGCTGTTGAGCATAAAAAATGTTTTTTTAACCTCGGGGCCTGATCACTGAGCCCATTCCAGGATCTGAATTTTTATGAAAATCCTTGAATTAAATTAACTAGTCTGGCACAGAAAAGTCTGTGTGTGTGTGTGTGTGTGTGTGTGTGTGTGTGTGTGTGTGTGTGTTCGATATGTCGTCTTTTGCGGTTCTGATTAGCATTTAAGAGTCTCACTGAAACCGAGACTCCAATTTTATTTTATGTGTTCGGTGTTTCCAATGGCAACCTTTATAGACTTTATTTTACCCTATGCCGAGTGGACTTCTCTACCTTAACCCTTTAAAAAAACGTCCATTTCCTGAATAAGGAGTGTCTGTTTTTATTAATATCATGTTTTGTAGAAATTTCTGAACTGAATGTAAACAGTGTAGACCCTGATCAGACACCGCGTCTGATCTGGGTCAACAGTGTTTGGCAAAGTCCCTTTCATGAGTCGCTAGGTTTAAATGGGTTAATAGAGAATAGATATAGCTTTTGTGTCATCCACCCAGCTGTAGATATTATGTATTCCATGCATTTCACCTGCATGTACATTACCTCAAAACATGGAATTGAACAACGGCCGGCTTATACCATCCATCAACCGTGTTACCAGCATATCTTATACGTGGTCACGTCTTGCATACATCAGAAATATACAGATACATAACAAAGCTTATATAAAAGTAATTGTGTTTGGGCATATAAACAAGTATTCTATATGCCAAATATATCACTTCTTTTAGCGAAGGTGCAAATAAATAGAATATCCGAATTTTAATCAATTTGATAAATCAGGCTATATTTATATTAAACCATCCTAAATATGAAATAAATTTTCGAGTACATTAATGCTAAAGTTTTACTACCGGCGTTTCCACTTATCAGTTATCATTGTCTGAAAGGTTATCAATAAAATTCGGCTTGTATATAAGTATGAAGACTACTGCAACTATCAGATATTTTTCGAACATTTGCTTAATATGTGATGACATTAATGTTGCATTAAAGCTATGGCTTTCTATCCTGTCAGACTGATAACTGTCCAATATGGATTTAAGTAGAATGCTAGCAACGTCAAACAGCGTACCTATGACTCGGGGTAGGGGTAGCGAGGATAACTTGGTACGGGTTTGCGAGCCAGTATTTCGAAACCTACCCCATTCATATACCTGGCCTTTAGAAAAAAGGACCCATTTATATACTAGATCATCTGAAATGTTGACCCATTTATATACTGTCCATTGATTTTTGTACCTATTCACTGCTAGTAGTTAGACAAATACTGCAGTCAATTCATTGAATACCAACAGAATAAGCAGCTTCCAAAATCTCTGAGTGAAAAATATGTGCATATACCGGGATGTCAGAAAAAGTGGGGCCTTTCATATACCAATCAAGGGTCAGTCATATACTTTTTGTTGATAAAAAGATGACTAATCATATACTTGGCAGCGCTGAAAAAGGAGGCCATTCGGCACGCACATCCTTACTATGCTGTATATAGGAAGTTACCCCCCCCCCCTCCACACCCCACCACCACCGAGACCTATGGATATACGCGCAAAGCGAAGATTCAGATCAGCCTGTGCATTCGCGTAGTATGACCATAATCTTCACTGGACGCATTCAAGGATGCAAAGTTTCTTCATGCGGACAATGAAGACTGATCCGACTGCTGATGCGTGGATGAACAGGAAGATTTAAGTCTTCGTTTGGTGCACACATCAGAAAACACGTTTTCACTACTTAGTGGCTCTAGCTCGTATGTTTTATGAAACCGATGACTGGGCTGATGCGTCTGCAACCAGAGCAGTAAAAAGTTAGAGATTTATAAACATTCGACAACCTAGTAAACACACAACGTCGTAATAACGTCGGTTCGACGTCGCTGCGACGTCATGACGTCGCAGCGACGTCGAAGCGACGTTATTGCAACGTTGTGTGTTTGCTGGGTAGTGAGGCACCTGGTTTGAACGATATCCGGACTTCCTGCATCAAAATGCATATGTAAGACCAAACTTTTACGTGTAAGGTTGACCACAATTTAGGCAAAAGAATGTTGATATCTTTGCTGACAAGATTTCTTTGCTCCGAACTGACAATAGTACATGTACAAGAAAAACAATGTCCCTAACCAGCTCAGTTTTGTAGAATCTTTCGATGCGATGCTTAACGGACTCATTCTATTAATCTTCACCGGTGTTTGGTGTTAGTGCCGTGTGGCTGCCGTAAAACGTCTCCCTCCCCGTACGTCACCACAGTATAATTTATATATTTCTGGTCCTTTGTGATCACTGTGCCCATTCTGGGATTTCTGAAAAGTTGAGGGTCACTGACGAGACTTAATTCGTCAAAAGTAGCTAGTCTGGTAGAGAAAGCTTACAACGTTAACTGTTAGTTTTGCATTATGTTCATTGCTCTCAAGAGCCATGCCTTTTAAAAAACATTTGTATTGTACTTATTCAATACATGACATTCAAATTATTTTACACGATATACAAATTGAGAATCTGAAACTTAATATTCAGGTTGTGTCCTGTAACTTGTATTGACAATATGGCGATCCGCAAACAAAATCAGATAGTAAACAAAGAAAAGTCGAACCAGAAAACGACTTTATTGAACGTCTAAGACTCATCAAATTGTCATATAAAACTTCAAGTACAAAGACAAACACTTACCAGTTTAACTTCCAGTTATAAAGAACGCAAATATAAACAAATTGAAGCGGAAGTTATAAGCGAACAAAACCGAGATGATATTATTGTGGTATAAAATGTGTATATTGTGTAGTAAACTTAGTAGGGTAGATTGCGTTTCATTCAAGTTTATCACGTAAACATGGGTAGAAAAGTATCGTGTGGGGACGAAAGATTTCATCACAAAAACATTACTATGTAATTTTGACCCCCTTAAACCCCACTTTTATAAAGTAAAACTAGGGTTTACAGGGGTATACATTATTTTCTTATTCCTGCTCAAAAAACATAGATTGTGGGTATTCGTTAGAACCGCCTCGCCGAGGCGGTTCTAAAGAGTACCCACAATCTATGTTTTGAGCAGAAATAAGAAAAATACTGGCGATTTTTATCTGAAAATTTTCAATTTTTGGAGTTAAATGTTTTCTATATATTTGAATAGGCATGTTCTCGTAATGTAATACAACACAAAATCCGTATTTATACCACGCCACATGATAGTGGCGGGGTATTATGGTATCACGTTGGCAGGTCCGTGTGTCCGTTCGTCTGTCCGTCCATCCGTATCGATAACTTGAGTAAATGTCAATGGATTTTCAGCACATTCGACGTGTGCATTGATATTGTGGAGATCTGATTTGGCATTGTTAATGGGCAACTTCTTTAATTACTGACAGAGTTATCTGGCCAATTTCGTCTTTTTTGACAGAGTTATCTGCCTGTGAAACGTCCGTACTTTCATTTTCTTGACAATAACTTAAGTAAATATCAATGGATTTTCACCAGACTTAGTATGTGTATTGATATTGTGAACATCTTCTTTTGGATTGCTAATGGGCAAATTTCGTCCATTTTTGACAGAGTTATCTGCCCGTAATACATATTTTACTTTCAAGACAATTACATGAGTAAAGCTCAATGGATTTTCACCAAATTTGATATGTGCATTGATATTGTAGAGATCTGCTTTGGAATTGCTCACTGGCAAATTTAGTCAATTTTTGGCAGAGTTATCTGCCCACGACATGATAATGGTGGGATATTATCTTTTCATGTTTTATGAAAATTTATTATTCCGGATAAATTCAGCAGACGACAAACTGTTGGACAAGTTGTTTTGTTGTTTGTTTGATTTTTGTTGTGTGTGCGTGCGTGTATGCGTGCGAGCGTGCGCGCGCGTACTTGCGTGTGTGTGTATGTGTGTTTTGTTTTTGTTTTTTGTTTTCAGATAATAGGGTTTGACATTTCATGCAAATTGCCTCCTCAGAGGCATTTGCACGAAATGTCATACCATATTTTCCGAAAAAGTAAGGAAACTATTTTAAAACTGTCGTCTGCTAAAAGTTTTACCTAGAGTGCAAACTATTAACTATGCGTTGGAAACAACCACTGACAGAGTTATATCAAAATCAGATAATATTGATTTGAGAATTTATTTTTGTGTCGAGCTATAACCGGACTGTAAATTGTTTCCTTGTTTGACATTCGACAAGTTCGAGGAAATGGATTACATGAACAAAAAAAAAAAAAAAAAAAACAAAGAAAAAAAAACAGAAAGAAAAAGCGTTTGACATATGCCTTACCCAAAGAGTCAAAGAGTGTGTCTGTTAAAATTAATCAAACGAAAATGTGTTTTTTTAGCAGATGCGAAATGGGCCCTGCGATTACGTAAGGAATCACCAGGAACTTTGATACATGCTCATTACAATAATCAATAACTGGAAGCTAGGCAGAAACGGTCCTCATGGTACTGCGCACTCGACACTTGTACATACATCAGCAGGAAGTCTAATGGACGTTTCCAAATGTTATAGTAAATATGGTAAGAAGTGCAATAATAACAGTAACGAATTTACTTTAATATAGTAAATAGTAAAACTGGGGTTTACAGGGCTTTACATTATTTTTCTTATTTCTGCTTAAACATAGATTGTGAGTTCTCGTTAGAACCGCCTCGCCGAGACGGTTCTAACGAGTACCCACAATCTATATTTTGCACAGAAATATGAAAAAATATCAGAGTTTTTATCTGAAAATTTTTAGTTTTTTAGAAGTAAAATTCTCTATATATGTATTTGAACAGGCGTGTTTTCGTAATGGAAACTAAGCAATATTTTATTTATGTATTTATTTTTTACTTTTATTTTATTTTTTTTATTTATTTATTTATTTATTTTTTTTTTTTTTTTTTAATTTTTTTTTTTATTTTTTTTTTCTTTAGAGGTTTTGCTAGTGACACGTCTAATGACATTCATTTACCAGATGAGTAAACCTTTACCACTCTCTGGGCTAATTCGGCAGACGACAAATTGGTGATTTTTTTTTTTTTTTTTTTCTTCTTCTTCTTCTTCTTCTTCTTCTTCTTCTTCTTATTTTCCCCAAAACGGGATTTGACATTTGGAATTTTAAATCCTGTTTCCGTGAAAAAATAAGAAAAATATTTCAGTCATGTCGTCTGCTGAAATTTTTACCCAGAGTGCTAGGCTTTAATTCTTTAAACGCCATTTAAAATTGTTGCAGACGAGATTCCATTTGTTTTCGCCTTTCAGAGTAAATAAAGATAGTTCACATGAAATATATGCAGAAACACAACAGTATTTTACCCGTAAAACGCTTTTCAAATTATTAAAGAAGAAATTCTTATATATACTAGTGGAAATAAAAAGGCAAGTTTTCTTTTGGAGTAAAATAATAGAACTACTTAAATGATTTCGATCAAACTAATGTATGTGTGCTTTAAACAAGTTTGTCCGCTTTAATCATATACTCGTACCAGTAAGCATTTCAGAGTGACGTTTATTGCTTCCTCAATAATAAAAAAGATTATGACACCAAAGGCAAACTTAAGTTTTTCAGTGATTTCCGCTGGTATATATATTTGTACAAGCATAAGAGGAAATAAGGTTTGACATTTCTAACAAACTACCTGTCTAGCAGACAATAGTTTTTTGTTTTTGTTTTTTGTTTTTGTGTTGTTGTTTTTTTTTTGTTTTTTTTTTTTGTTTTTTGTTGTTGTTTTTTTTTTTTTTTTTTTTTTTTCATATTATTTCCAAATAATAGAAGAATGATTAATTTATTATGCAAAATATCTAAACACCACACAAGGTAATACTAATTTTTTTTTAAGGAGATTTCATGCACTTTCAAGGGATACAACTCTTGTGAAATTGTTCCGGAAAGAGGTCTTCTCTAAAAGGAGAGAATTTGCCACCTAAATTCACATTACGAAAACAAGCCTATTCAAATATACTGAAAATCTTACCACCAAAAAATGAAAATTTTCTGTATATTTGAATCTGCTATTTTTCATATTTCTGGTCAAAACATAGATTGTGAGTCCTCGTTGGAACCGCCTTAGTGAGGCGGTTCTAACGAGCACCCACAATCTATGTTTTTGAGCAGATAAGAGGAAAAATAATGTATACCCCTGTAAACCGCAGTTTTACCATATAAAAGTGGAGTTTAAGGGGTCAACATTATATAGGCATGTTTTAGTGATGATTCCTTTTAGAGTAGACCTCTTTTCAGAGAAGGCTTGTTTTTGTCTTCCTTGGCCGGAACTTCGAACCATCCACCAAATCTAGCCAGTCCCCTTATATTTGACAGTCATCACGCAGGGCCGTAACATTATCTTTATTTTGCCAATCATTTTTGCGAGAATCAGGTAGGCCTGTGCAGCAACATAAATGACTATAACAGTATCTTTAATCGGAATCCGCAATAGGTTTACAAATAAAAATGGGGTTGGTGTGTTTTACTTCTTTTGAGTATGTATAACCATATTTCAACCCATTTTAATCCTGAAAACTCTAAAAGGGTCATTGGCAAATAGTGTAGACCTAGATCAGACGCCGCAGAATGCACCGTCTAGTCAGCGTCACCAGTGTTTGCACATAGATTAGCCATCCAGTTCTCTAGATATATCTTAACTCTGGTCCTGCAGATCTCGGATATACCCTGCCTTCGCAAACAGTGTAGATCCAGATCACTTGGCTTTTAAAGAAGCAAACTGATCTGGATCTGCACTGCTTGCCATTCAGTATTTGAATTTGTATTAACAACCTGGATCAAGTAAAATGGTTGGCTTAATATTGGAAGTGGTCCTGGCACCTTAATTTATTCAGCATGACAAGGGTTAAGCGGCGCAGATCTAAAATTGAAATTCAACTCGTGGGAGAGTTTATTCAGTCTAAAATGGGTAAACCCATTTATGCCGAGTAGATTCTTTACCGCAACTCTTTAGACATGCACTCTTTATGGAGTATCTGACAGATTCGTGTCCATTTCAAATAGAAGCGGAGTCTGGTTAGTTTTTGTTATTACCATGTTTTATAGAAAAAGTGTAGATCTGGCGTATGATCTGGGTCTACACTGTTTGCCAATGTCTCTTTTACGGGACACAAGGCATACGTGGATCAAAGTGTGATCGAATTTGATCAAGTGGCTCGGATAATGGCAGACTCCTTTGTTTCGAGATATCGTTGTCAAATGCATGTTCCTTTACAATCTTTCTTTCTTTGTTGTTAATAATATATATGCTCAAAATATTAAGAAGGTTACATGAAATTCAATCTCCCTATGTAATATATCGTCTGGTATAACATTTGCTGCCTTTGTTTGCTACCTGTATGTCAGTATCTGGTGTCTCATGTAAACACGAGATTGTTTGTGGTTTTGTTCCTTAGGAGAGCAAATTCTTTCTTTTTAGAATAGACCCCTTTTTGTGAAGGGAGGAAGAATAGACCCCTTTTTGTGAACGGAGGAACAAATATTTTGAAAGAGTTGCCTCTTTAAAAGTGTATCTATTCCCCTAAAGAACACAGTAGAGCAGACAACAATCTGAGAATATTTTGTGTTGCTACAGTAATCATGTGTCTCTTAATTGTTTGTTGCAAGTGAACGAAGTTATTGTCACGTACGTGACTGGAGACACAATGACCTTCGTTCATATAGAAAAAAGCAAAAATAGGGCTGCGTTCAGTTAACCAAAACGTTCACGGTTACTCACAACACAAAAGCAAACTTTTCCTTCAGTTGCGATATATCGTTTTCGGCGGAGGGTATCGAACATCCCAAAACTGTTGTCAAACTGTCTTGGCATAACAAAGATGACGGCCTATGCAAATAAATTTTATGTTTGCATTGTTGGTTACAAACAAGTGAATGTATACTTGTTTGTAAAATAAAATGGGATGTTTATAGCGCTGATGTTATTTATTTACTTCTATATAAAACTGATAATTATTTAGATATATAGTTCATTTGATTTAACATCAAGTCTCGTCTTCGAGAATAACAGGTAATCTCTAGTTGGCGGTCACGTGCGATGGATTTACAATAATTAATCGTTCAGACAATGCAAAATAGTTTTTGAAAAACACTTGCTTGTGTTTCGCTTTATGGCGGCTCATCATTACGAAAACACGCCTATTCAAATACAATAAGAATTTTACTACCAAAATATGAAAATTTTCAAATGAAAAATTCTGATATTTTTTTTTTATTCTGCCCAAAACATAGATTGTAGGTACTCGTTAGAACCGCCTCGATGAGGCGGTTCTAACGAGTACCCACAATCTATGTTTTTGAGCAGAAATAAGAAAAATAATGTATACCCCTGTAAACCCCAGTTTTACTATGTAAAAGTGGGGTTTATGGGGGTCAAAATTATATAGGCATGTTTTCGTGATGAATTTTGCCCAAAAGGCAACGCGTTTTTCAGCTGGTTACCGGCATTATTGGTCCCACATTAAAATGTTGCATTCAGAGAGCCACTACCATTAATCCAGCTTTAAATGCTTAGCACTCTTGATAAAATTTTCAGCAGACGACATTTTGAAATACGTTTTCTTACTTTCCCAGAAAATAGGATTTGACAGTTCATGAAAAGTGTCTCGCAATTTCAAATTCTGTTTTCTTTGAAATAAGAAAAATACCAATTTGTCGTCTGCTGAAATAGCCCAGAGAGTGGTAAAGGTTGACTCAGATTGGTAGTCCTTCTCTAGCATTATGCACTAAACAGTTTGTCTGATACGGTCCTCCTACTAACATTTAGGATAGACTTTGGTAATTTTAAAATACGCAGTTGCGCAGACAACACTGCGGACATTTGGTATCGTTACAGAAACATTTCATCCCTTAAGTGAGAGTTGTCAGTCAGAACATTGTGACGGACATGACTGAAGAAACAATAACTGAACACAAATATTAGAAAGTAGAAGTAAATAACAACAAAGTTGTGGTTCCTATCTTTGTCAGTTTTCTACCTGGTTATCCGCTTTAATGATGCATATTACAGAATAGCATTGCATACAGGGGAGATATCTTTAAGGTTATGATATTTGTCCTTCCCGATCAGGATGGGGAAATCAAAAAGCTGTAGGCGCTGGTGCCTGGGCATCAGAAGGGTTTTCAAATAAACACAAAATCTGTAAAGGAACATTACAATATACGTTTTGTCAAAGTATCTGCAATTGCTGGGCAGTAAATACGTTCCATTATAAATATATGGAAACTGTAAATGGCATAGCAATCAAACCGAAGTGTCGATTTTGATAAAAAAAAAAAAAAAAATAGAAATTTTCAGTCTCCCTGCTCCAGAATGCTACAGATGAAATTTGGGCTCTGTCTGCCTTGTGGTGTCAGAGATGATGTCTGAAAGTGTTCATGACAGACTATGACGGCGACAACAACGGTGAACTATCCTATAAGCTTTTTCGGAGCCTTCTGCTCTGGTAAGCTAAAGACAAAGGAATGATATTAACACCGGTGGACATCAGAGGAGCTACCGCGAAATCGCGTTAACGTAAATTTGTTCCCACAACACATCCGGGAACTCTCGTGGTAGTTCCTAGGACCTGGAAATTGTAAACAAAGGTAGGTACTCTCGCGTGTTTTGATTTATTGTAGAAGAATGAGCGAATAATATAAAATTTCGGCGATGCTATTCCATGTTAATATGATTTACCTTTCTAAGCAGACCGAAAGAAATATTGAAAAACTCGTTGCCGAAAGTAGGCGACCGTATCAAAATCGAACTCAGGGTTGTCTGACTTTAGTTTTATGTAAACACGAAAGAATGATGCAATGTTTTGTAAGTTTTCGCTTATAATGAGATCCTTTGGTGCATTTTCTAGGTATGTCGGCCCTTATTCATCATTTAAATGTAAAAATTTTAATCAGTCCATGAGGAGTAATGCTGAAATTTTCAGGCGGAGTAGCTCCCACATCATCGCGGCAGCTCCCAAAATATGCTCTAGTTCCCACGAGTCTATCATGCCATCACCTGGAGAGAAGTTTATTAGCTTATATGTCGATTTAAACTGCCAGGCAACCACTCGCATCATATAAACGACCCATTGTCACAAGAATGGAATTGTAAGGCAAAGCAATTGTCTTCTCTTGTTCGAATACGCTTTCCTAAACTAAGACACAAAGTCTAGTCGTTATTGAAACTTTAAATTACTAAATTGGTAAAACTTATGATTCATGATCAGTTTATCATGATACCCTACCCTAAACTACAATACACCACCCAGACCCACCGAACCGAACCTCACGCTACCATATCTTACAAAATCCCTTTTCACAATACCCACGCAAATTGAAAAGTGAGACGATTCAGAGCCCTTTTCTACCCTATATATTTTAGGGAGAAACAAATAGGGTTGGGGGAGGCCAGAGCGAGGAGCAGTTCGTAAAATTCCGGACTGACCCGGAAATATAACAAACAGCCCGGAAGCCTGGAAATATATTTGATAGACAAGAATTTTCAAAAAAAAAAAAATTCGTTTTTCCTCATTTTAAAGGCATTGTTACGGTTTTCTATTGTGAATAATGCCAACAGTTTTTTACTGTAAATAATGCCAAAAGAGGCGAATTACAAGTAAATTATTTTGAGTCAAAGAATTGAATTTCAGACAGTGTTTTGAGCACAGCCTGGAATTTTGTTCTCAGAAAAGTGGTCACCCTGGGAGAAGAAACGACTTTGTTGTAAAATATGGGGAACGATCAGTGAGGAATCTTCTTGGGAGTGTTACCAATGTAACTGCTTAAACACATATGTTTGATTGATGTGTTCCAATTTTCATTTTTTCAAATGGGGGTCTTCAAAGGTCGAAAGAAGAAGGGACTCGCTTTGTCGTATAGAAAGTATTCGGGTCGGTCATATAACTACTCGAAATTATATTCGAATGCAAAGAAATCTTCCACTAGGCTTTTTTTTTAAACTGAAATACAAGAAATTAGTGCATTCTCCAAACGCACTGCATGGTTATTTTCAAAAAAAAAAAAAAAAAAAAAAAAAAGAATGATTTAATTCAGTTTCAATGAGTGTATAGCATCATATATGAGCCAGCCCATGAGAAAAGAGTACTTAGCACATTGGCGAACAGCAAAGGATCAGGCGAGTCTGCGCAAACGCGCAGTCTTACCAGAGCCTTTGCTGTTCGCAGACATGTAGTGTGGACTTAGAGGAAGGTTCTGGCAAAGAGGCATGCTTCTGGCCCTATTAGGTGGCTGCACATGCGCATTTGATTAATCATAAATCGGACCGCCCTAAGGACCCTTTTCTCGTGAGTTGGCTTATATTTGGATTTCAACTAAACCATTTTTACATTTTTAAGGTCAGGAACACTTGAAACTCATGATGGCCATAGCTCATTGAATGGCAGGCATATTAAAAAAGGTCAACTGCATCAATAATCAGTTTACTTCGCCATGCCGATGGAGACATGTCTGGATTGACTATTGTGGCAAACCTGAATTTTGCAAAACTCCTTTTTTTTCTGTCAAGATGCTAGATGGAGTATCTTCATCGGTGTTCCATTGTACCTCTCCACTTCGCATTTAAAGGAAAATTGAAAATTGAAATGATCCGGAACTGATACAATCAGATCCCAAATCCCGCTCACAATATCACTAGGGAAAGAAATCAAAACACATTTACAGCAATTAACAATATAGACAGCAAGTTATCCGAGTCAGCAACTCTTTCCCAAGCAGGTGGTGACTCAGAGAATCCATACGCAACTGAAAGGGGAAACATACATAATGGTGGAAATAATCACCAACACAACAAACATTAAACACGAAGGAACCACAGCAAAAGCACCGACTTGGAACGGTCAGTAAAAAGTTACTGGTGGGTTTAAGTATACTTTACGGGCGCCCAACCCTCACCCTCACTTTCACTGTGGTTCAAACATGTATTTGCTCGGTCCGAGTGGTTTTCCTAACTCATCAATTATTCAACCCGGGTAAAAAAGAAATCACAATAAAGCCAAGATGACGACTCGACAGTACAAATGCGTTGAGACTTCTGATAAATTACACAACGCCACTGGAACACTGGAGTAAAAGAAAACCGACAGTTGAACCTGGTAGGCAAAGAAATAGACAAAAAAAATCCGGTTCCGACCAAATAATCGTAAATAGCCTTAAGCCTGGGCCATCATGGAGTCCGAATTCCGACCCACCAATCAAAGAGGAAAACCATCCTTTCAGCGATTTGATAGCCGAACTATAATGATGTTTGTGGATAATAAGATCAAAATACCAGACCCATTATGTGGCAGATGAGTCGGTGAATTCGACTAAAACAAAATGACTTCTAACTATATTTTACAATGCTAGCTAAACTATAAACTTCTCTCCAGTTGATGGCATGATAGACTCGTGGGAACTAGAGCGTGTTTTGGGAGCTGCGGCTATGATTTGGGAGCTACTCCGCCTGAAAATGTCGGCAATATTCCTTCACAGTACATGGACTGATTAAAGTTTTTACAACTTAATGATGAATAAGGGTCGACATACCTAGAAAATGCGCCAAAGGATCTCGTTCTAAGCGAAAACTTACAAAACAATTGCATCATTCATTCGTGTTGACATAAAACTAAAGTCAGACAACCCTGTGTTCGATTTTGTTACGGTCGCCTACTTTCGGCAACGATTTTTTCAATAATTCTTTCGGCCTGCTTAGAAAGGTACATCATATTAACATGGAATAGCATCGCCGAAATTTTATATCATTCGTTCATTCTTCTAAAATAAATCAAAACACGCGAGAGTACCTACCTTTGTTTACAATTTCGAGGTTCTAGGAACTACCGCGAGAGTTCCCGGATGTGTCGTAGGAACATATTTACGTTAACGCGATTTCGCGGTAGCTCCCCTGATGTCCACCCGTGATTAATGTTGAACTGTCACTAGATATGTATCAATGAAAACGAAAGAGCTAGTTTTATTCATTTATGGATGTAATTTACAGGCTTTCAACTGTTTATGATCGGAAGAAAGAAATATTCCTGAAGACAAATAATGGTGGTATTTTGATAAATAAAGGCTGAATGCCAAATGTTACCCAGTACACCGGTTACCGCGATACAACGAACGCGACTGGGTACAACGAACGCAGTTGAAAATGATGACGTCACAAGAATATGTTCGGTAAGAAAATGATTTATGTTAGCAATATTCGTAATCTTCTTGGGCGGTTATTTTGCATAGCTGCAGGAAAAGGTATTACCTTTTACAGATACAGTTGTAGAGAACTCTGTTCACGACAAACGAAAATAAAAACATTATTTCATTCGTCAAGCGTGTTTTTACCAATCCCAGCATACTTCGGTCAATATTTTCTGACCGTTACGCATCTTTTGTGCAAACGCTTTTGTGATTTATATATTGTTGTGACTCTAGAGCCTCCATTGATGCATTTCTTTGAGCCATAGTTAGTGTCAATGTCCACTGAATCTGAGAATGGTTCAAAGCTTGATTTGTTTGCTAGGGTACAACATACCACGAGTTACGATACACCATAACGCGATTAATCAGCACAGTTTGGGAACAACAAACACGGATTAAAATCTTCATGCACTGAGAGAAAACTCTTTTATCCGCCTGTGAAGTCCCGATAAATGATGCTGTTTTTAGATTCCAAACGATCATTTTTACTGTTATATTCTTTTTAATGCCTTTCTAATTCTCATTATTATGTACATATGCATGGCATTGTTTCTGAATTTAATAGAGTGATATTTGAATTACGAAGTGCTCACTTGTACCCAGAATCAGAATTATAACTGGTGAAACGTCAAATGACATTTATTTACAAGGACCTGTGATGTGGGAAGTCCCTACCTCTCAGAGGTAAACAATCCATAAAAAAAATATCGGGCTATGGTGGGATTCGACACTGGGCCACACGGGTGAAAATCCAGTGCTCTAACCGCTGAGCCAAAGAGTCTTACCCTTTACGCAGTTGTCAGAGATTGGTTATAAACCTAAAAGCTATGTATAAGCTTCCAAGATAAATAACTGAGGTTAGTGGTCGTGGGTCGTAAAAGAATGCGGGACGGATTTTCCTATCTACCCCTCACACCCTTTACCCTTTTTTTTTTTTTTTTTTTTTTTTTTTTGTTTGACTGATTGATTGTGTTAGGTTTAGCGACGTGTCAGCCCTTGTGGATCATTTTGTTTAGTTTCCCAGAGAAAGGGAGAAAAGAGAAAGAAACGATAGTAGAGGAGACGAAAGAAAGGGACATGGGAGAAAGAGGGAAAGGAGTTAAAGTGAAGAAACAGGAGAAATAAAACCATTCCCTTCTACCCTTACCTGCTACCTGCTACAAGAATAACAGGTCTTGACCAACTGTAAGCCAATATCAGTTTGACACCCCGGTGAGTAAGATACCCGACATTTTCGCCACACCCAACCACCCCAAGTTTGTTTGTTTTTGGAGTTTAACGGCCTAGTCAACACTATTTTGATCATATCGAGCTGCTCAGTTTACCTTACAACACTTCCTGGTCAAGCTTATATATAAGCGGTTAACCAGTACAGTGCACATTCTTACGCCAGAAACTGAAATCAGCTGAAGGGAGAGAATTACCGTAGAAAAGATTTCATGACGCACCCATTACAGATTCTTTTTCTTGTATACCTTTTCTAGAACGTAGATTTAAATGCAGCCACTTCGTTTGCTGATGTCCGCCATATTGTGATGAAATTATTGTGGCGTTTAGTGACGTTATGTTAACGGCAGCGTACACGACGTCCTGTACAACAAGTGTACGTCAAACACCTCAAACACGTGAGAATATTTTACTTTTATACAATCCCTTTGCAGGATAATCTAAGTAGGATAAGAGTTTCTATCCCAGGGTTAAAACTAGTACTAGAACTTGTAAAAGGGTGAAAGAAAAATCCCTTCAATAAAATATGCGTGTCCAGGAAAGACACGAAACCGCACACTCAGGCCAAGGTCATTGATTCCCAATAAGTCTTTAGTTGCTCGCAGAATGTAAACAGACAAAGTATTTTCAGTCACTACTGTACTGACAAATAATTTGCAGATTCTTGTGATTGCACTATGAGACCAAACAGTGTCTCAATGAAGTTGTTTTTGCTCAGTTAGTAGAGCTCATTGCCTGGGGTAACAACATGTGCTTTGGAAATGACGCCCTGACTTTTGCTCGCGACAGTTGAAATAAAAAACTGTTTGTTAAAACTGGGATATTAAACCAAATGTACACTACTATAGTTTCCATCTACATGTACATGCGCAGGTTATTTTGTATGCCATATGCAAACTTTTGGGTCAGAGCGACTGTTTATTGTGCGTCTGATGTATAAAGAAGTTCTCTACATGTCATAAACAATATTCTCTGTTACTCAGCTACACGAAATGTCAGCGAATTCATCTTTCAACACTTTCTAATTTCGGAATGGCAAGCGCATCAGTTGATGTTGCAATTTTACAACTTAAGGGGCAGATATGTGCAGTGTTTTCAGCCAATTCTTGAAAACTGGTGCTTGTACTGGAAAAAAAAACGTCAAAGTTTGGGGTTTCCAAATCCGTGTTTGTTGTACAATCTTTTCCGTGTTTAGTGTACCCAGACACAACACATGATCCGTAGTAAGTTGTATCCGTATTTCAAGATAGTGCGTTTGGAAAAATCGATACAATTCTTATTCTAAAAGTTTTATGAATTATCAAAAGTAGTATATTTACTTCGATACCTGGAGACATGAAAAACCCTAGAATGGCCGTGTACATGCCGTTTATCTTTAATTGATAAATCCTTAAAACGAGAATTTTTGTGTATTTCAGTTTGCTTTTTTTTTTTTTTTTTTTTTTTTGCCTATTGTGGCCCTATTTGTAGCTATGCTTTTCCGTCTCTGATCGTGCCGTAACTTAAAATTTGGACAAAACAACAAAAACCTCTTGTAATCCCATAATCACCAGAAAACGAAACTCGTGATATTTCCATCAAAATAAAGGAAACATTGAACTTGCACTTTTTTCCCGTCAACAAAATTTCAACTGCGTTCGTTGTACCCAGTCACATTCGTTGTACCGCGGTAACCGGTGTGCCCAATGTTTGGGCAAATAACAATCTAAAACAGATGGGTTTTTTAAGAGCAATGGATAAATTTATACGAAGTTAGAGTATGAGCCATAATGCGCTGTTTCGGCTAATAAAGCCTCATATATGACTTTGAATGAAACAGGCTCAACAATTCAAAACCACAAGCAAATCTTCATATAATGATGAAAACATGCAAAATTTCAGAAAATCCGATTGAAGATGTAGGAGGGGTTGTGGACACAAGCTTTAAAAATTGCTCTTTCTTAGTTTACAGTAGGCTGTAATTATGTCAGAAATAATTGGATCAAAAATTCAATACACACACACACACACACACACACACACACACACACACACACATATATATATATATATATATATATATATATATATATATAAAGCGAAAGCCAACAATACAGGATAATATATCCTTTATTGTAATAAATAAAAGATTGCCTTGATTTTTCTCCAAATTTAATGTCTTAACGCGTTTCACCACTAACAATGTAGATCTTCAGAAGACATATTAAAAAACGACGTCAGCGCCTATAGCAACAACGTTATTATATACAGGAAGTGACGTCACAGGTATTGTCATGTTAAGAAAAGGGTTACACATGTGAAAAAGCTTGACAGATGCATAAAACCTAAATTTGTCTGTTTAATTTTGGTTTAAAAAGACCAATAAAATTGTTTTCTTTTAATTTCCTTGCCGAAGCGCTATCAGTCTGCATTTTGTAAAGTGGTAGTATTCTAAATTTCACTAAATGATTTCTTGCACAATCTTCAATATGTCCACTGACATAAAGCATTTTTAATCTAGCATCTCTTATTTGTTGTTATTTATATATATAGCACGCGCATCACACATACACACCTGCACAAACATAAACAATCATCGACATACATTCACATTATAGCTCACATACAATGACACTTACAAGCATCCGTTGGCACAATCATTGCCGTACACCCGCTGACACAAACACAAACCGATACGCTGATGTATAATTTCATACGCAATCTGACAAACTAGCACGCACGTGCGCACTTTAAAACATATACAAGGGAGCGACAAAGATAGAGAGTAAGACAGACAGAGAAAGAGATATACAGACAGACGGGGGACAGAAAACCAGAGAAAGAAAAATAATGAGATAGAGAGTTAAAAGTATTACAATAATTAGGAGGCCATGAATTGGTTGTTCTACCTAAGAATTATGTGATCATACGTAATGTCTCAATCACACATTCTCTGCAATAGCTGTTCGAGTCCTTCTCTCTCTCTCTCTCTCTCTCTCTCTCTCTCTCTCTCTCTCTCTCTCTCTCCCTCTCTCTCTCTCTCTCTGTGGCCTATCATACCGTTTTAACATGATAGACAGAGATATGTTGGAATACACTACTTCTTAACTTTGATATATCTGTATATTCATAACGCAGGCAGAAAAGGCAAGACTGATTTGTTACGTGTAGTTACGTCGTTGTAAAAGTAATTCACATTAACTATTTTAGTAAAATATCGGTATACGAGTAGGTGGTACCTGCTGATAAATATGACTGTCATAAATAAAATACCGTTAATGCATTTTTTTTTTCTCAAATGTTTTTATAGAGTACTGTTAAGCTACGTACATGTATTTTATGATATGTGTTGCGTAATAAGTAGCCTATTCACAGTCTCTTGAACTCAGATAACACTACATGTATCTACCTATGAATTCCCTTTAGGATACTTTCTGCGGGCAACCTTTTCCTATATAATTCTTACATGTACATTTGACAAATAATGCAAAAATAGAACTTTGTTATCTCCCTTTGTAGATTCTGACAACTATATTACTGAACTGGCTTCTCTGTGGAATTCTTACTCTAGCAGGTGTTTTGACAAACGATCCATCGACCATAGAATACAGGTCTCGTACAGACGCACGGCTTGATGTAATAAAAGACAGTCCCTGGCTCAACTTCCCATATCCTTGTTAGTGACAATCATTACCAAGATACATTTCGTAAATTTGTTTGCTTTTATATGTTGTCGTCAATACTCTATATGAATTACTAAATACAGTGTGGACTTGCTATGACTCCTTCACAAAAGCATGCCTGACCTGGAAGTTAATGATGACTTACTTTGCGAACCCAGCCATGTTGCTGCTAGTAAATAAATATAAAGACACACACGTGAAAAGCCATACTCACGAACCAGCATCCCGGCATCGAATAAGGGCTGAATAATATGAGGTAATAACACAAAACAGTTTCATCAAAAACAGAACGGCCAGATGAAGAGATAATGTATCAGACTTACGCACTGGAACAGTCAAAATAACATAATTATTGGGAGGTTAAATCTGGTTTTATAGGCGTTGTATCTCACCCTTAGTCCTCCTACAATTGCAGCTACTTGTACTTGTACTCGAAGGGGTTTTCTAAATCATACGTGGATTAACAATACGAATTGATAAACACTATGGCGAACAAAAAGGGCTGAATGTTTAGAGCAATTAAAAAAGATTATTAACCGATATAAAGTATTAACATATATGTTTAATGTATATGTTGCGTGACAACTTGACTGCTTTGTGCTATTGCCCAAATAATTGTAACACTTTTTCTTCATTTTTGAATTGCACGACGTGGATCAGTTTGCCAGTTCTTTGATTCAAACCTTTCTAGATGCTTTGTGCTTGACATAACTAGTTTGTGATTAGGCTCACTATGGTTCTGGTATTCGCGTTCCTTTGCTTTGTTTTCCCGTTTGCATCAGAGCGTCTAAAATTGTTTTTTGTAGTGTTTAAATATTGATGGTGTGCGTTCATTTCTGCTTTGATCCACCAATAAATTAGAAAATCTCAATATGGGCCGAATAATGATGTGCATTTGGAACTGTCTAATATTAAAGGCGCGAGAGTGTCGCATTCGTTCACATGGTAACTTACGTTCACTTAATATGTAATTTGTATATGTCATAATAAATCCCTATTAGACAATAAAATAACATTTACCCTATTTCGTATAACATCTGCATAGAAGAACCACATTGGAACAGGCAGCAGGAGGGCTACTCTGGAATTTTGGGCTCGCGTAGTTCAACTAGTGGAATTTATTTGCTTCATCACATTGTTGAGATGTTAAATTATGGGAACCTATTCTCGGGCTGAACAGTACTGTGTGGCAATGGAATACTATCAAGAATAAGGGCGGATTTCTTTACCATCATGTTCAAAAATAGGTCAGAGAAAAGTCCAGGGAGTGCCACAATCACAATAAACGTCAAAAAGATTGCCTTTGGAAACAAAGAACACACTACAGATAAGAATATGGGAGTCTCGGTTTTATTGAGACTCTTCATAAGCAGCCCTTCCCAGACACCAAGAGGAAGAGGAAACCGACAAATCCAAACAAGCACAATTCGAACAAACGTACGAAAAGCACTAAGATTAGCTCTCTCTTCCCCAAGCGAGGTAATCGTAATGCTAAAAGGACTGAAAAACACAAGAACAAAATGACACGAGGTAAGACAAAACAAATCGCCTCGTAGAATAAACCACAAAGCAACAAAGTGTATGACTAACACCGGGACCACCGCCTTAGAACGGTCAGTAGAGTAAACCACCGAGGGGTTTAAAGCACTTTTACAGCTAGCCAACCGCATCCCCGACCACACACACACACACACACACACACACACACACACACACACACACACGATAGTTCATATTGCTTTACGAGCTGAATTTCTAATGACATGCATTATCGAGGTGGTGTAACATTATTGTCACCTTCTGTGAGGCTTTATGTTTGCTCTTTGTTATGAAATATTGAACTAACTTTATGCTAAGCGCACCTTCAGTCGCTGTCCACAGGGATTTTGGTGTAGTCGTATTTTATGTTGACGTTTGGAGCTATTTATGGATAGGATGATGCTGGATGCCAATAAAACTAGATTTAAGCTCGCAACAATTTTACCGTCAACTGTTCTAAGCCGGTACTTCTGTTAAAGTTCTTCTTCAGCTTCGTTTGTTTGTTCTAATTCGATGAACGAGCTGCACTGTTAGTGAGCCATGCAATTAATAAAAAGGAAGGTTATGATCAGGAATCGATACAATGACCTAACACCTTCCGTCCAAGACACCAAAGGGAAAGAAGAACGCACTTAAAGCAACGGCACCACAATCAAAACACTATAAGCAGAAAGCCAAAAGGACAGTTCCTTTCCAATACAAAAATGGGCCAAACGGCTGTCCAAAATAAATATTTCACCATAAAAAAATATGCACAGACACACAATGACATAAACAAATAAACCACAGGAGAAGCACCGCCTTGGAACGGTCAGTAAAAACCTTACTCGGGGTGGGAGGGAGTGGCTTAAATCGATTAACGTGGCCACAAACCTAGATTTCAGTTCTGCCATGGTATACTCAAGACATTTGTTCAGTCCGCGAGAAGCTTCAGGTGCATCGTCAAAACTGTATTCCGTGATTGCGGCATGTCTAGGGTATTTAAATAAAGCAATTTAGAATGCTGGAATTGTACAGACACCTAACTGTGCCTTAACAGATGAGTCGTTTCAAGTCGGTACTTTTATTGTGATCCTTTTTGTCAATTATTATGTAGCGTTTCACTTTCTAATGTTTTCCTTTTGAACAATGTTGTGGGTTTGGGATGTGCTTGGTTTGCTGGCAGGGTTGCTACCTTTTGGGGGGTTAGGGATGAGGAGGGAGAGGGTCTGCTTGCCATTTGATAGTTTGTGGCTGCTTAATTGATTTGTCTGTATTTTCTTTTGGCGTTTGGAGCTTGGTTTGGAGCTGAAAGTATCAGTTTCTGAGTGTGCTTATTTACGTTTTTAACAGATCTAATTTTATATTACACGTAAAGACGAACCGGTGCGCCTTGAGATAAATAAAAATATATATCAACCAAAACATTGAAAAACTTTACACAATTAAACGATACTGCAGATTTTAAGAAAATCTGAAGTCATACATATAGGCCGGAATATCTGTGCAAGGTAACGTGTGGTATATACATTTTATTCCTTTCTTTATATATATACCCAGTGTTTGTATATACACTGGACGGCCGGCTGTAAAAAGTCTTTAAACCCCACGGTGGTTTATTCTATTGACCGTTCTAAGGCGGTGGTCCCGGTCTTACCCTTTGTTGCGTTGTGGTTTATTTTACGAGAAGATTTGTTTTAAGTTTTGCCTTTTGTTGTTTTGTTCTTGTAGTTTTCAGTCCTTTTAACATTGCGATTACCTCACTTAGGGAAGAGGGAGCTAATATTGGTGTTTTTTCGTGCGTTTGTTCGATTTGCGATTGTTTGTTTTTGTCTGTTTCCTCTTCCTCTTCGTGTCTGGGAATGGGCTGCGGCTTGTAACTGAGGCACTCCCTGGACATTTTTCTAACCTTTTTTTTTGAATTCAATAGTTCTCAAACATTAAATTCACAGGCCAATACGGCATGGTTTGTTTCAGCGAAGCTGCCTTTATATATTGCTTGATTGCAACCATTTTATCCATTTTGGATTCAATTAGTGACTATTACGCACGTGCAAGGGTGTGGTGTTCCAGCACCACCGTCGCATGCTGTAAATAGAGGAATACTTTGAAGGGCTTTGTAGTTTCATCTCTGGTGCAGATGGTTGTGGTCATGCCACAACGACGAATGGCGGCAATATAGGAGCCATAGATATCACCAAGGTAATTTCTTAATAAAGTTATATACATAATTGTAATACATTGAACAATGCCGCTGCTCGATAAGATTGAAACGTATAACAAACAATTAGCCTATAAAAATCAAATTGTTTTGTTGAAATATAAATGAGCTAGCACATGAGAAAATGATCATTATCACATATGCAATCAGCAAAGGCAAAGGCAAGCCTGCCAGGGCCTTTGCTATTCACAAACGTATTGTAGAGACCTTGATCAAACAGCAGACAAATTTCACTGTCATTGTTTCCATTTAGAGGCGCCCTATAGCTATTTAAGAAACCAAAAATCCGACACTTCTAAGTGCCCTTTTCTAGTGTGACGGATAAAGTATTAGATGTCACGTTCTAAACGTTTCATCTATTAAACAGAGACCCCGATCAAAATTGTCAAATGTCTTACCCATACATGTATGCATTGTTTTCCTAGATAGTCCGTGCGCACATACTACTGCCGACTGTCAACAAGCATCACACACATTATACTTAAACCAGGGCAAAACTTTAAGTGAAGATGCCCCAGAAACGCCACTATCATGAAGCACAGCCCTCCCGATGAGAAACAAACAATGGCATACCAAATGCCACATAAGAAACCACCGACATATGATCAAAGATGAACAGCAACATAAAAAACCATCTTCGGACGGTCAGTGGAAAAATGGAGGCTTAAATCTTATTTGGTCGCGCGAAACCTTGATCTTAATTGGGATGCTGATCATAACTGAAAATATACGTTCGGATAGGGGACCATAGAGAAGCATACATACGAGTAATCACAACCACACTGATGGTTCAATGACAGTATAAGCCAAAACACAAGAGAAACTGGTTCAGGATTGGTCTAATAAGTCAGTAACCTGTCAAATAACCACTACCTGCGCAAAAGAATACTCCAAAACACCGATTCCCGAATACAGTTTGAGAGTATCATTGAGTCTATGAGTTTTTTTTTTTTTTTTTTTTTTTTTTTTTTTTCTTGTTGTTGTTGTTGTTGTTGTTGTTGTTGTTGTTTTTTTTTTTTTTTTTTTTTTTTTTTTTTTTTTTTTTGTTTTTTTTTTTTTTTCATTTTATTTATTTAGTTTTTTTTTTTTTTTGTTTTTTGTTTGTTTGTTTGTTTTGGTTTTTTTTGTTGTTTTTTTTGTTTTGTTTTTTTTCCATTTTATTTATTTATTTTTTTCCCCGGTAGTTTGATTCTGCTGAACATTCTAAGCGGTGGTCCCGGTGTTAGTCTTACTCTTTGTTGCTTTGTGGTTTATTCTACAAGGCGATTTGTTTTAAGTCTTGCCTTGTGTTATTTTGTTCTTGTGTTTTTCAGTCCTTTTAGCATTGCGATTACCTCGCTTGGGTAGAGAGAGCTAATCTTATGCTTTTCGTACTTTTGTTTGATTTGCGCTTGTTTTTGTCTTTTTCCTCTTTCTCTTCGTGTCTGGGAAGGGATGTGGCTTGTGCTGTTCGTACGTTTGTTCGATTTGCGCTTGTTTGGTTTTGTCTTCCCTCTTCCTCTTGGTGTCTGGGAAGGGCTGCGGTTTTTATGTGTTCTTTGTTTTTTAAAGGCAGTCCTTTTTTACTTTTATTTTACTGTACTATAGCTGTTGTTGTGCCGTGTGGCGCCCGTAAAAAGTTTCCCTGTACATCATCATAGTGCAGGTAATATTTTATTTCCTTTGGGATCACTGAGCCCATCTTGGATATTTTGAAAATCAAATGAGCCCATCTTGGATATTTTGAAAATCAAATACCGCTTAAGCCGGTGCTTTTGGGGCAAATGCAGCCTCGCAAAATTCAGTGTTGCATATGAAGAGACTCAGTCAAAAGGAGTCTCCGATTTTCTTGATTTTGTGTGTCCTTTGTTTCCAAAAGCAATCATTTTGACTTTTATTGTGATTATGACATTCCCTGGAGTTTTCTCTTACCTTTTTTGCTAATTTGATAATTATTGGTCACTGAAATCCTTTTCATGATCAATGTTTTCATAACTGTATTGAATTATGTTGATTTATTTACTTCAGGACTTGACATTGTACTATCCAGGGTGGGATAGGGTTCAAAAACCAGGCGTTTGTTTTCTAGCTGTGAAGCTGTTAAACAGAAAAGGTTATCAACATATGAAGGCTCTATCTATATTGCCATAAAAGGCTTTACGCTATTACATTGTGACAGACGGATGGCGCGCGGTTTCTGTGGGCTACGCCTTGCAATAACAGCAGAAGACTGTTGTAAATATGTGTTTTGTATGTTTCAGGTAGCCAGTCGACAGGTGTTTGTAGCAGCAGGCATAATTTACATCCTAATTGGAATTCTAGGGAAGTTTTCAGCAGTGTTTATTACCATCCATATCCTGTGTTAGGCGGGGTTATAATTCTTATGTGGGGGACATTTTTTGGTGTTATTCTTTCAAATCTCCAGGTGAATTTTTTAAACTTTATTGTGGACCAATATACTAAAAGCAAAACATATAAATACAAATAATACGTGTAAATACGATACACTTGTATTTTAGCAATTATATATTCGGATATTTTTATACAGTATTGTTTCAGACCTTTTGTTTAACTCTCAAAATTGACTGCTTTAATTCAATAAGTAGCTTCATCAACTGTCTTCAAAACCGATACTAAATATTGTTGTTTGTAGTATTACTATTAATATTATTGTTCAGAATAGCCTTCAACAAGTTTATACTTCCCTATCTCATATTCTGTAAATATAGACTCTGATATGGAATCTTCCTTTTCAATATAAGGCGAATGTATTTCAGCTTTATCAAAATAAGTACCTTCTCCTTAAGATGTTGTACAGCGGTTGTACGTCTGTCTCTACATATCAGTTTTATCAATTTGCAGGTTATTAATATGTCGTCGTCAAGAAATATGGCTATCATTGGTATATCTATCATGGTTGGGATTATGGTACCTACCTGTATGAAGGAAACGAAAACAAAAAACGATTAGTACAGGTACTTTAAAATTGAACACAGGATTGATAGATACACTTTCAGAGTAGAAGGGGCAACAAAATTGTCAAAAATGTTTTGGTCCTACTATGAATGGAAAGAATATGCTCATCTGGAAAATAATTTTCTTTTAGAGCCGACTCTTTTTCATGAGAGACTTGGTGAGAATGAACGGAAATCGGAAGTCACATAAGTTGTATTCTAATTAAAACAGTCCCCTAAATTACATTTATAGATTTTATCTTATTAATGTAAAGTAATAGAGTATATCTGTTGGAAACAAACTGTAGTTCAGACGTATTGGGTTTTCATACTATATGTATATATATGTTTTGATCGACCGGCGCGGCGCCGGTCTCTTAATACAGCTTTGGAGTTTTCCATATGGGAACGTGTTCGATTAGCTCTCAAAGGATTTAAAAACCGCATCGTAAATATTGATTTACCTTGATCTTGACCTTGTTTTTTTTTTTTTTTTTTTTTTTGTTTTTTTTTTTTTTCAAATTCAGTACGTCTCTTCATGGTGATATGGTTGGTCTACAACCAGTATTTTTCATTTCTTTAGATGTGCATGATTATTGCACATTTTACCTGCATTATGTGTGTTGTTCGTTCGTCTGTCATTACTGACAATGACCAGTCTTAATCAACTGTGTGATGTGTTATTATTTGTGTGTTCTAAGATGCCTATCGTAGCTCTAAACTGCCTGTTGCAGATAGAACAAGAGAGGTCTGAGGAAGGAAGCTCTGTTGGTGATGCCTTAGCTCTGGCTTTCCGCTGTGTACGTTTCTGCTTGGCTTTGCTGATTCTTTTTGTTTCGTATTCACCAGCACACCTTCTTATAAGGCCTCGCCTCTTTGTTCGATCTTGTGCCATCTGTTCCCACGACTCTGTTGGTATGTTGACGTCTTTAAGGGAGGCTTTGAGGGTGTCCTTGTATCGCTTCTTCTGACTACCATAGGAGCGTTTTCCAACTTGTATAGAGGATTTTCTTTGGCAAACGTTCATCAGGCATTCTGGTAACATGGCCTGTCCATCTTAACTGTGCCAATTTCAGAAGAGTATGTACACTCTGCATCCCTGCCCTTTTCAGGACTTCTGTGTCTGGAATCCTGTCTTGCCACTTGATTTTTAGAATTTTTCTAATACCCCGTTTATATGCATAAGTTTGCCCCTAGGGGCAAATTTACCCCTAGCGGTTAACTCATCATGTAAACGCATTTGCCCCTAGGGGTAAAATTTGCCCACGTGGGTAAAATACCCCTGCTCAAGGTAATATATATTTGCCCCTAGGGGTATTTTACCCCTAGGGGTATATTTCGTTATGTAAACGCAACTTTTAATTTACCCATATGAGTAAATTTTATAAATATGTTTGGAATGCCTTAAAATACCTGTTTACAATATTTATTCTGAATACATTTTATTTGTGTATTTACTTGATGTCTACAAGTATATTTGTACCTTCTCTATCATAAATTAACGTTTGCAAGTTATGATCAGAAGTGATCAATTTGACATGGATCGTATTATGCTAACAGTTTGAATACTGATTCAAGGCAAATATGATTTATATTATTTCATAAAAATGGTCTCGTTCCTTATTTTCTGAGAAACTATATGTACTACCAATTTGTCGTCTGTTAATTTTGCCCAGAGAGCGGTAAAGGTTAATGACTGAACAAAAATACATCACCAGACTACAGAAATGTCATATGTAAATAATGGTACCAGTTCAGACTGTATATCTGTTCAACAAACTCTGCACAGTCTGATTATGGTCTTAAGGTACTCAAACACGTTATTTCAATAGTTCAATATTTGACAAACATTTGTGTACAAACGCACAAAATACTAGCGACAGAAGTGGATTACCTCGCTTGGGAAAGAGAGAGCTACTCTTAGTGCTTTTCGTACGTTTGTTCGATTTGTGCTTGTTTTGGATTTGTCGGTTTCCTCTTCCTCTTGGTGTCTGGGAAGGGCTGCAGTTTGTGATTGTGGCACTCCCTGGACTTTTCTCTTACCTTTTATGTAATGATCATGGATAGTCACTACCGATGAACAGTTACTTCATTTTTATATGTAGATTGTACAGGTAACGCCTTTACCAGACTGTGCAAATCTAAGTGCTGCCAATTGCCAAGTTTGCTAATCATATTTTAAGATCACCAGAATTCAGTTCCCCAGTAGTCTCAGTTTCAGATCCTATGCCAACATTCAACATTATCATACAGTCAGTCTGACCTAAATGACAAAAAAAAATGTCAAATACATTATCTTTATATATTATTGTTATCACTTAATTAGTGCTTGTTTCATATCTGGAGCACACAGCTGATGAGTGGAAGAATGTAAATATATTACTCCAAAAAGAAAATCAAACTTTATTATTATGTGACCAGCATACATGCAGATCTGCATGGGCAGTCTAATCAGGGTCTACACTGTTTGCAAACAGAAACATTGCAGTATAGTGACTATAGACCCTGTGAATGCACAAGCTGATCTGAGTGTACCCTGTTCACATATGGAGTTTCTATTTGGAGAGCCTCAAATGATTATGGGGTCAGCCTGATATCTATGTGCATGTACAGTATTGTGGCATAATTGCTTTCAGTAGAATATGATAAAAAAAAAGGTAAGAGAAAAGTCCAGGGAGTGCCACAATCACAAACCGCAGCCCTTCCCAGACCCCAAGAGGAAGAGGAAACCGACAAATCTAAACAAGCACAAACCGAACAAACGTACGAAAAGCACTAAGATTAGCTCTCTCTTCCCCAAGCGAGGTAATCGCAATACTAAAAGGACTGAAAAATACAAGAACAAAATGACACACGGAAAGACATACAACAAATCGCCTCGTAGAATAAACCACAAAGCAACAAAGAGTAAGACAAACACCGGGACCACCGCCTTAGAACCCTGCCCAACATTTTGGATACAACAGTAAACCAGGGAACGATGGAACATATATTACTAACTAGCAAATAATTTTGTTTTTCTTTCATCCAAAACTTTCATCGGAAATTTTTTCAATATTCATTTTTGATAATGCAGATTAACGCTAAGCACTGGGTAAAATTGTCAGCAGATGACATTTTGAAATAATTTCATTTTTTTCTCAGGATACAAGATTTGATATCTCATGCAAAGTGTCTCCAATGGAGACAATTTGCATGAAATGTCAAATCCAGTTCTCTGGGAAAAATAAGAAAAATACTATCCATTTATTATCTGCTAATTTTTCTCAGAGAGTGGTAAAGGTTAAAGAAACAATATTGCAATTATAGATAAGCTTTAAAATAAATAATAATAAAAAAAAAAGCTATCATTTGCCCCTTCTTCCTAAAACACATATAAACGCAACCGTTTACCCACGAGGGTATTTGACAAGGAGGGGCAAACATTTACCCCTAGGGATAAATATACACCTAGGGGTAAACTTAATGCATGTTAACGGGGCTTAAGACAGCTTGTATGGAAGTGGTTCAGTCTTTTGGCATTCCGTTGGTAAACTGTCCAAGTTTCGCATGCGTATAATAGTGTTGGCAGCACCACCTATCTGTATACGTTCAGCTTTGTGTCAAGTCTGATTCCACTTCGATCCCAAATACTTCCACGTAGCCGGCCAAATGCTGCACTAGCTTTGGCAATTCTAGCATTGACTTCATCATCAATGTGCATAACTCTAGACAATGTGCTTCCAAGGTAGGTGAACTTGTCTATCACTTGCAGTCTTTGACCTTTCACTGTGATGGTAGGCCCCTTGTAAGGCTTTCCAGGTGCTGGCTGATATACTACCTCAGTCTTTTTTATGCTGATTGTGAGATCATAGCTGTCACATGAATCAGATACTTGATCCACACCTTTTTAGCATTTTCTCTACTGTTGGAGCACCCTTTGCCATGTCATCAGCAAAGAGGAACTCATCTTGCACCTCTGTCTGCACCTTGGATTTAGCTTGCAATCTTTTTAGGTTGAATAGTTTCCCATCAAAGCGATACCTAATAGGTATACCATTGTCACCATCCTGGAAAGCATCTGTAAGCATGGCAGAAAACATCATGCTGAAAAGTGTTGAAGCAAGTATACAGCCTTGCTTAACTCCATTCGTCACAGGGAATGGATCAGAAAACTCACCATCATTTTGGACATCATGGAACTGCTGTACCTTTGCTATGAATTTGGCAGGACAGTCAAACTTTGCCATAATTTTCCAAAGTCCCTCGCGACTGACTGTGTCAAATGCTTTGGTAAGGTCGACAAAGGTCATGTAGAGGTCCACATTCTGTTCCTGGCATTTTCTTGAAGCTGTCGTGCTGTAAAGATCATGTCTATTGTTCCTCTGTCTTTCCTCACTGGCTTCCTGGTAGGATTCCTGACTGTTCAGGGTGTTTATTCAATCGATTCAGTAGAACCCTAGCAAGGAACTTCCAAGCAGTTGACAATAAAGAGATGCCTCGATGATTGCCACAGACTTGAGGATTCCCTTTCCTTTTGAATAGGTAGATAATTGTTGCATCCTTGAATTCTTGAGAGATGGCTTCTTTTCTCCACATAATGTGAAATAACTATGTCAGTTTCCCTGCAACTGGAGGACCTCCTGCTTTGTAGATCTCTGCAGGAGCCTGCCAAATGACAGGAGTTTTATTGCTTTCACTGTTTCAGGGACGGTTGGGAGCTCATCAAGCAACGGATTACATTCCACCTGTGGTAGTCTGTTGATAGCTTCATCATTGATAGATGATAGCCGATTAAGGACACCATCAAAGTGTTCAGCCCATCTTTTCAAGATAGCTTCTTTGTCAGTCAGAAGACTAGTTCTATCTGCATTAAGGAGTGGGTTGGTTCCTGAGCTCTGGGGACCATATATTGTCTTGAGTGCATCAAAGAACTTCTTCATATCTTTTCTGTCTGCAAAGGACTGTATTTCATCAGCCTTTTTGCTCAGCCAGGACTCTTGCATGTCTCTGAGCCTAGTCTGTACTGTCTTGCATATGTTAGATACTGAGCTGGTATTTCTGAGTTAAGCATTTTTGGTGTTTATCTTCAAGGAGTCCCTGGATTTCTTTGTCATTCTCATCAAACCAGTCTTGGTGTTTGCGAGATACTGGTCCTAGGGAATGCATTGCTAAAGAGAGAACGGTGTGTATTATATGTAAAATGGCTGGCATGCAAAGTTACAAATAAGACAAATGGGATCTATGGAGGGCAAAGTTACAAATGTCATAAAGATGTCTGCCCTACTCATATTACATTTAATTTTCTCAACATAGGTATCATAATCACCTTTCATCAGGTTAACAAGCTTATGCAATGAAGATTCCATCAAAGCCCATTTTTTTAAAGTAAAACTGGCTTTATTAGTTGCATTTACCAATTTTGTTATTTCTGTTCTAAAGCTAGTACGGTAAGTGTACGTGCGCGTCACACTGCGATAAAGTTGTTTTGTTTTTTTTTTGTTGTTTTTTTTTTTTGTTTTTTTTTTTTGTTTGTTTGTTTTTAATTTCCATATCTCAACAGTCACGTAACAGAAAACATTCATATTTGGAGCATGTGTATATAAGAGGGTCTTCTCCGATTCTATAAGAATGGACCCTGAGCTCAAAAAAAGGTAAGAGAAAAGTCCAGAGAGTGCCACAATCACAAACCGCAGCCCTTCCCAGACACCAAGAGGAAGAGGAAACCAACAAATCCAAACAAGCACAAATCGAACAAACGTACGAAAAGCACTAAGATTAGCTCTCTCTTCGCCAAGCGAGGTAATCGCAATACTAAAAGGACTGAAAAACACAAGAACAAAATGACACATGATAAGACATACAACAAATCGCCTCGTAGAATAAACCACAAAGCAACAAAGAGTAAGACTAACACCGGGACCACCGCCTTAGAACTGTCAGTTGAGTAAACCACCGGGGGGTTTAAAGCACTTTTACAGCTAGCTAACTTCACCCTGGGTCCCGATGCTACTCTTAATACAGAAATACATAAAAATTCGGTTCGCATAAAAGCTCCCAACTCAGTCAATGCATCAAAGCGAAAACATAAAAATCAAATTAATCACTATAATAAACAAAGACGAGTACTCATGGCTAATTCTACAGTATGCCAGAGTAAATGAAAACCAATAGTTGAACCACAGCGGGCCAAGCCAAAGACATATCGTCAAGCCCCAACCCACTGGTTAAAGTTTTACGAAGAGGCCGTCATTGAGTCAGAGGCCCGAACCGCCGTCGTGCAATTAAAGAGTGAAGCATAGCCATCAACAATGATTGGGTTGACAACTAGGCATGCAGTCTGCCGCATAATATCCAGGCTATAGCCAATTCTTTTATAACGGTTAATAAGTTTTCTGAATTGCTCCGAAAAGTTAGATTTACCTACAATTTTTCTAAATCTGTACACTAAGTCACAGTAAAATTCTGGTTCCGATATACCTTGTTGCAGAAGTGTTTTCAGACTGACGCTATATTTTTCTAACAAGGCACTGTGTCTGCGATAAAATTTCGAAAACGCCTTACGAAGTTAAAATAACGATAGCCCTGCCTAAGAAGTTTGGCAGTAAGGGCTTTATTACGGTAGTTAAAGTCATTAAGATTTAATGAAGCTCTGGCGAATATAATAAGTTGACATATATATATTACCCATGTGAGGTATGCCGGGGGACGTCGCCATCCAGAAAAAGGAAATTGACTATATAAAAATCAAAATCGTCCCGTTTATCATAAATTTTGGTGGAAACTGTACCATTAGATATACATAGATTCAAATCCAAAAAAGGTGCCTCGGTATCGGATGAATTTGCTCTATTTAACTGGAGTTCTGTAGGGTATATCCGGTCCACCATTTGGTCAAAGTAAATATTGTCAATATTTAATAAATCATCAAGGTATCTTGAAGTTGAATTGAAAGCCTCAATTATGTTAGCCTGATTTTCACGTGAGAGAGACTTCATGAAATCTCTCTCATAACAAAAAAGAAACAAATCTGCAACAAGAGGAGCACAATTAGTTCCCATCGGAATACCAATAGTTTGCTTATAAAGTTTAGTTCCAAATCTAATAAAAATAGTATCCAAAAGATAAACAAGGGCATCACAGACTTTTTGACACGACCATAAATTGTGATTATTGATACATCAGAAGTGGAAAAAGCACATTCTTCGTTGCAAGCCAAATATTGGGTATTCTCCCGAATAAATGTTCGGTTAATTAAATAAATAAGTTTATCTTTTATAAGATGATGAGGTAACGTAATATACAGAGTAGAAAAATCATATGTAGACAATTTAGATGCCTGAAAGGTTTTAGATTTAAATTTATTGAGAACATCATTGGAATTTTTAATTGACCAAAAATAGTTAATTCCGTCCCTTTCGTAAATAGCATCATAGTATCTAATCCAATGGTTTTTAACAGCAGTAAGACATGAAGTTAGCAGTTTGGACAAAACAGTAGTCGTACATGAACTAGAATTAGCAATTAAACGTGCTTTATAAGGTCGTTTATGAAGTTTCGGTAACTAATATAACGTAGGAAGTCTGTCTTGTTTTTTCTTGTCAGTAGAAATCCGTTCATATGTTTTGGTACTACCAAGTTCTTGTATTAGAGTATTGATATAATAACGTCGTCACACAACAACAGCATTATTAGCAGCTTTATCAGCTGGAGCCAAAACATACTTCCTATGAAATTCTTGGATACCTTGTTTCAAATATCGAAAAGATAATTTAGGCTTAGGAGGGAGAAGATCAAGGTTATTAGAGTAAAATAACACACGTTCATCAATGATCTTAAAAATCTTTAATTTCCAATTATTTAAAGCATTAAACATGCTCTCGTTTACACCAACGCGTACAATAATCATTTAAAGCACAGGCAATTGTTTCCCGACATTATTGAAATCAATGTGGGCTGGGAATCTATATTTAGGTCCTTTTGAAATAACTGAACGGATTCGTGAATCAGTTATAATCTTCAAGTTACCGGTGACAATATGACCCGCTGGTTGATAACACAATTTAGAATCTTTACAATCTCAAGAATCAGGGGAACTAGTTTCAATATCAAGATCAGAAACTAATTTATTGAAATTAAGTATAGTATTACGGATAGGGTTGTTATATTTATAACAAATAATAGGAGATTCCGTGTTTCGAAATATAAAGGTATAGCAGATATAACATTATTATCTCGAAATATACTAGGTAAATCTATGAATTCAATACCTTTATTAATGAATGGAATTTTGATGAAGTGTCTAATATGGTTAATTTCAGAATCAATATAAGGACGAAGAGCACGTTGAGTATAACATCTAGTAAGAAGAGCTGCTTCATACAAATCATGTTTTCTATCATAAAATTTATTCGCCTCATCATCTAACTTACGTAATGAAGAAATAGACAGTGAAGCTAGTTTAGAAAGCATTTGATGACGTCCAGAATTTAAGAGAATATTTAAATCAAAAAGAGATAAAACAGTTTTATGTTTTCGTTTATAACTGCCATTTTTGCGCTTACCATGGGATCGTTTATTATGTTTTTTAATATCTAAAAGGGAAAAGTCATCGAAATCCGGCATTTTAGAAATATTTCCTTCGTGTTAAATATTATCATTAAATTCAAGTGGAAAAGGGGTTTGTAAACGTTTAATCCATTTAAGTTAAAGTTCATGTCTTAAAATATTTTTGAATCTTTCGGTAGAATTGGACTTGTGTATAATTTTTTCAACAGGTTGAACCAACATACTGCATTCCTCAGCCTCCTTCGCTGCAAGTGAGAACATTTATAACATCCTCTGATTTTCAGTCTAAATCAGGGTTGTTTACAACTTAAAAAATTGTCTGTGATTAACTGAGGAAATTATAGTTGACTGACAAATTAAATGATTGCAGCAGGTGCAACTCTTGGCATTGCACTTAGAAATATTAGGGTACATACTGTTCCTTTTATACGGATTCTTATATTTTAGAAGTATAGGAGATTTAATTGGAGAAAGTCTAATTCTAAGGTGATTACTGAAAATATTATAATTGGAAGCGCCATATAAATTTATAGATGATACAGAGTGAAGTTTCTAAGGCGAAACGTTAACAGTGGGTAACAAAGTTTTAAATCTAGCAGTAGAACGGGGAATCTGTAAAGAAGAAGCAGAATGTAGCCTAATAGGAGAAATTGTTATTTCTAATCTATTAGTGATACTCATATAGTTGTATAGGAAGTAATATCATTAGATAAAAAGCAGTATTCGCAACGGCTATTATAGGCAGTAAGTAGCGATGCAAGCAGGTGGTAGGGACTAGAGGTCAAAATCTGGGACACTTCTGTAAAGTGCTCTTATGCTGCAGTTAAGTTTTTAAATGCTTATATCTTGATAGTCAGTCGTCAAAAAAGCGCTCATATTTAGAACATGTGTATGTACATGCAATCTTCATTCAGATGCATGGTCACCTTTATTTTATAAATAAACTAAAAGGGTTCTTCAGGTGCAAGGTCCATCTTTGTTGTTGCCATGATAATTTTACATAGTGCTGTGCCCAGTCGTGTTCACATTTGCATAGCTGTTTTCAGTGACCGGTCGGTTTTTCTGTCAGTTTGAGTTTGACAGGTTGCAGGCATTAATTGCAAGAACCATACATTGAGCATAATAATACATTTCAAACAACATGAATCCTCTCCAGATTAAAAAAAAATACAGTACAGTCCCCGTGTGTTCTTTATTTTGCACGCTCATGTGGTTTGCACGCTCTGGTTTTTAGTGAGTGTTTTTTTGTTGTTGTTTTTTTTCCACGAGAAATTTGTCGGCATTATATACCTGATAAAAATACAGTACAGTCCACTCGCGCTTTTTAGTGTTTCCACGTGAAATGGTTTGGCTTTATATATTTGTCAGATTTATGTCCAGTTTATTCTCATTTCATTCAAAAAATTTAATAAAGCTTAATAAAGCATACATTAAGCAATCACATTGTTATTCTTTTTTACCTGTTAAATTGAAAATTTATTAAACTTTAGTATACCCTTGTCCCATATCTCTAAGTAAACATGAACAAAATTTGCGCCGGTACTTAGACGTTTACGTCTAAATATTTCGTCTTGTATATTTTTATTACTGCTACGTTTTCCATGCTCGAACTGTTTTTCAATAATTAATCGGTAACACACACACACTATTTACAATCCGATTCATGCACTTTTTTTTTAATTTTATTGTAAATAATCTCAAAGGAATAATGAATCTTTTAAATGAAACTAATGCAACAAAGAAAGTGAAAATGGCAAATTCGATTCCAATGAAAACATTCATGAACGGTAATGTAATTTACAACAATGCCCATGTCTCCTACGATACCTCTTCTCAAATTATTTCAAATGGGTTCATTTGTCTAAACACGTATAGAATCACAAAGCAACCCAACCCAATCAAAGTGCGGTGAGCGCCTACATCTTCAGGCGGTACCCGAAAGCAGCCGCCGCCGTGAATGCAAACCAATTCTGAGACATAATAATATACCGAAAGCAAAGAAAATATATAAGAAGAGAAAACATACGTAAAGGCAACATATACTAGGCAAGCAGAATTCGCGAGACTAAGATAATTTTCATGTAGATAGTTTATATGGTGTGGTAATTTAGCTTTATAAAATAGTCTCTCTTGAACTGAATTAAATTGCTTCAACAGAAAATGATGCCTGGAAAATGCTGATTATTGTGCAGTCTGCAGGTTCGAAAGCTGTTCTTTAATTAGCAGTATTATCTGTTTGTATTATATAATGTTCTATTTGTGTTGTAAGTGTTATTTGGTTTTCATGGTTGAAAACTGGTAATTACACTGCAATTGATAATAATATGTGCTTTATACTTATACTTAACATTGCCATTGTAAAGTTGGACTGTATTTTCTATACACTGGTTACAATTTCTAATAGGTACCAAGTTTTACCTAAGAAATCGGTTTAGCGACCCAAGTACCATGTTTGTTTTGATCTCAAATAATAGGTTTCCTGACCCCTCTAGCTCTTGGGTCGGGTTATAAAGTATGTAGATATACACTGAATTAAGTTCTTTCAATATTCAATATTGTTGGGCTATAGAGGAAACGTAATCTGAAATCATACCATTTTTATTTTCATTAATGTAAATAAATTCCATTCAATACACATTACTTTTTCTTTCGTATTTCTCAGACAAGCTCAAAAGAAGAGCCCGTAGGCAGGTTTGCTCTTGTCCGTCTGTTCGTCTGTCTGTCTGTAGGACAGTATTTGTTCGATCATCCGCACAACACTAGTGTCCGTGTGTAGCCGTTTATCAGGGCTATTGATCTGCCCGGGGATGCTGATTGTGGCTGAACAGATAAATACTAATAGGCTAAAACTTGTATAAAGGATACGTTCGCTGTTTTGACTGAATAAAAAGTTTAGTATACTATTTCAGGACATTTTAAAACTTAAGTTGTTTACAAATATATATAGTTACAGAGCTAACCAATTCCTTTCCTATTGACTGGGGGCTCATTCCTTTACAATTAGGGATCTCGCCCCGTTACAAACAAAATAAAAATAAAACATAGAATAAAATAATAATGATTTAAATGCTGACTCTGTTTTATGTAGTCTGTTCATGAGCAGTTATTAATTTGCACTGTTTACACTGCGAAATTTCAACATAAACATCGCCTTGGAACGGCCACTAACGGATGGAGCTTAAAATTGATTTATTGATTTTACAAGCGTTCAACCATTTTATAGTTTTAAGTGTTTAATGATCTAATATATATATATATATATATATATATATATATATATATATATATATATATATATATATATATAGAGAGAGAGAGAGAGAGAGAGAGAGAGAGAGAGAGAGAGAGAGAGAGAGAGAGAGACCTGTCCTTTTGTGTGTCATTCTATCCATCTGTTTGTTCATCACACATTTTGTGCTCCTAGAGTCCCCAACATCTTTTATCGGATACTTCTGAAATTTTGAAGACTTTCTATATATATATATATATATATATATATATAGAGAGAGAGAGAGAGAGAGAGAGAGAGAGAGAGAGAGAGAGAGAGAGAGGATGTGCTACACCAACTATCATTATTGCGTTCTGATTCATTTTGGCTTGATGTATTTATCATAAACCTAAATACGAAAATATAGGTTGTCTTGAACTACGCAGTTCATATATTATAATTTACACGTATGCATGCAACATATGCTTCTAAATAACATTATAGTAAATATGAATGTTGTTTATAGATTTGAACAAATCGGAAGTAAATATGCACATGGACTTTTAAATTTTCATGTAACGAAACGTTTCACAGAGTAATGACTATGTTAATGGCAATGCAAAACCTGGCTGGTAGTATTATAGCCTGTTGTAATACAGTTCCAGGTCATTATTTCAATGTCCACTTAATAACCGTTACATTTGATCATAGACTAGATATTCTTTCAGTTGTGTATGGGCTACATGCTAGTATCGTTTCAGTCTAGTAAATATGTCCAGAAAGTACCCCAGTCACAGAAAGTAGTATATTAACAACACAATCTGGAAGAAAATAAGCTAAGACGGACAGCATACACAACACAAATCGCTGAACAGTAAAACAGTAAACCAGTACGCTCCCTCGTCACATTTGAGGCGATCACTTCGCCAGACAACCTAACAAATACATCAATAAGACAAGACAAACACAAAAAGAAAAGCCTAGCAACGTACAGTTACAAGTGAAGTAGTAAAAATTACCTCACAGGTGGCGCAGGGACGTTAAATCTTTTTTTGCTTCTTTTATTTTTTTTTTTTTTTTTTTTTTTTTTTTTTTTTTTCTGGTGCCAAATGTGTACCCTAGGTCCAAATGCTCTAAGAATACAAAATACGTCTTGCGCTATCAAAGGATCTGCTTAACACAATTAGTGATATTGCAGTCGAAACAACAACATGTGAATAGACTTAAATATCTTTGATACAACAAGGATGAGTTTAACCATAGAGAGACCGATCATAAAAGTAAAAGTTTACACCAACCATCGAATATTATGTGCTCTAAAAATAAAGCGATACTTCAAACGAAAACAAAAATACTAATCCAATATTATTAATTGTAGGGAACAGAGAAGATAAAGGTATCGCCGCATGGCAAGTTTCAAAGGGAACCGAAGATTCCATTGTCCTTGACCCAGAATTGTACGATGAAGGTTATGTAGTATCCTTTGTTGTCAAAGCCACTGCAAAAACAGAAGTTGATAAAATATGTACCATTTATGCCATATCGAAAGCTTTACAAAGGAAACAAAGAACAGCATCATAATGAATCGACAAGTAAATTTAATGAAACGTTTTAATTACATGTTATACGTTGTAAATGTACTATGCCTCTGCACTGCAAACAGTCATAATCTAAAAAAGTATATAATTAAATATAATATATTTACTGTTAGAAGGGGTATTACGAAGCCAATGGACAAATTGCATCATATTCTCTGTTCAAGACAGTTTCTCGTAATGCTGCAAAGAGTACTTAGAAAGTTTATTGTATAAAATACTAGGTTTCTTGGGCTCTCATGTTTTATTTTTTTGTTCTTTGAAATATCTGATTTGATGTTTTGATTAGCAAAATGAACAAGTACGGCATTTTGGTTTACTTACATATTAAATATACTGCTTCAAACCTAATAAATATTTTAAAAGGAATGTCCCTTGAGAGCACTGAACATATGCACAATACTGTCAACAGCTAACGTGTCAATATTTCTGGACCAGACTATCTAGTTTAGGCCAGTTCGAAATAAAAGTATCTTTTGTTCTCCATGACAGGAACCTTCCAATTATACCCAATTGGTACTTTTCATATGCATTCACTTTCATATCAAAAGTGTCATAACTGAAGTTAGAGTTTTAATGTCAGCAGAGTGACAGTATAATACACTCGTCAATATCTTTTCGTCGTCATTTCAAGCAAGTCTAGCATCATTTCCATCGCTAACTGTCAGTTTTAATACATATACATTGGACAGAGACAAGTCGCTAGGAATCTACATCATGAAAGAAAGTAATTAAGTGAACTCATGAACTGATACAATGGTAAACTGATTTGGTACTTTTCAAATGTATTCACACTCATACACATCTAAAATGTCATAACTGAAGTTAGAGTTTTAATGTCAGCAGTGACAGTATAATACACTCGTCAATATCTTTTCGTCGTCATTTCAAGCAAGTCTAGCATCATTTCCATCGCTGACTGTCACTTTTAATACATATGCATTGGACAGAGACAAGTCGCTAGGAACCTACATCATGAAAGAAAGTAAATAAGTGAACTCAGGAACTGATACAAACTGATACAATGGTAAACTGATACATCATGCCCTGTCTGTAGTTATACATCCTGTTACCCTGAATAGACAAACAAAATATTCATAATAATGTGACGAAATATACATATAAACAGATGGTAGCGTTAATGATATATGAAATGAACATATATTGATTAACTGATAGTACGTATCTATTCTAAGAGGTATGAAAGAAAACTCAGATACCTTAAAAGGTAGGAACACATTCATGAAAACATAAATAACAGACACGTTTTTCATCTAATTTGCAACACTGAAAACGCCTCCTTGTAAAGTAAATAAGAGAACTCAGAAAATGATACAGTCAGATCAACATCAATACCCCTAACATCCAAGGGAAGACAAACAAATATAATAAAGCAGACACAAAAAGAACAGATGGCAAGCAGACATGGCAATTCTTTCCCAAAAAGGTGGGAACCCAAATCTAATTGAATTTATAAAGTTTGTTCTTTGTGCCTTCAAACCGGACGGATACTCCAAACAACAAATTGATTGTAATAAACTTGTCAACAGGGATGTCGTTTGGTATACATTTGCAACTTCAATATATTTTTTTTTATTGCGTTAGGATAGAAGATGGGTGTATGCGACAGCATGTGTTGTTTGCTTTCTAAATGTGCAGCGATATAATAATTACAAATAGTAGAATGTAATCTAGGCCGCAATCTGCTCTAGTCAAATATCAAATATATGTGTTAAATTGATGTTTATCCATTTGCTTTTGTAGCCATGTGGAAATCGTCTAGTATAATACAAGTTTCATTGCTTAACAGTAAAATAAGAGATAATAAAATAAGAGATCCATTTCAGACGACACGCTGGTGCACTTTAATAGAAATAAAAGTCAAAAAGGATTGCCTGTTGAAGGTAGTTTTCATGAGCAAAAACTTAAAGCTGATTCTTTTGTTGTTTTGTTTTTTTTGTTGTTTTTTTTTGTCATAGATGTAGGTATATGTTTTGCAATGTGTAAGCAGATGCACCGATATTTTATAGTGTGTATTTATTTTGTACAAATAACACAAGCAATCTCTCGCCCGTCAACGTACGGTGGACACGGCAGCGACGCCGAACCGCAATTAGCTTCAACAAAATATAGAAGGCGGCCGTCCTGGTCTCTAGAGTTACCCTGTATGACTTCAGGATCGGCATCAACACAAGTATAATCAGTCGACCTCTTGTGTGCATGGTGTCCAGCCTTTAAGTATCCATAATATTCATTAGTCCAACCATTGTAACAGTCAGTGCGACCTGAAATTATATCAAAGACAGCATGATAATTCTACACAACGTCAAATGGCTATTGCTGCAGAAGAATAAAACATCCAGAGTATTCTATTAAAGCCTATGTTGACCTAAACCTCCAGGCTGTCCTGCTTCCTGACATAATATAGCAAATGTCGTTTATTTATATTTTTTCTGACAAAAGTACTTTTACTTAAGATAGCTCTTACTAAACAATCCTATTTTGAATGCATCTTAAATCAGTAAATAGCCTTTGACAATATCTAAACATTTAAAAGTAGAACCCCGAGAATAGTTACAAACATAAAACATAGACCTTCCAAGGCACCAGATACGTGATAGCTGACATGAAACGATAAAGCACAAGAGCACTTGAAACGAATATGAACTTCATAAATACTGTATAACTTCAATGGCTCGAACACGGATGGCTCGTTTACCGTGGATGATTCGAACTCGTTTTTCAGTCCCTACAAACTTCTTCCAATAGCTCAAGAAAACAAATATTTAGGGATTTTTTCTTATTTTATCATGGAATTGTATGTTGTGTGTACTCATTAGAATCGCCTCATCGAGTCGATTCTAATGAGTACACTCAACATACAATCATTGTGTAAAAACTCGAAAAGAGTTCCCTAAATTATCGCTATTTGCTTCCCGAACTGGTGCCATGATAAACCCTCAGTGGCTCGAACTACCCATGTCTCGAAAAAATTTCCATGGCCCCAAAGATGTGCGAGCCATTGAGGTTCGACTGTAGCAACACATTAAAATGGTTAATGAATGAAACCTGGGTTTATGAGAACTCAGCCGTCATCTTATCTCCTAACATAGCCTTCAAGCATGAACAATCAAAACTATCAAAAGAATGGATAAGGGTTGGTGTTAAAAGTGTAAAAGTGCTGAAAAAGTGCTTTAAACCCCCGCTCCCCCGCACCGCCCCCCTCCCCCCCCCCCCCCCCCCGGTGGTTTACTCAACTGACCGTTCTAAGGCGGTGGTCCCGGTGTTAGTCTTACTCTTTGTTGTTTTGTGGTTTATTCTACAAGGCGATGTGTTGTATGTCTTTCCATGTGTCATTTTGTTCTTGTGTTTTTCAGTCCTTTTAGTATTGCGATTACCTCGCTTGGGGAAGAGAGAGCTAATCCTAGTGCTTTTCGTACGTTTGTCGATTTGTGCTTGTTTGGATTTGTCGGTTTCCTCTTCCTCTTGGAGTCTGGGAAGGGCTGCGGTTTGTGATTGTGGCACTCCCTGGACTTTTCTCTTACCTTTTTTTAAGTTATTGTATCGCATCCTGATCATTGCGTTCATTTCTATTTGAAAGAAAAAAATAACGAGACAGCGCGTCATTGATATTAAGTATCGTACCTGGTATCCTCAGCACCGATACTCGTCCGATGGACTGACAAACTACACATGGTACATTCTGATCATGAAAATTTTTTCCGAAGATTTCCTGCGACATGCCACTGACTTCATACTCTACTCCGTAAACAAAAGAATGCCCAAGATAAGCATCGTCATACTTGGCCCATGTTGGCTCACTCGGCAGACAAAGGAGCTCCGTGGAACCCCCGCTGTGGCTGTAATGTTCCCCGGCGGCAAATCCTACAATTAAGTAATTGACGAAAATGATGTGCATAAGTGTATATTGTGTATTTTGTTCTTTCAAAACAACTCAAACAAAAACAAATTATATCATATAACTTAAAGCGATTCTAGGAAAAACAGACTTCTTTATTCAGCTGAAAACAAAAGCTGCATTTAGTTGCCGTTTGAAACAAAAAAGAACACACAGGAAACGGAAACCAGAGTCTAAGTTCATTAAGCCTCTTCATAAACAGCGCGGTAGTTTACGGGGCTGTATACAATCTCTAGCACCCAATTAAGCAATACATGTACTCGACTTTCAAAGCAACTAGAATGGGGTCGACAATCATAAAGGAAAGAAAAATATAATATAACCTATGGTGAAGTACATGGAGACGTTTTAATGGTCGCCACATATGCTTTGAACTAATAAAAATCTAAAAGGTTGCCTTTGAAAATGTGAAAAAAACTCAGATGTAAACGAAATAAGGAAACTAGGTTTTATCAAGATCCAGTCTCCTACTATACAGCACCGTAGTTGCGAGGCTGCATACATAGCCTAGTTTTGAGTTTTAAAAAAAGGTATTGTGAACACGCGTAAAAAGTAAAATGTCATACCTAGGCGATATCCTGTTTGTAAGAATAGGCTCAATGCGAAAGCCATAAAAATAAATCTGCAAAAAAAACGGCTTTTATAGGGACGCTATAGTGTTCGGCTGTCATTTAGGTGGCCCGGTTTCATTCTCAGACACAAGAAAGATGCTTATATTGTTTTCACCTGATTATTTGGCGCCTAACATAAATAACCCCGTATGAAGTATGAAGAGCTTCTTAGCCAGACAGGCTTGGTGGCCAGGTTTTGGGTTGTTATTTGAATTGAGATTTATAGCAACGCGCTTGAGAGTTGTTCTGTCAAGGACGCGATTCCAGGAAGCGACAATGGCGATTAGATTGTTTTCATTGTTACATGGTTATTGTACCTGTACCATTGCATCGTGTGTTTTATCGGAGCCTCGGGAAGAATGGCTTCGGCATTGTGGCCTCTTCTTTGCAGTTTCATATATATTTCTCCGATAAGCATTGTGGAAGTATTTGCTTTCAATTGGACTTTATAAAAGTTGAGAACAAATTTCTTATAACAGGATGAAAATTACTCTCCCGTTATTACTGAGATACTACCAATGACACGGATAACGTATGCATACATTCCCTTAGCACTAGCTTATGCGCAACTTGATTTTCCAAGATACGAAAATATATTCTGTAATTCCAAAAAAAAAAAAAAATTAAAATGAAAAAAAAAAAAAAAAAAAAAAAAAAAAATTCATGACTATGACCAGGAAAGGGCAGATTTTTTATATGTCCGGCACTGGATGCTTAAAACAAATTGCACTGCACTAAAGTCAAAAGAAACCTACAAAAGTTGTCATTGAAGTTAGAGGCCCAAATGGGCAAAAATCGCTCACCTGGATTAAGCTGATCATGGTGGTTTTATTCTTTCAAGGATGCCTCTCTTGCGGCTGTCTTTGATATCAGAACCAATCAATTTTACCAATTCTGAATCTCCAGGTTGCCACCTTGCATTCCACCATTTTAAACTCAATCAAACTCACTGTTTGGGAGTAGATCTTGTTTGAAGATGTTAAAGATGGCCAAAAGGGCGGCAATCTTAGATATCAGAACAGAAAACTTTGGCAATTCTGAATCTCTATGTCGCTCAATGCCACGACCAAGTTTCGGCTCAATCGGACATACCGTTTTGGAGATGTCGTTTGAAGAATTTCAAAATGGTGCCAAGGCTGCCATGCTGGCTATTGGAACAAGATGATTTTAATAATTCTGAATCTCCATTTGGCCCAGATGCCTCACACCTAGTTTCAGCTCAGTCTGTCTTATGGCTCAAGAGGACATGTCCTTTTGAATTTTATTTACATGACCACCATGGCGCCCATCTTGGATATCGGAACGGAAATATTTTAGAAAGTCTGAATCTCCATGTCCCCCTAATCCCTCACACCAAGTTCCAATTTAATCTGCCTTATCGTTCGGGAGAAGATGTCATTTGAAGATTTTGAAGATTGCCGCCGTAGCGGCTATGTAGGATATTGAAATGAAACGATTTCAGCCATTTAGAATCTCCATGTCAGGCCAGTGCGTTCAAGCAAGTTTTAGCTAGAAATGACACCGCTCATAACCAGATGTGGTTTGAAGATTTTCAAGATGGCCGCCGTAGCTGCCATCTTGGATATCGGAACGAAACGATTCTAGCAATTGTGAATCTCCAAGTCTCCTACATGCCTCCCACCAAAGTTCAGCTTAATCAGACTTATCGTTCGGGAGAAGATGTCGTTTAAAGAATTTCAAGACGGCTGCCATGACGGCCATCTGGGATCGGAACGAAACGACTTTAGTAATTCCGAATTTTTATGTCGCCCCATTACCTCCCTCCACATTTCAGTTCTATCCGACTTACCGTTCAGGAGGAGATGATGAAAATGTGAAAAAAATTAGCGACGGACAGACGGACTGACGACGGGCGGACGGACGACGGACAACAGGCCACGGCATCAGCTGATCTGGAGCAAAGCTCTAAGTGAGTTATTAAAGAAATACATATAAGAAACAAACGGAATCTAGGATTTATTGCGCCTCTTTATATGATACTAATGTATGTCGAAGTGCAGTGTACTTCCTCTAGATCCGGCTTAAATGGGATTCGATTTTCCAAGATACCAAATCGGGTTCGATGATTTCAAGGAAACTAAACATACAACAGCACGGTAATGTATCACGTGGAGACTTTTTACTTGAATTTTTACTGCCACAAGCACCCATGTACTGATACGAACATTTAGGTAGTGATATCATGCAAGTATTGATACTAACACTGAGCTACTAAGATGCATTCGTATAGTGATACCTGCATCTATGAACCGATGTCACCATTTATGCGCTTATACGAAAATTGAAGCACTTATTTACTGATATCAAATTTTATGTACTGATACTAGGACTTATGTACTGTTGCCAGCACTAATGTACTGTTATCATCACATTGCACTGATACCAGAATTTATGTATTGATGTATGCACTGACCCTAGCACTAATGCTATGATAATGGTATTTATGTACTGATACCAGCTATTATGAACTAATATCAGCACTGATCTACTAATACCGGCACTTACATACTGATACCAGAACTAATACCAGCACTTATGTACTGACACCAGCATTTGTGTTATCGTACAAGCATTTATGAATAGATACCTGGAATTATGTACTATACTGATACCAGCATTGATGTACTGCTGCCGGATTGGTTGTACTGATACCAGAACTTGGGCATTGATACTGGGGCTGACATTGATAACAGTCCTGTTGTACTGAAGCCAACATTTATATACATATTTCGGCATTGATGCACTGATGCCGACACATATATATTGATACCAGCAGAGATGCACTAATACGAGTACTGATGTGAAAATACCAGCACTTGAGTACTGAGCTGGTGACACCAATCGGGGTCTGATAGTCCACCAACACTGGCATTGAAACCTACAAATGTAACCAAACAAATTTAATGTGCTGATCACATGCACGTTTCTGAATTCATTTGCATTGCCAGCTCTAGACTCATACGTTTGAAAGTTAAACTTATATTGGGCCCATTGTGGAGTCTTTGAAAATGGAGTTCTGCTCATGTATACGCTAGAGGGCGTAAGCAGTGTTGCAAACTTCATTACTGCTTATGAAGGGTCTCAATAAAACCGAGACTCCCATTTTCTTATCTGTAGTGTGTTCTTTGTTTCCAAAGGCAATCTTTTTGACGTTTATTTTACTACACTGCAGCTGGTATTAGTGCCGTGTGGCGGCGGTAGAACGTCTCCCCGTACTTTACCATAGTGCAGATTATATTTCATTTCCTTTGGGATCATTGGGCCCATTGTGGAGTCTTTGAAAATGGAGTTCTGTTCATGTATACGCTAGAGGGCGTAAGCAGTTTTGCAAACTTCATTACTGCTTATGAAGGGTCTCAATAAAACCGAGACTCCCATTTTCTTATCTGTAGTGTGTTCTTTGTTTCCAGAGGCAATCTTTTTGACGTTTATTATAAAAACAGTCATATAAACTGTACAGTAACGTCTGTCTCTTGAGAATAAATATTGAAATGACACCGGGGTTAAATTCGTACTAATACTAGTGCTATGAAAATAATGCATTTCTAACCCCGACGTACTGAGTAATCAATATTTAAAGTATACATTCATTACTGTCAATATGTTCAATAATGAGAACTACAGATTTATGCGTGAATTAAAAAGAAATATTCCTTGCTTTGTTGATGCAGTACACAAGTCACAAGTTACGGACACAACCTGTTTAGACTAAATGCTTCAGTAGAATACAGACTTATAGTTTAAATATATCAGCGACGTCAAGACGAAATATCTTCGATCATTTGTGAAATGTTCAGGTGCAGACCATCTTGTACAGTGTGTTCTATATTTAAGTAGTCTTTAAGTGGATAGAATAGATGCTTAGAACTGCACAAATGCATAGTGTGGTGTCAATATGTCTCGAAAACGCATCTACGCTTTGTGTTTATCATATTTGAAGAGCAACTTACCATCATATACTTTCTCTGTTCCATTTATATCAGGGCATATTGTTCTTCCCCATCGAACATACGTGGCACCAGAGCCTGTGAGAAGAAATTTACAGTCATGAAAACAAATAGTTGCGATTTGTGTGCATTAAATTATATTTAAAACAACCCATTTCTTTCACTTTTTTCCCCTGAAGTAAGACATTAATACAAGCATACAAAACAAATGTAAAATCGAATATCTTTTTTTTTCTCTTTTGATGTTTTCGTAAGTCTGTGTTTTCGTTTTTATTATAACGTTTTACTCTGATGCGTGACGTGGAACATGCAACTATATGAAGAGGAAACGCATTACAATCAAGGGTGATGATACGCGACATCAATCCGGGATAGGAGGAGGGGGTGGGTTAAACCTCCTACAATCCTACAATCATTTTTGATGCCTTTTCCGTAGAGATATTGTTATTTCTTTCTCTTCGTGATTTCGTTCTCTGTTTTATGTTGAGCCACTTGGTGTTGTCATTTCATGCCATTCACCTCTTATCTAGTGACCTTTTATAGCAATGTAAATTACATGTAGTTAGTAAGTGAATTAGTTAGTTATTGCTAAGGTAGTTAGTTATTTATTGTTTATTGTATATGTTTAGTTTTTGCAGGATTATTTCAGTTCCACTTGTCATCTATCAAGTAGTACTCCACCTTTCAGCATCTTCTTAGGACCTGGTAAATCCAACTTCTCTTTCAAGTACTTCAGCGTGTCTGATATTTCTTGTGTCAATGCTCCGTCTGTTTTGAGTACTTTAGACCCAAGAAAACTTTGCAATAAACCCATTATATCATCATGTTCATGACTCAGCATATCCAGTTTTGTCTGTAGCTTGCTGACAGTCGCCTGAATGACAATCAATAACACGTCGTAAGTTTAGAACAAATAAACTCTTATAAATGTTACCCTCTTAAAGTGCTTGTTATTCTTAAAATGATATACTCTAGTATTACTCCTTATATTTAAAACTGTGTTATACAGTTACTTAACATTATTTTAAACATTTTGATTGTATTTCTTAGTCTAACGTTGGCTTCAAAACCTTTCTTCAGCAATGCATACTTTAAACACTCAGGAGAGTTGTTGGTCAATTAGATCTCTCACACCCATTCGAAACGTATATCAGTTGAAGCAGGCTAAAAAAATATCGAGGGTTGAGCGCAAGACTATAGTAACTCAAACATATTTTTGAAACCCTTGTTTAGGGGCAACTTGGACCCCTTTGTAAACAATGCAAATTTAGGTGCCATTGCTCATACGAGCAATGGCACCTAAATTTTCATTGTTTACAGAAAGAAATGTTGTAATCTTCATAACGCCTTCATGGTGAGGAGATTAGGTTTGGGGAAAAACAACCATCTGACTTACGCTAGTCTTGCGCTCAACCCTCGATATAAAGTGTTAAACAGGAAAGGTCACAATGATGAAACGCTGCCTTTCCGAGACACCGAAAGAAGACGACAAGAAGAACAATGACAACATCCCGAGGGTTGAGCGCAAGACTAGCGTAAGTCAGATGGTTGTTTTTCCCCAAACCTAATCTCCTCACCATGAAGGTGTTATGAAGATTACAACATTTCTTTCTCTCGTATGAGCAATGGCACTTAAATTTGCATTGTTTACAAAGGGGTCCAAGTTGCCCCTAAACAAGGGTGTCAAAAATATGTTTGAGTTACCATAGTCTTGCGCTCAACCCTCGATCTATACTAGTTCTTTTTTTTTTTTATCGAAACCTCTCTTTAATTCTGACACAGCTTGGTCCAATTAGCTCACCCTCAATTCTAATACAATTTCAAATTACACGCATCGATCCGCGAAGGGTATTTTAATTCATCAGAGAAGTGTAGAAAACATGCGGCAGACTACATAATATTGATTTTTATCACAATCAAGATAAACAATTTTACTTGTCCCCCTTAATTCTGCGAGCGTGGATTGGGCTGTATAGTTCATGACGTCTCGATCCTTAACCTCTTCTGGACGATTTGTGTCTCACATTACTGGACTGTGGCTATAGCCTGGGGATTTTTTTTTTTTTTTTTTTTTTGATGTCCTGATGAGTGATGAGTTCGGAAGCCCAATACACGAACTTAATAGTTATATATAGCTAATACCAGTACCAGAATTAAGGTCAAGATTTGACGCTATTGTCTGAATAAGGTCCTGGCTGTGAGTTTTCTTAACTGGGCTATCAGAATCATAACGTTCATAAGGCGTTTTTAAATTTTAATCGAAGATATTCTGAATTGTAGATAACTATAACGTTACTGCGAATTCTAACACTCCTCGCCCATATAACCAAAGGTTAAATTCAGTGATTTATTCTGCAACAAATCACTGGGCGGAGTCGCGCGACGCTATCTGGCGCCGTTTCGACGTCATTTTGACACTTTGCTGACGTCAGTCTTCGTTTCCACGACGTAAGACGGTCTAACGTTTTTTTCTCGCGTCAACAACGTAAGAAATGTATGCAAACAACACCGTTACAGACAAAACAGTTGGCGGGATTACTTTTTGCGATGACGGACAGTTGGAAGAATCTAAAGGAAACAATTACTTGTTCGTCATTTTCTATGTGTTAGAATCGAAATAGATCAGCTCTTGTGCGTGATTTGTTGAGTTGTAAATCGCCGTTTGTCGGTCAGTTGTAAATAGATAAATCACTCGCGCTCCGCGCTTATGATTTGATCTACTTTACAACTGACCTACAAACAGTGATTTACGAATATTACTCAACAAATCACTGCTATAGCTGATCTATTTGTTGTTGCACGTTGTGGCAACGTTGTGTGTGTGTGTGTGTGTGTGCTTTTGTTCATTATTTAACTATAAAAATGTTACTGCAGCAGCAGTTTTGCCCTGTTAAGCCTCTAAATTATTTAAATGATAACAAGACGTAATTTTTATCACATATGAGGTAGTTGTCCCCTATGTGGACCAAATGAATATTCGTAATTTGAAGCTGCATACGTATTAAGGGTGAGGTTTCACGCGAGTAAAGCTGGTTTATGTCCCCAGTAGTTTTTCTTAGTGGCCATGCCAAGGCGATTCCTCTGTTACTGCTCGTCTTTATTTGTGTGGCGGTGATATCCAATGTGGCATTTGTTTCGTCATTAGTTGTTCCTCGTTTCTCCTTCTTTTTGTACCTCGGGAAGGTTGTACATCGTGATTGTGGCATTTCCTGCGTATCTTGCCTTATATTTCTTTTGTATTTGCATTTTGGAACCAATTTTTAATGTTGTTTTGCCCGTTAAGTACGGTCGAGTTGAATCTGCCTTACGATAGAGGCTGTTGGTTCTAGTCCCAGTACCTGCGGAATCATTCATGCGATTGTATGATTATGCCTATCACAAATATCTGTCATGTTCTCGAATTGACTTGACCTCTTTTGGTGGAATTTGATACCTAACAGGTAAAACTTAGACTTTAAGATTGTACAAGGAAGTGAAGTAGTTGAATGAGTAGGACATACATATCTTTGAGTGGACGAATCACGTTGATCTCGGTATTACCATCACACAGTATGTGGTAGCGAACGCTCTTGATAAAAGTAATTGTAGTTGTTCTTGACCATGTTCTGTGGTCGACTCCAATAACATTGCCCCGGTAAGGAGTCACTCTATACATATATTTACCAATCAGCGCAGTTGCGCTGTTTCATCATCGAAAGTCACCCGTCGATGAGCACGGTCGATTAAAAATAAGTTTTCTGTAGGAACAAAAGAACTCATACCCATTTTTTGTTTATTATGACTTTCCCTGTGCCTTCTAAAAGCTGCTAGGTGTCGAGAAGGATTTTTCCCCATTTTCCTTCGTGATAAGTGAACAAATTCCTGTCTTTTTCTGTTTGTCATTATTTATATATTCATATTACTGTAGAATGCTGTAGGACAGGTTCTGTATGGTGAGTAGTTAAGTCTGAATATTTAGGATAAATACGAGATGCACAACATTAAATAGGCCGCACCATGCGAAAACCTGTCGAAGGGCATAAACAGACAGCGAAGGCCTCGGCGAAGGCCCAGATCAGTCTGTGCATCTGCGCAGTCTGATTAGGGCCCTGACTCTCCACTAACAGAAACATTGGACGCTTTAAAATGTGTAAATGGGGAGCAAATGCCCGAATGACTTCGCGCATGCGCGGGATGAATCTAAGTTGGAAGACACCGTTTTGCCAAAATAACAACGATGATCATTGATGGTAGAACAGATGAATAAGAATACAAACTACAATACATACCTGGTTAATGACATCTGACGGTGGAATTCCTTGAACTGTCAATAATATACGAAAACAAAACAGTAAGTCAAGCGCAAATACTATACTTTCCATTGTTTAAGTGGTTTCGTTAAGTTTCAACATACAGTAGGTCTAGAATGTGTTTCTCACACCTAGTCATCGTACTTGACCGCATCAAACAGGAAGTAAACAGGAACCAGTTGCGTTAATGAGATATAAACAGGAAAGCTGATAAAAAAACGGCGTACGTTGAGCTTTGTAAGTATAAGTCTTTAGACATAAACCATCACTCTTCAAGGCTTTGTTTACTTTCATACAAAACCACATAAATATACTATTAGAGTATTACTGTGATTTAATTAACCCATCTATGTCCAGCGTTCCATAAAAGGGTCACTGGCAAACAGCGTAGACCCAGATCAGACGTTGCAGTACATGACGTCTGCTCAGGGTGTACACTATTTGCATTAAATATAGGAGTTTCTGCAGAATATGATTTGTAATGAAAACTAACAAGCCATCCCTCATATTGGAAATGGATCGGTCCAAAGAGTTAAGATAGAAGGATCCACTCGGCGTAAATGGGTTAAAATATAATAGGACAAAATATTGTTCGTCCTCATCAAAAGTGATATACATGTTAACACACACATACACACATACGCATGCACGCGCGCGCACACGCACAGAGAGAGAGAGAGAGAGAGAGAGAGAGAGAGAGAGAGAGAGACTGAGAGAGATTATAAATTATTTTAACTTCTGAATGTTTCTGTTTTCACACTTAGACGTTCGTTTTTTTCTAATCTATATTTCCTTATTTAGTGTAGTGATATGTTCGTTATAGTAAACTACGTCCTTTTTTCATGACCCCACACAAAAACTGACTGCGGAAACTGTGTTTGTAATACCCAGAAATTGCCACACTCACGACCCACAGCCATTCCGAAGAGGAACTACCTAGGACCGGTCAGCAGAAGGAAAAAAATACAAACAAACAAAAAACTACCATTAAAAAGAAGTTTGAATTGAAAAGGGGAAAGGAGGCTATTGCCAGTCGACTGGTAATAGCCGATTTATGTTAAAATCGCTATTGCCAGTCAACTGGTAATAGCTGATTTACGTTAAAATCGCTATTGCCAGTCGACTGGCAGTAGCGATGTTTTACGTAAATCTGCTAATACCAGTCGCACTTATTAAAATATGTCGACTTGTAAGAGCCTGATAAAGATTCAGAGCCGAGAAGTTTTATGTCATCTTTTTTAACAAGCTCACTGACCGGCATATATTAAAAATAAGTACTGCACACATTGTTATTAATTTATGATTTGAATCAACATGAAAACGACATTTCTTATTCATACATATCACGTAAAGTAATTATTCATCACAAATTTTGAAACAAATCATAATCCATAGCAATATATTACCATAGGTCTGGTTCATCATTGCTGGAGTCCGTTCGTTTCCTGGCTCTCTGGAATGACTTAATCAAACAAAAATTTATCATTAGTAAAATGCAAATAAAAGCCAAACAAAACTTTATCATTAGTAAAATGCAAATAAAAGCTAACGCAACTATTTTAAAAACAAATAATTCCGAAACATCAAATATAAAAGGGTAAAATAAGATAAATAAATTACATTTCCATTTTCTCAATTAAACGTTTTGGTTTTCTAAAACTCTGGCATTTTGTAGGTGTAGAATTAGCAATAAGTACTCGTTTTTGTTTATCATAGTGATTTATTCGATTTTCATGTTTCGCTATGATGCATCGACTGAGAAGGGAACCATTACGCTAACCGAATCGTTACAAATTTCTGTATTAAGAGGAGCATCGGGACCTAGGGTAAAGTTAGTCGACTGTAAAAGTCTTTCAACCTCCCCACGCCCCACCCAGTAATTTATACTACTGGGTGTTCTAAGGTGATGGCCCCGGTGTAACTCGTACTCTGTGTAGCTTTGCGGTTGATTCTACTTGGCGATTTATATTAAATCTTGCCTTGTGTTTTGTCTTTGTGTTTTTCACTCCTTCTAACATTGCGATTACCTCGCTTGGTGAAGAAACAGCTGCTCTGTGTGCTTTATGTGCATTTGTTTGTTTTGCACGCGTTGGTTTGTGTCACTTACCTCTTCCTCTTGGTGTAAGGGATTGCCTGCGACTTGTGACACTCCCAGGAATATGTTGTTGTTGTTTTTTTTTTTTTTTTTATCATTTTTTATCTTGTGTAGCTCGAATTTGACTTGATTATTCCACGGTTATGTGATCTAAATTAAAACACGAATACTTATGTCTAGTATAAAAGAAGTAAAAAAGGTAAGAGAGAAGTCAAGAGAGTGCCACAATCGCAAGCTGCAGCCCTTCACAGACACAAAGAGGAAGAGGAAACAGACAAAACCAAACAAACGCAAATCTAACAAACATACGAAAAGCACTAAGTTTAGCTCTCTCTTCCCCAAGCGTGGTAATCGCAATGCATAAAGGACTGAAAAACATAAGAACAAAATAACACAAGATAAGATTTAAAACAAATCGCCTCATAGAATAAACCACAAAGCAACAAAGAGTAAGACTAACACCGGGACCACCACCTTAGAACAGTTAGTAGAATAAACCACCGGGTTTTTAAAGCACTTTTACAGCCAATTAACTTCACCCTAAGTCCCGATGCCACTGACACAATTTATTGTTTTCTACTTTTTTACTACTTTCTATATAGTACATATCGTCCACTCCCTCTCTGTGTGTGTGTATATATATATATATATATATATATATATATATATATATATATATATATATATATATATATATATATATATATATCCGATAAAAGATGTTGGAGACGCTAGGGGCACAAGATGTGTGATGAACACACAGACGGATAGAATAACACACAAAAGGACAGGGCTCATTTCTATAGTCTCTCCTCTTCACATCGAGTGACAAACAGGAAAAATATTTACACAGCATTAAATCATCTTAAACTGTTATTATTATTATTATTATTATTATTATTACTATTTCAAAATGGCAAAGGTTTCCATGATGTACTTATTTATTCACATGGCAATTAAGTAACTGATCTGAATGAAAAACTTACAACCACTGAGTGACACAAATGCTAGTTTGAGTCTGTTCAATCTATTCTTGCAGAAATTCGAAAAAAAAATCCTGATATTAATTAAAGTTTAATTATCTGAAAGAGTAGATGAAAGTATGTGAAGACGTGAAACTGCATGTTCATGCTGTTCTATAAAGGTTTGTATAGACAAGATAACCAATTTAATGTGCATTCATATTGAAACAAGATTAACTCGTATTTGCATGCAATGACAAATAACTAGAGATCCGTTTGAAAGCCTGTAATATATATATATAAACTAGAAAGTGTTCACAGTACACGGACGCTCCCGCTTTGGGTACCTCAATAAAACTGTGCAAACCCTGTCAAATTAGCCTACGTCAATGGCGGATGGACGTAGTTCGGAGGGAGGGGGGGGGGGGGGAATGGGTAGCGGGGGAGCGGGGTTGGGCATGTATGTACTTTCGACACATTTCTAGTTAACAAAGAATCCAAAAATTAAGAGAAATGTAAGGCCCTTTGCCTGCAAGGTCAGTAACTTTTAAGCCGTGAGACAAAGAACCTCAATTTTATGTTCTCTAGTAAGTGATTTTCAACAAAGAATCCAAAAATAATAAGAAATATAAGGCCCTTTGCCTGCCATGCCTGTAACTCTTAGACCATAGACTAAGAAACTCAGTTTTGTGCGTCCTAGTAAGTGATTTTCAACAAAGAATACAATAATGAGGAGAAATATAAGACCCTTTGCCTGCAAGGCATGTTACTCTTAAATCATAAGACTAAGAAACTCAGTTTTGTGTTCCCTAGTTAGTGATTTTCAACAAAGAATGCAAAAATCATGAAAAAATAAGGCGTGCATCCAGAGTATAAGTAAGGGAGATAACTCCAGATGGGCAGATGGCCAGACAGAGGGACGCTCAGGCACTTTTGCCTGCAAGGCCTGGAACTCTAAAACCGTAAGTCTGAGAAACTCAATTTTATGTTCTCTAGTAAATTTAAATTTAGATTTAAATGCAGCGTGGATTGCGCGTGGAGTTGCGCAATACGTGGACTGACTCTCTGTTTATTATCCTCTATGTAAAACCCGTGGAGAAATTTCCAGTTACCAGTTTGATTTCTTTGGTTAATATTTAATTATTATTTAATATAGCTGAAAGTTATCAAAAGATTTAAGGCATAATACGATTTCAAACATCAAAATCGGCTGACAATTTTTTTTTTTTCTCGGCTTTTCAGCTCTACTATCGGCTATCTCCAAAAAGCGTTATAATTTACAGTTATGAATAAGCTCATCAGAGCTAAAAATTATTACTCAAACAGTTTCGTATGAGAAGCATCGTACATATATCGAAATTTGATGTAAACGCAAACCTTATTATTATGTTCAACCCGAATATATATTTATTTTCACGGGCCTTTTTTTAGCGTAGTAACAGGCGGTACTTTGCACGTTTACTCGGGTTTTTCTGTAAATAATTTGGCAGGGGTTGAAATTTTGGTATGACTACTATGGCCTTAGGCTTGGTAAGCCAAACCCAAGCCAAAAACAATTGTTCTGACAAAAAACGTGGATACAGATTTAAATAGGTCTGTTGACTTTCTTCCAGATCCCTTTCATATATTTGTCATATATTCTATGTTCTGTTTTATACAAATAAAATACTATTTAAACACAGTCTTCTAATGCATACAGATTCTGTACGAGTAACGACAAAAAACACTTCGAATTGTTGGTATCATTTATAACAGCGGTGATGCTATCAAGTGCACGCAAAAAGTGTGTTCGGGACAGTGAAAGTAACCATCAGCCTACGCATAGAACTGCATTAAATAACTAGAGCAAGTGCCAAGAGGGTCACGAATACCCCCGGCCGGCGCCATTTTTTTAATCACAAAATAATTTAAAGTCAATAACAATGATATATGGCAAAATTAATGAGCCACATATAGTTTACAAGGTCAGTCTCTGACACTAATCTATCATCCTAATACAACTTTTCTGGAGTAAATAGTCTTCAATACATGAAGCTAATTCGCTGGACGATAGAATATAGATCATTGGCAGGTCAATCTAATGGTCACATTTATCCATTATACCCATGATGCTGTTAATCCATTTAATAATCTAGAAGATATTTAGCAAACTCACTAGACCATGAAATATAGGGCATGCTGATTTATATTTACTTTGAGGTCAAAATTTGGGTCACACCGTTATTATATGTAAATATGACATTTAGCCATCAAATAGTGCTTCAGAGATGTAGAATGGAAGAATACCCTCCCAGATATTTCCATATCAAATATGAAAAGTTTTTGATCAGTGGTTGCAGAGATATAAGTGAAGTAAAACTTTGTTATAGAAAGGGTAAACGGACGAAACCATGGACGGAAGGACGAATAAACGGAAGGTCGGACAAAAAAAAAACGGAACCATAGAAAACTATATACCCCTTCGGCATAGTTCGTATGCCGGGGGTATAAATACTGTAGCACATACTAATGTAAAGCAAATGCCTTGCTTAGATGATGTATGTGTTCGATTAGCAAAGATGCTTCCTAACTTAGTGAGTGTATCAATATAGGGATCAAACATAGTTTTTCATGCATTAACATTCACCAGGTCCCGTGGGAGGTGTTGAAAACCGAGGCCGAAGGCCGCGGTTTTCAACACCTCCCAAGGGATCTGGCGAATGTTAATGCATTAAAAAAACATGTTTGATCGCTATTATTGCATAAAACTGAAAACATTTGCTACATTTCGCGTTATCATTTGCACTATTTTGTTTCGCCTTTTCACCAATGTCTCGCGAACGTAATTTCCACGGACTATGCTCTTTCTAGGGCCGGGCAGTACACATCTCGAAATGGCAGCAAACGTGTGGCCCCGGTATGATCATATTGAAAGTTGCGTAGCCGTGCATTAATAGCGCGTGAATTGCCTTGTTAATACATGGCTTTTCGCCGGCTAATGCACGGCTGCTAATAACGTGCGACGCTGCTTTTTATGCAATAATATTTAAAAAATATATATATAAATACATAAATTACCTGATCAAACCAAGATGAGTCTCAGTATCAACAGTATATACAATGGCAGTCAGAAACAAAGGTAAAATTTAGGTCGGGACCATCATTGAGGTCCCAACTCGACTCACCGTCGTTCAACTGAAGAGAAAAACATAACTAAAAACCATGATCGAGTCAATATAATAGGCATGCTGTTTTTGGAGAAGTTCTTTCATTTTGTGAAAAATACAGTGAACCAGTGTCCAAAATGGGCCGCGAGTACAACTCATGATAAAAGCTTTAAATGACGTCTGCGAAACTACTAGGCCGATTAAGCTCAACTTGACTCAAGTTTGTGTTTGGAATCGCCATCCAAGATTCCTCGCATTAACCATGTATGGTAAAACATTTAATTAAATTCTCCGATTGAGCTCTAACTGCTTATGACTCATCTTTGGAACAAGCTTTTTTTCTTTTTTTTTTTTTTTTTTTTTTTTTTTTTTTTGAGAAACATATTGGAAACCGGAATCCAAATAGTCGCCAAGACCATATATGTTAAAAGCCGTTTTATTGCTTCTTCTGTAACACTGTTAGGCCGTGTGAGGTCAAGCTGCTTGTGAAGCCTTCCTGGGTCAAGGTCTTTCAAATGAGCGAGACAGTTTGGAAACTATCACCCAAGATGGTTATCAGGATAATAAGTGAAATGGACCTGTAAATGACTTCGCTAAACTTGCTCGGTAGACTGAGCTCAAATTTGGTATGAAACATTCTTGGGAGATCTTTAAAGTTTAAACTTTTTTTAAATATAATGGGAACCAACAACCAAGATAGCCACCATGACCATATCGTAAATCCTTTATTTATTTATTTATTTTTCTTTGAAAAGCCGACTGAGCTAAAATTAGAAACATTCTGAGAACAGGCTGTTTCAAGTTTGTGAAAATGCTAGGAACTAGATTCCAAGATGGCTATCAAGATTATTCATGATAGAACAAAAACAAAAAAAAAAACAAAAAAAAAAAAAAAGAAAACAAAAGAAAACAAAAACTTTACTCGACTGTTTTTCCAGAACTTTGTGTTCCCCTGAGCTCAAATAGCATTTTCAGATTTGCAATAGTTATATCCAAAATGGCTACCAGACCATTTAGAGTTTCTTCTTTTTTCTGCTTCTCGTAAATTGCAAGTCCATTTGAACTTAAATTGTAGTTGTAGCATCCTTTGGAAATGAGCTTTTAAACTTTCTAAAATCTGTGGGAACTGATTTCCAAGATGGCCCCTATGACCAAATTTGGTAAAACGCCTATTAAAAACCCTCCAAAACCACTAAAACAATCTGCTTGATACTATGGTTGGACTTTTGTATAGATATAGTGAATTCGGAGAGTCAATAGTATGCGGATAGACCATTTTGACTGGACAGAAACTGGAAGCTCCCATAGACTTAAACGGGCAAATTGTAAAGCGTATCCTTGGGAGAAAACCGATTTGATGATCAGCATCTAAGGTGTCCACCATGAAAACAGATGTTAAAACTAATAAAAGCGCTGTAAGAACTGCACATGCCCCGCCACTAGTCTACATCAAGCAAGTGCCATAACTCTGTCAAAAATGAAATCAAAGGAAGGTACATTAGTCTTTCCCTAAATAAAGCTGACATGAATATATGACTGAGAAGACTATTTTCAATGTTCAAAGGGCCATATCTCAAAAAGCAAGTAAAATAGAATTACAGTTCTCTTTTTCTGGTAGCAACACTTAAGAAGTTCTATGGCAGACATCATGATCTGGTCAATCCCTACAATGTGGCAGTTTTCAGAATTGTTTCTGATGTTTTTGCCAGTGACGCGCCATAAGTAGACTTCCCAAATCCCGGACATACGCTTCTACCGATATTTCCTTCGTTCAGGCCAATGGCAATGGTGGGCGAAGCTTGCTTACCAAGTAATGCTTACTATCCGCGGACGCCTGATTACACCCTTTATTCTGGGGTCCATGTCTGTTGGTCTGAACATTCTGATTCGTCATTCGTTTATGGATTTATGAGTTTGGATAATGGCTTAGGTACCATGGCCGCAACTACTTTCTGCAAATCCCCTCATGGTGCTTCACATTGGTGTAAAGTTTACAAGAATATCACAGAAACTGTTATTATTATTATTATTTTTTTTTTTTTTTTTTTCAATGTTCAAAGACCCATAACTCAAAAAGTAATTAAGCCAGACATATGGTTCGTAAGTTCTACATGTCATTTTATTTTGCTTTACATTTTCGCAAGGCTTCAGGAAAATCTCTGAAACCATTTTCAAGTTATAAAAAGAGCACAAGTATATGACAGGGATCACTATTTACAATGTCCGAAGGGTAAAAACTCTAAAAGTAGGTAATCTAGAGTTATGGTTCTTGTGTTCTGCACATCATATCATGGTGGTATACATCTGCATAAGTTTCAAGAAAACATCTCAAACGTTTTCAAGTAACAGAGCAGACACATATGTTACAGAAATCACTATTTTCAATGTTCAAAGGGCCATAACTCCAAATGTAGGTTAAGCAGAGTTAGGTTTCTTATGTTCTGCACCTCCTCTCATGATGCTTTATATCTTTGTGATTTTTTGTGAAAATATCTGGACCGCTTTCCAACTGACACGAATACATGGTGAAATTGTCATTTTCAATATCTACTATGTTCAAAGGGTAGTAACTCCAAAAGTAAGTTAACCAGAGTAAGGGTTCTTGTGTTCTGCACATTCTATTATGGTGCTTTACATTTATGAGAAATTTCATGAAAATATCTAAAACGGTTTTCAACTTACAGAGTGGACACAAGTACATGGTAGAGATTGTTATGTTCAATGTTCAAAGAAAAATACGAGTAAAGTTACGGTTCATGAGTTCTGCATGTCGTATCATAGAGCTTTAAATTTGTGTGAAGTTTCTTCAAAATATCTCAAACGGTTTCCAACTTGCAGAGCGGACACTAGTACATGGTAAAAATGGCTATTTTCACTATTTACACTGTTCAAAGGGCTGTAACTCCAAAGGTAGGTCAGCCAGAGTTATGGTTCTTATGTTCTGCATGTTGTCTCATAGTGCGTTACATTTAGGAGAGATTTCATGAAAATATCTCAAATAGTTTTCAACTTACGAGCGGACATAAGAACATGGTGGAAATGGTTATGTGCAATGCTCAAAGGGCAATAACTCCAAAAGCAGGCAAATCGGAGTTACAATTCAGGGTGTTCTGCACTTTGTCTCATGGTGTTTTATATTTGTCTGAAGTTTCGTGAAAATATCACGAACGGTATCAGAGTTATGGAGCGGACATGAGTACATGGTAGAAATTGCTATTTTCAATATTTATAATGTTCAAAGGGCTGTAACTCCAAAAGTAGGTTAACCAGAGTTATGGTTCTTATGTTCTGCACGTAACCTTATGGTGTTTTACATTTGTGTGAGATTTCATGAAAATATCTTAAACACTTTTCAACTTACAGAGCAGACAGGAGTACATGGTGGAAATGACTATATTCAATGTTCAAATGGGCAATAACTCTAAAAGTTAGCAAACCAGAGTTACGGTTCGTGTGTTCTGCACGTTGTCTTATAATGCTTTATATTTGTGTGAAATTTTCATGAAAATGTCATAAGCGGTATCAGAGTTATGGAGCGGACACGAGTATATGGGAGAAATGGCTATGTTCAATGTTCAAAGGGTAATAACTCCATAAGTAGGCAAACCAGATTTACGGTTCATGCGTTCTGCACATCGTTTCATGGTGGTTTACATTTATGTGAAGTTTAGTGAAAATATCCCAAAAGGTTTCAGAGTTATGGAACGGACACGAAATTATGAAGCGCTGACGGATGGACGGGCGGTCGGACGGACCGGACACTCAAAATTTAGGACGGTATAACATAATACCTCGCCACGTATGTGGCCGGCATAAAAAATGACATTTTCTCCAAATTCTCAAGGCTGGATGAACCCAAACTGCTATTTGAATGAAGCTTGACATAAAAGAGTCCTTGGCTGGTCCTCTATCAGGTTTACGGCTTCGTGTTCATCTGTTGTTTCAATTGATTACTATGGCAACCATTACTTTTAAAATAAGAAGTTTTAATGACACCTGTTATATAACAGGGTGTTCAATTGTTTTAAACAACATGTTTACTATGTTTCCATAAATAGCTTTATTTACTATGTTTCCAAAAATAACTTTCTAGAACAGCATGTTTACAATAACATGATGTTTACGTCCTTGATTCTGGACTGAGTTCTTTTTGGAATGTCATGGAAGATTTAGAAGTTTCTTGATTGGAACTGGAAAATAAGAGATGCTTGTAGTAAATTCTTTTTCTAGAACCTTCTTTGATATTATATAAGGAGAACAGATTTTCATCTGGGCATCTTTGTATACTTTCACTGGAAATTATTCTATACTGGATTACTTACTATTTTATTCATTCTGGACTTAAATTCTGAATTCAGGAACTTTAAATTGTGGGATCAGAAACTGATATTCAAAGGATTTGTTTTATAAATTCTCATGGATTATTTCAGAGGGACTTTGTGACATAAACTTGAAAGGTACTGTTCACTTACATTCTTTTGTTTTGAATCTTATCTTATTTTTTTGTGAATAAATATTGTTAATAATTTAAAGCTTGTTGCTGGTTTCACTTTCATTTCTTTCTCGTTACGCCTGGCTCGTAACAGAAATTGGGGGCTCGTCCGGGATCGAACATTTTCTTGAGCTAAAACAAGTTTGAGCTTTTTAAAGAAAACAAATATTGATTTTTAAAGAAAAAAAATATTTGTTTGCTATAAAACAAGTACTGACTTGTAAAAGATTTCAGTAAAGATAAAAAAAATTTATTTAATAAAAAACAAGTATTGACTTACAAAAAATATAATAATAATAAAAAAAAAAAAAAAAAAAAAAAAAAAAAAGTATTGACTTTTGAAAAATATCAGTAAATAAACTCTGATTGATAAATTTACTTGATAAAACCAGCAAAAAGCAATCATGTCATTTGACCTTCAAGCTTTTATTGCTGCGCCTTCGCAGGAGCTGTTAAATTTGGCCAAAAAGTCAGATTTGTTGGATATTGCTGCTCACTATGAATTGACTAACGTCAACAAGTCCATGTTAAAACAGGAAATAAAAAATGTTTTGGTCCAATTTTTGGTTGATAAGGAATTACTAGATTCTTCTGCTTTGTCTCTTGTTCTCATTACACATACAGGTTTGCAAATGCGAGAACTTGAAATTCAGAAGCAAATTGAGTTAGAAAAATTAAGATTAGAGCAGGAAAAACTTAAAATTGAACAAGAAAGACAAATGCAGAAAGAAAGAATGGAAATGGAAGAAAAAGAAAGAGAGAGACAATTTAATTTAAGAATGAAAGAACTAGAAATGCAAAATATGACAGTAAAACGGCAACCTTTAGAGTCTGGCTCTCATTTTGATGTTACCAAACACATTAGATTAGTTCCTCCATTTCAGGAAAAAGAGGTTGACAAATATTTTCTTCATTTTGAAAAAGTAGCAGAAAATTTAAAGTGGCCAAAGGAGCATTGGACCTTGCTTTTGCAAAGTGTTATAATTGGGAAGGCTCGAGAAATTTATACTCAGCTGACTGTCGAGCAGAGCTCCAGTTATGATACTGTAAAGGAATTAATTCTTAAGGCTTATGAGTTGGTCCCTGAGGCTTACAGGCAAAAATTTAGGAACAGTAAGAAAGAAAATGAGCAGACCCATGTAGAATTTGCTAGAACTAAAGAACAGTTATTTGATAGGTGGTGCTCTTCGAAGAAAATTGGCTCTGATCATGAAAAACTTAGGCAGCTCATGCTTGTAGAAGAGTTCAAAAGGTGCATAAATTCAGACATTAAGTCCTTTTTAGATGAGAAACAGGTTGAAACTTTGGAAGCTGCAGCTCGACTTGCAGATGATTATGCTTTAACACATAAAGTTTCCTTTATAAATAAGTCAAATCCCTCTAGAAGACCTTTTTTCCCACATTCAGGATCCAAACATAGTCCTAGTAATCCACCTGGTAGTCATAGCCAAACAATTACTCCCAGACCCAAACCTTCTGGTGAAAATAAAGATCAAAATCCCTTATCTCAACCAATTTGCAATTATTGCAAAAGGACAGGTCATATTATATCTGAATGTTTACATTTGAAAAGAAAGAAAGAAAAACAAGAGGGGCTTAAACCTACAGGCCTTACCTCTTTACGGTCAAAACCACAGTCATGTGTTAAGGAGGAAGATCCTATCCAGACCAAAAGGCCTGAGACTGATTCTGTTATGGAGATTTATGAACCATTCTTATCAGATGGTTTTGTGTCACTAAATAGTGACTATGCCCAATCTACCCCAATTAAAATCTTACGAGATACCGGAGCTTCTCAATCCCTTATTTTAGCAGATACTCTGCCTTTTTCTGAGAAGACTTCTTCTGGGACAAGTGTCCTTATTCAGGGTGTAGAGTGTGGATTTGTTAATGTTCCTCTTCATAACATTTATTTATCCTCAGACTTGGTAACTGGTTTAGTGGTTGTCGGTATTCGACCTTCTTTACCTTTTAAAGGTGTTCACTTACTGTTAGGCAATGACTTAGCAGGAGATAAGGTTGTGGTAAATCCACTTTTGACTACTATACCTTGTCTTGATCAGCCACCTGATCCCATTGAGCAGGAAATCCCTGATCTGTACCCATCTTGTGCTGTTACAAGGGCCATGGCAAAGAAAGCAAAACAGAATGATGGGGAAATTGATTTAACTGATACCTTTTTGGGTCAGTCTTTTACAGACGAGATTATAAATTCTCTTTCACCCAGCCTGTCTGGCAAGCAGACAGACTTAAGTGACAAGTCAGAGTCCAGTCATTACTCTTCAGTATTAAATGACCAAGGTCAAGGTCATGACTTGGTGTCAAGGTCACAACTTTGTAAGGAACAGCATAATGATCCTGAAATTTTGCCTTTGCTTGAAAGGGCTTTAGATGAGAAAGAAATAGATCAAGTCCCAGTCTGTTTTTATGTCAAAAATGACATTTTAATGAGAAAATGGCGTCCTCCTGATGTCTCAGCAGAAGACGAGTGGACTGTTAACCACCAAATAGTGGTTCCAAGGGTTTATCGCCCTGAAATTTTGAACTTGGCCCATGAGACTCCCATGTCAGGTCATTTAGGTGTAAACAAGACCTATCACAAAATTCTTAACCATTTTTACTGGCCAGGGTTAAAATCTGACGTTTCTCAGTTTTGTAAATCTTGCCATACTTGTCAGATGGTAGGAAAACCCAACCAGACAATACCAAGAGCTCATTTACAGCCCATACCTGCTTTTGATGAACCTTTTAGCAGAATAATTATTGACTGTGTTGGTCCCTTGCCTAAAACCAAGTCAGGCCATGAGTATCTTCTCACTATAATGTGTGCTTCTACACGTTTCCCAGAAGCCATTCCACTTCGGAATATTAAAACAAAGAATATTGTTAAGGCTTTGGTAAAGTTTTTCACATTTGTAGGCCTTCCAAAGTCTGTTCAGTCGGATCAGGGCTCAAATTTCATGTCAGGAATTTTTCAACAGGTCATGCATGAGTTGGGAATTACTCAATTTAAATCATCACCTTACCATCCTGAAAGTCAAGGTGCCCTTGAAAGATTTCATCAGACACTGAAAAATATGATCAGGTCATACTGCTTTGACACTGAAAAAGATTGGGATGAAGGCATTCATTTGTTGTTGTTTGCCGTTAGAGAATCTGTTCAGGAATCTCTTGGTTTCAGCCCATTTGAGCTGGTATTTGGCCACACTGTGCGTGGACCTTTGAAACTTTTGAAAGAAAAATTTCTCTCAGTTGATGACAGTTCTCTGAACTTACTTCAGTATGTATCAGATTTTAAAGACAGACTGTCTAGAGCTTGTGAGGCTGCTCGGACCAATCTTAAGTTAGCACAAAGGAAAATGAAACGCTGGTATGATGAAAATGCAAAAGAAAGAAAATTCATGCCTGGAGATAGGGTACTTGCTCTTTTGCCTATTCCTGGCAAACCTTTGCAAGCCAGATATTACGGCCCTTACACTGTAGATAAACAGATTAGTGATGTAAATTACATTGTTAACACTCCTGGGAGACGCAAACAAAAACAGTTATGTCATGTTAACATGCTTAAACAATACATAGATAGGGATAGCTCTTCTGTTACACCAATTAGTGTTGTTAGTTCAGTCCCTCAGGAACAAAGTGAAATGAACTCTGAAGACATGAACTTCATCAAATCTGATCCTGCTTCATCAAAACTTCAGAATTCTGACATTCTAAAGGATCTCGACCAGAAACTTTCACACCTAGATCCAGTCCAAAGAAAAGAACTGAAACAGTTAATTTATCAATATGAACACTTATTTCCGGACATTCCTACAAGGACTGACAAAATTTATCATGATGTGAATGTTGAGGACTCACAACCTGTCAAACAACATCCATATAGAATGAACCCAACAAAACAAAAATATCTTAAGGAGGAAATTCAGTATTTGCTGGACAACGATTTCATTGAACCAAGTCAAAGTGAATGGAGTTCACCTTGCATTCTTGTGCAAAAACCTGATGGAACATATCGGATGTGCACCGATTACAGGAAGGTCAATAATTTGAGTAAAACAGACACTTTTCCCATACCAAGAATGGATGACTGCATTGACAAAATTGGAAATTCAAAATATATAACTAAATTTGATCTTCTGAAAGGATTTTGGCAAATTCCTCTCACAGAAAGAGCTAAAGAGATCTCAGCATTTGTTACTCCTGATGGATTATATCACTATAAAGTAATGCCTTTCGGAATGAAAAACTCTCCAGCAACATTTCAACGCTTAATCAACACCATAATAGCTGGAATCGAGCATTGCGATGCTTACATCGATGATGCCATCATATACAGTGATGAATGGAATCACCATCTTGGAATTATCAAAGCATTCTTTGATAAACTAAGTGAATCAAAATTGACAATAAACCTTGCTAAAAGTGAATTCTGTCATGCAACTTTAACATTTCTAGGACATGTTGTGGGTCATGGTCAGGTTAAACCTATAGAGGCTAAAGTTGAAGCTATTTCAAATTTTCCGGTGCCCACATGCAAAAGACAACTGATGAGGTTTCTTGGTATGGCCGGTTATTACAGAAAATTCTGTAATAATTTTTCTGTCATTGCTGAGCCACTGACTAATTTACTTAGTAAAAGAATGAGGTTTAAGTGGACCAGTGATTGTCAGAATGCCTTTGATAAACTGAAAGCCATACTGAGAGGTGAGCCAGTTCTCTTGGCACCAAATTTTAATAAAGAATTCAAGTTAGCAGTAGATGCGAGTGATGTTGGTGCAGGTGGTGTATTACTGCAAGAGGATGACAATGGTGTGGATCATCCAGTTTGTTACTTTTCCAAAAAGTTTAACAAACATCAAAAGAATTATTCTACAGTAGAGAAAGAATGTTTGTCTCTCATTCTTGCTCTTCAACATTTTGAAGTTTATCTGACTTCTTCGTCCTCACCTATTGTTGTTTTCAGTGATCACAATCCACTGACTTTCATCCATAAGATGAAAAACAAGAATCAGAGGTTGCTCAGATGGAGCCTGTTGTTACAGGAATACAATCTTGACATCAGGCATATCAGGGGAAAAGATAATATTATTCCTGATGCCTTGTCCAGAGCATGATGTCTTGATCTGTGGTGTCCTGTAACTTGCTGTATATAAGATAATAATTGCCTTTATCAGTATTTTATTTTATGATAATTTTATGGCAAAAGAAAGCTTTATTACATAAATCTTTCTTTTCCCTGAAGAGGGGAAGTGTTATATAACAGGGTGTTCAATTGTTTTAAACAACATGTTTACTATGTTTCCATAAATAGCTTTATTTACTATGTTTCCAAAAATAACTTTCTAGAACAGCATGTTTACAATAACATGATGTTTACGTCCTTGATTCTGGACTGAGTTCTTTTTGGAATGTCATGGAAGATTTAGAAGTTTCTTGATTGGAACTGGAAAATAAGAGATGCTTGTAGTAAATTCTTTTTCTAGAACCTTCTTTGATATTATATAAGGAGAACAGATTTTCATCTGGGCATCTTTGTATACTTTCACTGGAAATTATTCTATACTGGATTACTTACTATTTTATTCATTCTGGACTTAAATTCTGAATTCAGGAACTTTAAATTGTGGGATCAGAAACTGATATTCAAAGGATTTGTTTTATAAATTCTCATGGATTATTTCAGAGGGACTTTGTGACATAAACTTGAAAGGTACTGTTCACTTACATTCTTTTGTTTTGAATCTTATCTTATTTTTTTGTGAATAAATATTGTTAATAATTTAAAGCTTGTTGCTGGTTTCACTTTCATTTCTTTCTCGTTACGCCTGGCTCGTAACACACCACTGAAGAAAAGTCCGAATGGAAAGCGTTAAAATAATGTAGGAATGTTATTTACTTAGCCCTTTATGAGTTTTTATTATTATTTATTATTATTATTATTATTATTATTATTATTATTATTATTATTATTTCATGGCTTCACTGGTTTGGTAATAAATATTTCCTGTAGACATATAATGGCAGAAGGGTACAATGCATTCTGATATCTGATGAAAACATTTACAGTAAATTTTGCACCTTGTTCTTTAGATGTTCCTCTGAAAAGATTTTGTTTCATGCCATTCCATCCGGCTGCTTGGTTATCATGGCAATGTAAGTTTAAAAATGGGTAAATATATATGTCATTTCCTCTAAAAGGACTAATTACATTATATTAATATAATGCAGGCATGTTCCTTCGGGTGGTCTGCCAAATATGTATGCTTGATTTCTGCGGCCCAGTAGTCGTTATTTCTCACTGATTTGCATAAATGTGAAAATGCTGAATGGGTCTCTATTATGTTCTCTGAGTGCATCGTCTTTTCATTTGTTGCCATGCCAAACCTGTCATTTAAGGAAATTGTTATATGGCATCCTTAAAGCTACTATAGTGAACATGTTATGTCTGTTTTACTCATCTGAGCGAGTTGAGGCACTTACCCAGCTGACATTCTGCTGAAATTTATATCGGACTCCTATTGGGCTGATAACGTTCCCATATAGATTTAAATAGAATGTCAGCTTGGTATGCATTTTAATCTTCCGTCATGATCCAGTATGAAGGAAAACAGATGTGATACGCATATTGTTTATTTTATTTTAACATCCCAATGATTTCATGTGTATAAAATATGATTGAGACAGACCGTCACGGTCTGAAGATGATTTGGTGTTTTACGTCCCTTTCAACATTATTTATGTTATATCGAGACAATGGAAGAATGACAATGAAAGGCTCTGTGCAACGAAGTGTTGTAAAGTCATGAGTTGAATTCCGGCTCCAGCAGGATTCGAACCCAGGACCTTGTGGCGCTAACTACTCGGCTTTCCGGGCGCTTCAAAGTCTGAATAACTAGCTATCACATTGCATAAATGTGAACAAAATACGGTAATTCAATCATCGTAAGACAGAGAGTTTGGATAAGAGCGTAGTTTGTATAAGGGCGTAGGATGTGAATTGGTGCATCAAGGATTGGCCATTTACTAAGTGACATATAATTCAATATCGGTGTTTATGTTTGTTCGTTTATTTGCTTAGGTTTCAATCTCACATTTTTAACCTTTATCTCTTGACTAAGTCAAAAGATGACAAACTGGCGATATTCTTCTTTTTTTCCCCGAGAAAATAGGCTCTGACAGTTCATGCAGTTCATGCAAAAGTGTTTCCTTTAAGCCTTTTTTCTGGGTAAAACAAGAAAAATATTTTAAAATGTTGATTGCTTAAATTTTTACCCAGCATTTATAGCATTAAATCAGGGTCAAAATGACATAACTTGAAAATTAACAAAATCAAAAACAGCGATAAATTTGACTTGACGGTAATGATTTAGTCCAAGAGTTACATATGTAGAACGTTAGCTACTAGTAAATTTATGCACTTACAATCGGTATAAACCAATAAATAGCTAAGACCTAGACCAGCTGCTGAGACCAACCTGTGCGTCCGTCATCACGAAAACATACCTACAGTCGAACATCGACAGCTCGAACACCGATGGCTCGTTTACCATGGCTAATTCGAACTCGTTTTTGAGTCCCTACGAAATTCTTCCGATAGCTCAAGAAAACAAATATTTAAGGAAATGTTCTTATTTTATCGTGAAATTGTGTGTACTCATTAGAATCACCTATTCGAGGCGATTCTAATGAGTACACTCAACATACAATCACTGTGTAGAAAATCGAAAAGATTTCCCTAAATTATCGCTATTTGCTTCCTGAACTGGTGCCATGATTAACCATCAGTGGCTCGAACTACCCATATCTCGAACGAATTTCCATGGTCCCAAAGATGTTCGAGCCATTGAGGTTCGACTGTATATAATTTTGACCCCCTAAAACCCCATTTTATATAGTAAAACTGCTGTTAACAGGGGTATATATTATTTTTACTTATTTCTGCTCAAAAACATAGATTGTGGGTACTCGTTAGAACCGCCTCAGCTCTTTAGAACTTGAGGCAGTTCTAACGAGTACCCACAATCTGCGTTTTCCGCAGAAAAATGAAAATATCAGAATTTTTTATCTGAAAAATTTCATTTTTTGAGGGTGAAATTTTCAGTATATTTCAATAGGCGTGTTTTCGTAATGCCAGGAAGTCTGGCTGTGGTCATGTTAGCTCATCAGGACAAAAAGGACTCTTTAAGGGCGTATGTGGGTCGCTCCTTTCAACAGTATGTGAAGTCATATCGAGACGATGGAAGGGTGATAATGAAAGACTCTGTGCAATGAATAATGAAGCGCCGTGTAGTCATGAGCTGAATTCGGCCTCCAGCGAGATTCGAACTGAGGACCTTGTGATCCAAAACCAGGAGCGCTTAGCACTCGTCACCCGGAAGATTCTTCCGAGCAGTGCGATTAACCCGTAAAGCGCTTAGCAAAATTGTACATCACGAAAACATGCCTATTTACTTTTGACCCCCTTGAACCCCACTTTTATAAATTAAAACTGTGGTTTATAGGGATATACATTACTTTTGCTCAAAAATATCGATTGTGGGTACTTGTTAGAGCCGCCTCGCCGAGGCGGTTCTAACGAGTACCCACAATCTATGTTTTGAGCAGAAATATGAAAATATCTGAGTTCTTTTTTTTCTGAAATTGCAGTTTTTTCGAGGTGATTTTTTCTATATATTTGAATAGGCGTGTTTTCGTAATGAGCAAACAACATTCTATTTTTTATCATTTAAAAGAAAATAAGACTGGGCATTTCATGTGAATCCATTCACATGAAATACCAAGTCTTAATTTAAAAAAAAGAAAAAAATAAATGCAAAACAAAATAAAACGAACTCTTGTCTGTTGCAAATGTGATAAGGCTTTAAGGGCTAGGATTTATGAGGACAGAAAGCAGCCTAGATGAACCTACGCAACTGCACTGGCTAATCAGAGTTAATTATCCTCTTACAGAACCATTGGAAACTGTCGACGTTTTCAACGAATAGCTGAGCTCATGATCAGACTGTGCGGATGTCTAGGTTAGTATGGACCTTCGCTGTTCGGAAAGTCTTAGGATTTTTTTACACCCGGGGCTCAAGTATGTTGCAATCACTGTAGAACCTGGTTGGTTAGATTCTTTTTTATCACACAATATGAGAAAACGTTGGTTTCTCCACTCCCGCAGCTTGTCAGAGAATAATACTAAAAGGGCCATAGCCTGAGAAAACATACTTTCTAACATGTGCGCCCAACAAAGACAAATCAACCTGCGCTTCCGCGCAGTCTGATCATAGTCTTCGTTGTCCGCATGAAAAAACTCTACATCCTTGGCGATCCAAAATGTGCTCAGTACAGATTCTGATCAGACGGTGCGAAAGTGCAGGCTGCTCTAAATCTTCGCTGGGCATGCATGATGGAAGGTATGTTTACTGACGTCGCGGCCCATCAAAATGAGCTGCTCTTTGAGAGAATAATCCTTGAAGCAAATACCAACAATAAAGGACCAGGCGAGCATTCTGCACGTGACCTCCGCCATTTACATAGCCTATATTTATTCTAAATATAGGGACATCTTAACCCTAGTCCTGCTGAACCCGGGTGTGTTCTGCTTTTGCAAACAGTGTAGATCCAGATCAGTTGGCTTCTGGGGAAGCCAACTGATCTGGATCTACACTGTCATTCAGTATGTGAATTTGTATCAACAACATGGATCAAGTAATCTGATTGGCTGAAAATTAGAAGTGGGCACGTCATCTTAATTTATTCAGCATGACAAGGGTTAACTCCTTGCCATATTTGCCCAAAAAGTTTGTCAACTATATTTTATTCCCTGTTGATGTGTCCCAAACTGTTGGATGAATGACAAACTGCGTAGACCCATATCAGATGCTGCGGCCTATGGTGTCTGATCTGGATCTACCCTGTTTGCTGAGGCCTGTCTGTCCAAATTCTTAGGGTTAATATGACTTTCTGTGAGGACGACGAATGTTGCGATCAGACTGCGATCTAAGCATGGACACAAAGTTTAAACAACATCGTTTCGACATTGACTCAACATCAGGGGACGTTGGATCAATGTTGAAACTACACGTTTGTTGTTTTAGCGTTGTGTGTCCACTGGGATGACTATAAGGCTGATCTGACATCTCAGAGTCTGGCATTCACTGTCTTTTTAGGCATCTTCTACATAGCAAGATTATATTATGAGACAGCATTTAAGACAATATATGCAAAATATTTAATATAAAATATATACAGGATGAATTGTTTTGAGAGATACATTTGTATGTACAAATATACAGTTATTTATAGGTACAAATATACACTTAACCCTTAACACTTTGCATGCTGGGTGAAAATTTCAGCAGACGACATTTTGCAATATTTTCTTATTTTTCCTGGGAAATAGGGTCCTGGAGACAATTTCCATAAAATGTCAAAACCTGTATGAAGACAATTTGCATGAAGTGTCAAATCCTATTTTCTAGGAAAAATAATATCAGTTTGTTGTCTGTTGAATCTGCCCATAGCGTGGTAGTGTTAATTAATGTGCTAACAGTAGACGACATTTTTTTTATATATTTTGTCCGATAAAATCAAAATCAGACTTGGTTTTTCATGTAAAATTGATTCAAATGAAATGCCAAGCCTTCTGAAAAGTCAAGTCTAATTTTTCTCAATAAAATAAAAGCCAAGATGCCGTCTGCTGCACATGTGGTTAACATTTTATTATGATTGTAAAGTAGCACCATATAAACTAGAGCATCTGCCCAGAGGGTCACGAATACCCCAGGCAAGCGCCATTTCTTAATTATAAAATATTTTTAAATCAATGACAATGATATCAGGCAATATCAATGGACCATGAAATATAGGTCACTGACCCACATATAGTTTACAAAGTCAATCTCTGAGTTACACTGATCTATCATCCAAAGTACAACTTTTCTCGAGAAAATTGTCTCCAAGACATGAAGCAAAATCGCTGGACCGTAAAATATAGGTCACTGACCTACATATACTTAAGAGGTCAGTCTGATGTGTCACACTGATCTAATATACCAACTTTGATGTTAATCCATTGAATAATCCAGAAGATATTAAGCAAATCAGTACACCATGAAATATATGCTGATTTATATTTACTCAGATGTCAAAGTTTGGGTCACACTGTGTCATTATCTGCAAATATGTCACTTAGGCATCAAACAGTGGGTGATATAAGACAAAATCACTGGGCTATGAAATATAGGTCACAAAGACTTTCATTTATTTTAAGGTAAAATGCTGTGCCATACTGACCCATAATCCCGAACTATGATAGTCATCCATCAAGTTGTCTTCAAGATGTAACATAAAATCACTGGACCATGAAATATATAGTTCACAGTGACTTAAATTTACTTTTAGGTCACCTATCGGATCATACTGAACCCAAATAATGATGTTCATACATGAAATAACATTCAAGATATGAGGCAAAATCACTGGACCATGAAATATAGTTCAAGGCGACCTACGTTTATTATGTGACACACAGAACCAATGTCCTGAGTATCACATTAATCCATGGAATAGTCTTCAAGATAGAAGGCAAAATCACTGGAACATAAAAATTAGGTCACAATGACCTTGACCTTATTACACTGAATATTGATGTAATAAACATGTCTAATGCCCATCCTTCTTTATTAAGAAGTTGTTTGTATAAACAAACTGCAATACACTACTTGAGGCATCCTAGGCTTTGACGTCTTGCCCTGCCCCGGGGCATGATCCAGAAGTCCATACTCCACAGATGTAGAATGTAAGAGAACCCTCCCAGGTATCCCCATACCAAATATGAATAGTTTCTGATATGTGGCTGCAGAGATGTACAAAAGACTTCGAAGTTAACTCGTTACAGCAGCTGTTAACGAACGGAATCACAGACGGAAGGAGGGACAGACGAACGGATGGACGGAACCGATGAAAACTATATACCCCTTCGGCATATTTCGTATACCGGGGGTACAAGTATTTGACATACAAGCAAATAGATCACGATTGCCTGCAATACAATGTGCTGCTGTATATTATCGTGTACAGCCAGTATAAGGTGAGCTGTTTTAGGAATTGACGAATCTTTCCAGTCTTCGATACACACACCACATTCGAAACAGTTCATTACGAAAACATGCCTATTTTAAATATACTGAAAAGTTTACAACCAAAAAATGAAAATTTTCGGCTGAAAAATTCTGATATTTTTCAAATTTCTGCTCACATAGATTGTGGGTACTCGTTAGAACCGCCTCGACGAGGCGGTTCTAATGAGTACCCACAATTTATGTTTTTGAGCAGCAATAAGAACAATTATATATACCCCTGTAAACCCCAATTTTACTGTATAAAAGTGGGGTTTAAGGGGATCAAAATTATATAGGCATGTTTTCGTGATGAATACTTTTTTTTTTATATTTGTCATAATAAAACCCTGCTTCGCCTAGTTTTTCTGCGTTCTTTATGGTCGGTGAATCAACAAAGCTTTCTAATCGGTTTGATTTTGATTGAAATATATCCATTTCGAAAACGTTATAGATTTTTTGTCGCTTGTTCAACTTAACAAGCAGTACAAAACGATTATGAAGGGACTGACGACTCTCTTGTTCTATAGACTAAAAATAACAAACCTATAAATAAGTTAAAACGATCAAACAAAAAAAAAAAAAAAAAAAAAAAAAAAAAAATGGGCGGGTGCGGAGGGGGTGTAGTTAAAGCTATTTATAGGCACCAGCCCCCTCTGAGCAAGTATAATGTTAATAACTCTAAGACGGAAAAAAAAAGGAAAATGTTTGTTTTTTCTACATTTATTCCTGGTATTTGTTTTTGTGTTTTTTGTTGTTGTTGTTGTTTTTTTTTTTTTTTTTTTTTTTTGTTTGTTTTTTTGTCTTTATACACATTATTCTAGCTGACGAGTTATATTACGCATAAGTTTTCATGCGCGATACTTCTTTATGGGAAATAATAATTATAGGCAAGATTTTATTGGTCTTATAATAAAGTACAGTGGAAGAGATATAAAGTGGAATATATAGTTTTTGGATATTTTAGTGTTATTCTGGAACAACAATGGAGTCAGAATGGGACCACGACACAACCAATGTCGGTGCCAGTACTTCTAGAGAAAATTAAACGACACCGGTAAGTTTCAATTTATTTCTTTAAATAATATAAATTTTGTTTGTGGGGTTTAACTTTTTAACGTCGCCACAACGGGGGCCTGTCTGTCCGTCCGTCTGTCTGTCGGTCCGTCCGTCTGTCTGTCTGTCTGTCCATCTGTCTATCCGCCCACCCATCTTTCTGTCTGCCGGCCAGCCCGCCCACCAGACTGTCTGTCCGTCCGTCTGACCGTCTGTCTGTCTGTCCGTCCGTCTGTCTGTCTGTCTGTCCGTCCGTCTGTATGTCTGTCTGTCCGTCTGTCTGTCCATCTGTTTATCCGCCCATCCGTCTGTCTGCCCGCCAGCCCGCCCGCCATACTGTCCGTCTGTCTGACTGTCCGTCCGTCTGTCTCATTGTCTGTCCGTCTGTCTATCCGCCCACCAGTTTGTCTGTCTGCCCGCCAGCCCGCTCGACAGACTGTCTATCTATCTGTCTGTCTGTCTTTCTGTCCGTCTGTCTGTTTGATCAGTGACATTAAGTAATGTATAGGTAGCGTTTTATTTTGTTCTATGTCATATCAGATATATACTTTTTGAGTTTTATTAATTTTTTATTTAACCTTTTTTTTATTTGTAGTTGTGGTGTCTGATGACGAAATAGACTTTGAAGCTTTGCCTGATTTAGAAAGTATAGTTGGCGATACAGACAGCCGGAGGGTGTCAACATAAGCGTGTGAAGCAAGCTGAGTCCACCAAAAAAAGGAAAGCGTCTGTTGAGGGGCCTATGGAAGACAAACGAAGAGCAAAGAAGACCAGAAAGGGGCTTTCATTAAGAAAGTTTACTTTATTTGACTCTATAATAGCCGGAGCCCTTTACTTCTGTAATGAAGTTATAGTTAAGAGACTTTCTAAACCAAAGTGGGACAGTCCTACGGATATTTGTCAATTTTTAAGTTTGGCTTGCATTATTGATATGGTGATGCCCAAAAAGGAAATATTTTGAGGAATACCCTTACGACCAAGTGCTCATAAGTAAGTTATCTTCATTTGACCACCAAAACTCTGACGTCAGTGATAGAGACCCCGTCCAGTATAATAAATTGGGGATACCATCATTGAGCATTCTGGGCTTTAACCACATTTTGTCTTTTGAGAAAGCCATGTCTCTTTCATTTTTAGAAAACTGCTCTGACTTGGACAAAATTCTAGATTATAGGTGGTCAATTCGGTTTTCACCGAAGGTGAGGACAACAATGTTTTTTTTGTTTTTTTTTTATGAATGTGTCCACCATGATTTGTCAACAAACTCTTGGATACCTGATTTAACTTCACATGAAAATCTCTTTAGACCTTGGACCTACCAAGGTCAGATAATATTAAGAAAATTGTTCAGATTTAACGTGCAGTTTGCCTCCTTTCCAGCACAGTTTCCCAGTATGCCCATTTTAAGTAAAGAGGCTTTCTCTTGTTTGACAACTGCCACCCAGTCAAGATTATATAACTACTCAGATTGTTTCGGTCGTTTGTTGATATTGCCCAAGGCCGATAGGGAATTAGCTCTTCAAACAATAGAGCAAAATCCCATTATCTATTTGTGGAGGCACCAAACGGGCGCCATCTTGCAGGGATCTAAATACGCTCCCCCCCCCCCCCCCCACCCCACCATGTCTTATGAGGATCTAACTAGACTATTCGCATTAAAAGTTCGCAATGCTTTGTTAACCTTTAACCAGTCTAGCCACAAGGGAAAACTTCTAGCTTTTATAACACTGAAACAACTGCTTGGCTTCCAATGTAGTAACTTTAGATTGTTTTGTATCTTATTTGGCTTCGAAATAACTTCTTGCGGCATATTCCAGATTGAAGGCACAAATCAAAAAGAGAGTTATGTATGTTCATAGGCGCCATCTGTGCCTTCTGTAGGAACTGGATAGAAATTGTAAATTCCAGAATGAAGTCCAATAACAAATTAATTATCAGAGTCAATTTTGCTTGTGTCTGCAGACTCCTGACGTGTTGCACGTCATGTTAAAACCTGTTTCTGGCGTTGTTGACTTTTATAAAGAAGACATTACCATGCTTGATCTGAGTTCTGGATCCCCTGACCCAGAGGCAATAAGTTGTCTGTTCGAAGAATGTCAAGGTGACCTTCGGGTTGTTATGTCCACAAGAAACTTTTTGGCTCGTCTAAAAAAGCCCCATCTGACTGAAGCAATTAAATATAGGACTATGGCAGATACAGAGACGTATAAAGAGATCTATGTCTTTATGGGCATATAAATATCTGCCCTATCGTAGAGATATCCCTGAAAGCTTTCCCCTCATAAACTGTAAAGAAGAGTTACTTAAAGACTGCAATATTCCCAAGCACATGCTGGTCAGTATGTCCTTGTTCAAGTTGAACCCCCAGTTCAAGGCCGAATATGGTGTGGCTAGCATAGACGATAACATACTACAAAAGGTGTTTCTTAAGGGGCAGGTCCAAGAAAAACTGTACTGTTTTTGCTTGTTTGTCATGCAATTCTACCAACGTAGAATAAACACTCCCAATTTTGTGAAAGACAGGCTCTGTTATTGTACAAATAACAACTTCACCCATTCACCCCCCCCCCCCCCCCCCCCCCCAGATTTACTGACGCTTGGAATGTGCCTGTTCCCAACCCCTGGCTGGATTCTTCACTTATGGTATATAATTTCTCTCAGAGTTTGGCATTATATCCAGAAATAGAAAGTGCAACAGAAGAAAATAAACACATTGCAGAAATTGTGTCTTTGCTGATAATGAAGGAAGATTCCTTTTTGGGCATCACTCCCTCTGCGTTGGGGTTGGCATCCAAACTAAGGTGGTATTTGTATCAGAAGATAAATTCTAGTAATGAGAACAAAGAGGGTCATTACAATTGTAAGATATGCTTTATCGAGCAGGCTGTTTGGTGTGCCTCCCCTTGTGATGACGTGGTTTCATGTGTAAATTGTCATTCTGTGGGTCTTACAAACAACATTAGAAACTATCTAGCCAAATGTTCTCAGTGTCGTACGGTTATTAGGAAATGGATTCGTATTTATAACTAGCCCAAATGGCGCTGTTAAAGAGGTGGCTTGTGACAATAGAAATACAGTGATAGGATTGTGGTCGTGTGTTTGTGTGTACATAGTGTAATATAGTTTGTGGCAGATTTGTTATATAAGTGTATATAATATATATGGTGTAAAATATTATAATAATGCAGACGTGGTCAATAAAAAAATGGCAGAACACTATTTAATCGTTGTTATTCAATTTTATGTCACTATCAATCATTACATAAGATCATAATCCTGGCTCCAGTGTTTGTTTATTGGTAAAACCTTATACTGGCTTTGTTCTCTTACTTACGCAGCCCCCGCCGCCCCGCCCCCCCCCCCACCCCACCCCTCCGCCCCTCCCCGGCTACTTAGACAATAAAGCCGATTAAAGTTAAAAACCAATATTGAATATTATTTTCCTTCATATGTGGGATTTAGCACTTAATATCCAACAAAAAAGAAAAAAAGCTTTGGTTCTGTAAGACATTAAAGCCGATTAAGAACAAAAAATACAGAGATTGTACTTTTTTTTGGTTATGTTGGGAACGGGCGTTGTTTTATTTTTGTTTTGTTTTTTCCCTGTTGTCTGTGTTCTGGGCCTAAGGCGGGGGTTGGGGTGGCGTACGTAAACTGGGCAGACTTTACGACCCAACATACACACGGACACGCGGACAGACAGACTAACGGACAGACGGACATACAGACAGACAGACTGACGGACATACAGACGGACATACAGACGGACATACGGTAATACCTGAATTGTCAAAAAAAAGTGTGGTTTATGAAGTAATGACAGGACGTTCATACAAAACAGAAAACTGTCCATCACGAAAACATTCCTATATAATTTTGACCCCGTTAAACCCCACTTTTATATATAAAACTTGGATTTACAGGGGTAAACATTATTTTTTCTTATTTTTGCTCAAAAACATAGATTGTGGGTACTCGTTAGAACCGCCTCGCCGAGGCGGTTCTCACGAGTACCACAATCTATGTTTTGAGCAGAATTATGAAAAATATCATTTTTATATCTGAAAATTTTCATTTTTTGGTGGTAAAATTTTCAGTATATTTTGAATAGGCATGTTTTCGTAATATACACCCTATACTACTATCAGTTTCAGACACATCAGGAGGTAGTGAAAAAGATTTGTTCGAAATTTACGAAAGACGTGTTAATTTTTTTTTGTTACTTCCGGTTTGCTTCTCTGCAAACCGAACCCCTTCAGAAAATGGGTCCATTCTAAAACGAAACGAATTGTATTCCAATTCTTTCCGTTTAGAATAGAACCATTTTCAAAAGGGAGGCAAAATCATTTTTTTTTTTTTAAAAAAACTGACTCCCCTGAAGGTGCTTTCGTTTTCTTAAATTGTCTCAATAGTACGGGTAAATAAAGTTCCCGTGGAGCTCTAATGTAAACGATATAATGTCAACAACATTTGATGAATTATACAACAACATTTGATGAATTATACAACAACATTAACATCTTTGTGATCACTAATTCTTCCACTGCCCCCTGATTGTTTGATATGTCGTACCGCTGAAACAACAACCTTTACTATCGCCATTACTATGGCAACGGAGAGCAGTACCACAGTAAATATCGAGTTTCTTCTCCCTTCAACGTAGTTCTTGGAAACACTCCCTGCAAATGCGACCACAAGAACGATGTAGGGTGTGAATGTATATCTTGAATATCTGTCCAACAATATCAAGTCAGTGCAAACAAACACAGCTATTATAATGGTCAAAATACTGAGAGCGATAGTAGAACTATTTTCTAGTCCGATATCGTTGGCCGACCTATACAATAGGACCATATTAAAGTTCAGCATGGTTGCAATTGTACACCAGGTTGCGTAGATTCCCAAGCCGTTGTGTACCAGCCCTCGCATGAGTCCGGTATCAATCTTACGCCCTTGTTTTATTAAGGTATCTCTACCAATGTCGAGGCTTCTATATGCTAACATAAGACATGTTATCAGGGAAAGGGATGTTAACACGAGAATAGCGAAAGACAATTCCACCTGCTCGCGGTCAAAGGCAATCAGCCATCCAGCTGTAAGCACTGTGGCAACCATATATATTATCAAATATAAAGCACTTAGCAATACAGGGTGGTTGTATGCTGGACCCTGGTCAGTCTTCCGGAAAAGATTCACGCATGCGTAGATTATCCAGAGAGCCTGCCAGGTATAAATGAATCCCCAGATAGAGAAAGTCCATCCAGCCGGTGTTATCTCAAGATAGTACTTGTCCGAAAGATCACCTGTTGTTTGTGTGAATATTCCTGGAATTGAAAGACACAAATAGTATCATGTATACTGTGCCCGTATCCTACATTACCAAAATTACTATTCCAGAGGTTTTGATTGTGCTGGGGTTTAACGACACGTCAACCAGTGTGAGTCATTTTGTGTCGTCTCCCAGAGAAAGGGAGAAGAGAGATAAAAGAGATAGTAGAGGAGATGACAGAGAGGGACAGGGGAGAAAGAATAAAATAATTGAAAGTGAAGAAACTGAAGAAATAAAAACATTTCCCCTCTACCCTTAGCTCCTGCAAGGACAGCTGCATTGCCCAACTGTAAGCCAATATCAGTTGGACGCCCCAGTAACGTAAGATACAAGACACCTTTACCTCACCCAACCACACCTACTATTCCAGAGGACTTGTTAAGGAGGAGAATTTGATGATCACTGGGTTTTTATCTCGAAGTTTTCATAAGACTATTTGTGTCAAAACACCGCTGGAGCCGTGGTAAAAAGTGGACTGATTAGACACAGCGTTCCTTGTATGTCTAAAAAACACTGAAGGGGTGACAGACAGTGAAAACCCTACTCAGACGCCTCATTTTGCGGTGTCTGATCTGTGTCTTCACTGATTGCTGAGGTCTCTGTGACATTGTCCGAATACGTATGGTGAATACAATAAATAGAAACTGATTAAATTGTTTTTTTTTCACAGACTGCCAGTGTCAATGCTTACAGTGCAGACCTCAGCGACGCCTGATTCCAGATAACAGGAGGTTTCTGCATAATATGTAGCTTATTTCTCCACGAAAACATATGTTGTGGGTACTCATTTAAAAGCCTCGCCCAGGCGCTTCTAATGGGTACCATGACGTTTGTTTTTGTAGAGAAATAAGAAAAACATCAGGACCCAGTTGTTCAAAGCTAACGATGTCGTCAGTTAACGATTCGTTAAAATTTACATCGAGTGATACGCAAATATTCTGATATTTTTTGCTGAAAAAATGTGAGTAGCTTTTGCAGTGCAAAAGCTACTCACATTTTTCAGCAAAAAATATCAGAATATTGTGTATTGAATCCGCTAAAAACAGTTAACGAAATGACTCTTAACGAGCTCGTTAAACTAACGACGCTTTGAACAACTGGGCCCAGGGCTCTGTTGTTCGAAACTAACGCTATCGTAAGTTAACGTATCGTTAAATTTTGATCATTAAATATAATATCGCATATACGATAATATGTTTGCTGAACTTTTTTGAAAAAAGCTACACACAGTTTTCAGCAAAAATAACTGTGAATTAGATAATGTACTTACTAGAACAGTTAACATTTTGACCACTAACGAGCTCGTTAAGCTAACGATGTTTTTTTTTTTTTTTTTTTTTTCTTCTTCTTCTTCTTTTTTGTTTTTTTTTGGAAAAAGCGCCTTTTCTGGGGCTATGGTCTGATCTGGCTCCACAGCCACAGTTTCAAAACCTTGTCTCTCAGCTGACTTTCTTCTTGAACCCGTTTGTGTAGATATATCATACATGATATTTTTTTTTTTTTTTTTTTTTTTTTGTAAAAATTTATACAAATGAAATACTGTTTAAACCAAAACATTCGTCTCTTGCATAGTGAATACCCTGACTCTCTTGCATAGTGAATACCCTGACTGGACAGAACGGACACGCGGACTGATCAGCAATTTTACAGTTCGCATTTGTATTAAAACATACTGTAAAACGGAGCTCAATTCATTCAAAGAGAAGCACTGTGGTGCAGTGATAAAGCTTCGGAGTCAAGATCGAGAGAAAGCGGATTCAAGTGTTGTGTCCTTCAGCAAGACTTTATCCACAATGCTTAGTACTGGTTTCTACCCAGGAAAACCTGGGCGTACTTGAGGGTGTAGCAGTATACTACATGTATATATATATATATATATATATATATATATATATATATATATATATATATATATATATATATATATATATATATATATATATATATATATATATATAGGAAAAGAACGTCTTGTCACAGCAGTTCGATATATTTACTGTTATTGTCTACTTTAAAAATAGCATACATTGTAATTTTAATTACTCACCTCCACTACTCTCTGGCCGACTTGCTAGACCGTTCAGGGTTACATTAATTATGAATATTATAGGCACCAGTATCGTCAGAACGAGGAGGACAACGTTGTGACCCATCGTTATAAGGCCTCCTTAAATCTCTTTAATTATCCTGAAAATAAAAGATTATTCTGTTTAACTTTAACGCTTAGTATGTTGGGTAAAAAATTTAAGCAGACGACATTGAAATGTTTTTTTTTTTTTATTTTTTTTTTTCCATAAAACAGGATATTACGTTTCATGAAAACTGGAGACAATTTGTATGAAATATCAAATCCTGTTTTTTGGGGAAAAAATAAGAAAGACATCAATTTGTCGTCTGTTGAATTTGCCCATAAAGTAGTAAAGGTTAACTAAGACAGGTCGACCAGCTTCCCAAAATGTCCTGGCCTTGTCAATTAACCAGCCGATCTGGTCCGGAAAACAATCACAAACGACCCGGACCCTAGAATTATCTGTCATGAATTTAATAAAACGTTTCATTTTATTTATTTTTTTATTTTATTTTATTTTATTTTTTTTTTTTTTTTCTAAATTTTTTTAGTTCTTTTAGTAAGTTAATACTCTGATACCTAAAATGATCATGAAAGTGTGAGCAGAAGTCAAATATTGCCATAATATCACGAATTCTGTGGGCCTACTAATTTTCCCTGCAGCCTGACAAAAAAAAAAAAAAAATGTAATTTCACAAAAATGCTCACTTTGTCAAGAGTTATTTCCCTTGAAACTGTACCCGTTTCACTAAGCAGGATAAAATACTTACTTGTTACGTAGTAAAGACAAAAACAACTCGAACCAATTTTATTTTGTTTAGTCAATCTTGTTGTTGTTGATGATGATCATTACACGCCAATACAACACTGGCATTATCCTCTGTTTGCTTCAATCCCACTTATGGGCCGTTAATATCAAAGTTTCAGGAGGCCCTAAACACTTTTCAAGAATGTGACGTCGACAATAAATGACGTTACGGCGCCAAATACATTACAAGAACATCAGCGGGAAAATGTACATCCTATATACTGACGCACGCAATGGGAATCATGGTGTCTGTAGACGAAATTGGGAAAAATGTCAAAACAGTAAACGAAATGGGAATAGACAAAATGAGAATAAATCGTGGGAAGTACCGTCTTCTGCGATTGCACAAATATATCCCCGTATAATGGGTGGGGCTTTGACTGTCAGCAGGTCACAGCAGTCAGGGTTTTTAAAAGGAGTGTGATGGAAGAAAAGTCGTTGCCCCCAGCATTCCCAAAAGGTGAGTGGAGGGGCAGGGCAGTGGGTACAAATGCTCGGATGCATTATGGCAGTATTCTTTCTAAAATAGATGAAACGCTAAAAATATTAACGTACCTGTTTTTTGTATATCACAGAATGAAGTCGTTTGCTTGTTTGCCAATGCTGATATAATATAATTTATTTTATATCAAAAACCGCATGGTAAAACATGTGACTGTTTATATTTATCCTTATTTATATAACATATATTCACATCTGCTTTTCGGCTGCAAAGATTCAAATAATGGATTTAAAGGCATATATATATAGGTAAGTAAAAGCCGGAAACAAACCTTGCTCACACTTGAGTGCACCGCTATAATCACAATCCGGCTGGTACCCAGGTAAATGAGAACGTTTTGAGGCAGGCGCCCAGGTAAACATGAATGTTCCGAGGCAGGTGACCCGTAACTTTTAAGCATTTATATAAGATGAGCTTATATAAACGTGCTAACGTGACTAAATAATTGTTTATTGTTGTGACTTTATTTAACGAAGTGCATATGAACTTCAATCCTTCACGAACACGACCAAATAGTACATTTAATTGACCTTTACAACCCTCTGGGCTAATTCAGCAGACGACAAATTGATGACATTTTTTTTAATTTTTCCGAGAAAACGCGATATGACATTCAATGCCATTGACTCTCTACATTAGAGACAAGTTAGATGAAATGTCGCAATATCTTTTGGAAAAATTCAGAAAAAAAAAATATTTCAGTATGCCGTCTGCTGATTTTTTTACCCAGAGTGCTTAGCGTTCAGTAAAGTGGAGTTTGCCTTATAGTGGTGTTTTCTGACCGCTTTCCCCACGACAGGTGTGTGATTGTTTTTTGGGCTAGGTCAGTTGGTTGGTTGGCCAGGTCAGCACGTTCAGGGAAGCTGGGGCCGACCTTGGTCTGTTAACCGTTACCACTCTATGGCTTTATACAGCAGATGATAAATTTGACATTTCATGTTAATTGTTTCCATTGGAAAAAAAATGTCCAGGACATCAACAGGATTTGACATTTCAACGTCAAATCCCGGTTTCTGGGAAAAATAAGAAAATTGACAAATTGATGACATTTTTTCTCATTTTTCCCAGAAAAAAGGATGTGACGTTTCATGCAAATTGTCTCAATTGGACATAATTTGCATTAAATGCCAACACCTGTTTTCTGGTAAAACAGAAAAATATTTAAAAATGTCGTCTGGTGGAAAGTTTACCCAGCGTACCAAGCGTTCGAAGAAACACAAGATTGCACAACGGGCAGCACAAACACAGCCTACGAGACCTTTGTGTGATTGTTTTCACAACCTGGGCACCTTTAATACACAAACACACAACAAACAAACAATCAGAAGACTGAGATGGTAAAACACCGGGCAGTTAGATTTGCAACAAATGACAACTACAAGCGCACAGGCATTCATCACATGCCTATATAATTTTGACCCCCTTAAACCCCACTTTTATATAGTAAAACTGGGGTTTACAGGGATATAAACTATTTTTCCTATTCATGCTCAAAAACATAGATTGTGGGTACTCGTTAAAACCGCCTCGTACCGACAATATATGTTTTGAGCAGAAATATGAAAAATATCAGAGTTTTTATCTGAAAATATTCAGTTTTTGGAGGTGAAATTTTCTATTTGAATAAAAATTTCGTAATGACAATGTTGGGTAAACTCAGCTCGGACATGTAAAGGCCTAGTGCATTACTATGCATTCGACATCTTTCATAAAGTAGTGTTTTTTTTATAATTATTAATATTTATTTTTTGTCATGATTAAATGCAAAACCATTTGTCGCAATTACCTATGTACAAAAATGTTTATTCTATTTATTAGTTAAACAAATTCAAATATTTTCGCTTTTTTTTTTCGATATTAAAAGTGGCTGTAAATTATGCAGAAATCTGGTAAACTGGAGGCAGATTTTCGACAATTTCCGTTTGTTCAAATTTTCTAAAAATTTCACAGTATTGTTGCGAATTATTAATTATCAAAAATTAGCAAAGAAATTTAAAAAATACTTTCATAGATAAAAATTAAAAAAAAAAAAAAAAAATTGTAATGCAGGGGTTTATTTCAAAATAATGAGGAAAATGATGTTTTCACTAAAACCAAACTTCGGGACCCTTTTCCATGAACGTGAAATTAAAAAGGTGGTTTTGAAAGTGCGAACAATGAAAATGTTCACACTTTCAAAACAAATCCAGGGTTTACGCGACAATACCTCCAACTCTGCCTGCTTAGCACTCCTAGGAGTTTTACCAATTGGGGCTGTTCTACATAAAAATCTTCTAACCTTATTTGTTAGCATGATACGTGATAAAACCTCAACTGAGTATGAAATAGCACAGCGACAGTTGGTTATGAGAGAAGACCCTCGAGATAGTATTTTTACCTATATCAAAAGCATTTTAGAATACTATGATCTCCCTTCCGTTTTTTTTTTTTTTTTTTTACTGTTGAATAACCCTCCTACCAAAGCTGAATGGAAACGTACACTCAACCACAAAATTAACGATATGGTAAAGTCTGAATGGCAGACTGACATTGAAAGTAAATCTTCAACAAAATATGTGAATCCTAGTATTCTAAAAGTAGGTACTTGTCACCATATTTGGTCAACTATTAGAGATAATATTCATGACAGTAGGAGGGCACAGTTAAAGTGTAAATTATTAACTGGAACTTACATACTGCAATCTAATAGAGCTGCCTTCAACCAGTATTCGGTAAATTCAACTTGCAAGCTGTGGAAGTTGGCTCCAGAAACCAGACAGCATTTCATTGGAGAATGTGTTTATTTTGAAACAGAAAGGTCTGCTTACATTAATAAACTTACTTCAAGTGGCATTCTTACCTTGGAACAGTTACAACAGTTGCAGAATCCGGACTTTTTAACGTGTGTGACTCTGGACGCGTCATGTGTTATTGACTACAGTAATCTAGATCCTGAAAAGTTGGGGTCGCTGGAACTTTATACCAGAGAGTATATCAATAGGATACATATTAGGCGAGTCGTGGCATTAAAACAGATTGCAGTGAACACTTAAAGCAGCAGTGTACTGTATGTAAATACGTTAATAACAGCACATATATGTAAAGATCACCAGCCTTGAACTTTATTACGAAAACACCACCCTTTCTTTCTTTTCTTTCTCTACATACTGCCATGCGCCCTCTCGGACATTCTAGGCAGGTGTACATTGTACACTCCGGTTTGCAGGATAAAGGCCTACAAGTAACCATTTCGAATTACCGTAGGGTTCTTTAACCTGCACAGGATGTGACTTTCCCTGCACAGGGGCCTCCAGTTAACGTCCCGATCCGAAGGCGCACTGTTTTCATGTCATACCTGCAAATGACACGAATGAAAGCGTGTTTGGACACCGAAAATTCCCTTGCCTAAGCCTGGGAATTTTCGGTGTCCCAACTATACCCAATTACTTAACGTCATACAGACGTGTGCCTCGAATAAATAAGCGGGGGAGCTCTAAGAAGAAACAACAACAACAACAACAATGGCACAAATATATTCTGAATTGATTAGTGATCATAGAAATGCATCTTTAATCTAAAAACATTCTTTATGTCCAAGGCAACAGGCAAAATTCTAACAGGTGCGCGACATTGGCAGACATTTTTTATGACACACAAACAAGGGGGTGATGAAGTTGAGGGATTATTAACTGCTAAGTTTGAAGAAGAAATTAAATGAAAATAAACTTGTTTTATTTATAATATGTTATTCTTCGTTCTAGTACATTTAAAAATTAAAACTGGTCTAGCGAACATTTTTTAAATTCAGCTCAAATCCTTAGGTGCGCTGAATAGGCCGACAGCAGTGTATATCAGGCTCGGCTTTTTCGACTCGGCTCGGCAGCTCGGCCGTGGCTTTCATACCCGACCAAAATTTTGTTTTCGTCTCATGTTTTGTGTTACCCGCAACGGAAATGATTCAGACATAAACTTCCTGTGGAAAATGGAGAGCACAGGGACTCTGACGGGCCCGATTGTTTTAGCTCGCACAAGAGCGCCTGATCTTGAAAGCGTAAGAAAATTGAATTGTTGGTAAGCATTACACTTTTTTATTTGAAACAGGGCAACTTTACCGCAAATCATTGTTCAAAAAGCGACGATAACCGTTTTAGAGGATAATTCACGGTGATTGGTTTAAACATATTTATTTCCGAAATGTTTACATATACAACACATACAAAAGTACAACAATAGGATTAGAACGAAAGCATAAGAGCTTATTTAGTTCCTTTCCTAGGATGTGATCATTGTCAGAAATATGAGTATACAAGCAAATCCTGAATGGTTAGTTTCCAATGGTCCTCTTCAAGTAATAACAATTTATTAATAAATAATAATTGTGAAGTTTAACATGAAGAGATGAGCAAACATAAAATGAGAATAAGAAGAGAAAAGAGAAACAAATTACACAAGATGTAATGAAGAAAAACAGAGGGAGGGAAAGAAATGAAGAACTATGGGGCAGATTTTACGAAGACTATGAATATAGTAAGAAGTTACTGGGGACTGTGAGCGGTGCAGGACAGATCCGAGTGATGTCATCGATGTATGCTCCGAATCACTGTCACTATTTAAAGTCCATTTAGTCTGGTACAAATAATGACTGATACGAGTGTGACAGATTAACTTTCTTAAAATCTTTTCGTTCTTTGGATATACCTCTGTACTGCTTCAAAAATGGCTATATTAGCTTCATTAGGTAAATTAAGATCGCCATTGAGGATTATGTTTAGGGTGATATTGCCATGTTGTGATAGAGTATCCATTAATACCTGTCTATGATTTTGGTATAAATGGCATCTAAAAAAGAAGTGGTCTGCATTTTCTATTTCACCACATCTACAATTACAGAGAGGAGATTCTATGATGTTTTTCGAGTAAAGATCGTAGTTGAGAGAGCTGCAACCAGTTCGAAGTCTAGTATGAAGTATCTGCATGCTTCTGTTGCCTGCATAAAAGTATTTTGGAACAATTACTCTGCCCTGACTTAATTGTCTCTTAAAATCATCAACTGTATCTACAATCCTGTCAGCGCAGGGAAGATCGTTCCAATCACGAATGGCTGCAGGAAGAAAAGAATTATAATATTGATTAGTACGAGATTGTATTGTTCTTATATTATTTGCGTTACGCAAACTGTAACGGTGATTGGCGGGACTGTCATGACTGTCGGCCTGCCTGGTCATCTCAGCTGGTAGAGTACCTGACTTGAATCCGGGTCGTTTCGCCCGTGGGTCGTTTTGCCCTGAGTCGTTTCGCCCTGATTTTGGGGTGGGTCGATTCGCCCTTATGAGGTGAGTCGCCTGTGTTGTTTCGCCCATGGGTTGTTTCGCCCCAATTATATTTTTCTAAGGGAGGGACAAATGGGATGGATGTGTAAATGGACAGATGGGTAAAACAGGAAATGGGATAGATGGGTTAAATGGACAGAATGGTGCATGGTTATACAGATGAACGGATGAACTGGGTCAGTGTATTCCTTGGACTAAATCACTTGGACCATTGGACGGACAGGTCCAAGTGATTATCATTTGGACCAAATGGTCACTGGTCAACTCGGCCTGTAACCAACTCGGCCCCCAAGTCAGCTAGGCCTCAGGTCAACTCGGCCGGTTCAGCTCAGCCTGTTTTGTAGGTTACACAAACACATTATCGCAACACACTTATTTGTTCAATTATTCACTTATTAATATATACTTTAGTACTTAATTGCTGTTTGTTTGTCTTTCGGATGTTTTTTTATAACAAAATTTATTTTCTATTATCCCCGAATTGCACTAATTAGTGATGGGTCAAGCTGAGCACTTATAAGTAATAAATGACGTTATTTGCATATTTTAATATGTTTTTAGGCAATTATATTGTGTCCTTTTCAGGATACTAAACACTCTTGAAAGATCTGGTAAATAAATCAGAATATTCAAATGGAAAAAAAAGCTACTTTACCTGTTCCACACAGACGATGCTGCCAGAGTTCGCAAGCATCACAACCGTCATGCTTACCGGGGTGTATTTCTTGGACCAATTCCAGTTGGACCAAATCATAAATACCATATTAAACCATGTTTTTACGACTTAAGTAATGTGTATTTACGTACATTGTATTCATTATTTTTTATTTATTTTATTTTTGTTTTGTTTTTTTTATTTATTTTTTTTTTTACTTTTGATAAAATTTTAATTGTTGGTATTTTCGAAAGCATTTTTATATTTTGTGAAGGCTAATATATTCACACAATAATCAACTTGTTTTGACAATTAAACATTTTAAGGCTAACACTGTGTAAAATTTTCAGCAGATAATATTTGAAGTTGTTTTCTTTTTTCATTTTTCCCTGAAAGCAGATTTTGGCATTTCATACAAATTGTCTCTACAGGATTTGACATTCCATGCAAGTTGTCTTCAGTGGAGACAATTTGCATGAAATGTCAAAACCTGTTTTGGGGAAAAATGAAAACATGTCATCAATTTGTCATCTGCTGAATTAGCCTAGAGAGCAGTAAAAGTTCAATTGGACCCCGAATTGGACCATGTACATGTATTGAGTTTACATTAATCTGAACTTTGTTGGACTTTCAATAACAGTTTTTTTATCAAGACAATATTTTTATAGTATTATTATTTATTTATAATTTTAGATGTACAGTCAAACCTGTGTTAGTGGTCACCTCTATTAAGCAGCCAACCTGTATTAAGCAGTCAGAGGAAAGTTGCCCAAAAATTCATAGACTTATATATTTGAACTGTATTAAGCAGGCACCTGCCTTCAGCAGCCACATTTTAAGCTTCCCATGGGTGGCTGCTTAAGACAGGTTTGACTGTATATAAATGGTTGGGATTTACCATTTCAATTGGTACTTATTTTACTTTAACTTTCCTTTTAAAAATGCATTTTGCAGTGACTTGAGCTAATGCCCTGTATTCCTTGGACCGGGTCACTCTTATCACCGCAGGACACCGCAATACACCACAGGACACCTTTATTTTCTATATATCTGATACATTTTGACTTCAAAAATGTGTAAAAGTGTATTTTATATCTTTTATAGTACTTTGAATAGACATAGCTGAAAAATAGTTGGTCAATATGGTATGGTTTTGCCTCAGTATGAATATCAATGAATATCACAGTGTTAAACATTGGAAATTGTTTCTATGGTTTGTTGTTACAAAATTATTTTCATTTTACATTATATGCGACCTGTCACGTTAGCCCAAGGATAAAATATTATCTAACTGTTAACAATAAAATTTTTCCTTAGTTTCCAGCTGGCACCATGTGTAATTGCATAGCAGCAAATGGCTGCAATTCAATTTGCGACTCGTGGAGGTGTGACTAGGACTTGCTATCACCAAAATTGTCAAACATTTTGATGACAGCCATTTACCAGCCTCTTTTTTTTATTGTTGTTTATTTGTTTATTTGTTTGTTTGTCTGTTTTTTTTTTTTTTGTTTTTTTTATGTTATTTTTTTTCTTTGTTTTTTTTTTTCTTGTATTTTGTCTTGATTTTTTTTCTTTTTAGTTTTTTTCTATTTCTATTCTTTTTATTGTCATTTAATTTTTATACATGTATAGATCTAATTGACTTTGAAACTGAAGAAAAGCTTTAATTAGGCTTGAGGTTCCAGCATGTATCTGCAGTTGAAAAAATATCTGTAATGGTTCATTGATATTGAAATTTTCGCCTGTCCCACCAGAATTAAATCCCCTTTATATTTGTAGCCTGAATGCTTAATTAAGGCTTTTCTTCCAACAAATCAAAAAGCTGTGCTCCCGACGAGGAAAAGCGATGGTTGAACCATGCTCTGTAACACAGCTTCAACTCCAAAATCATTGTTTGCTTATAGCCATTTCATTTCTTGGCCGTTTGGATTGACCTGCCTTTGTGGCCTTTGTCTGTGCTTTTGCCACAATTGAGAACTTCCCATCTGTGGACTCAATGTATTTCCTTTTTTAGTTTGGAGTCTTTTAGGAAGTTAAGGAACAACTCTTTTTTCTGGGCTTCTGATTTACACCACCACAGAGCATCTGCTACACGATATTGGGAATTAGCCTTGGTAAGTCTGTAATTCCCATCATCGTGCAGCGTGATTCTGTAATCAAGAAAATGGAGCTCTGTGACGTAGTAAATCTTTTCAATGAGTTCCCTAGTTCCTGGGGTTTCCAGTCTACAGCCAATTTGAGAATATTGTTAATTGATTCCGCATTGTTATTCGTCCATTTTTTTCTCACTGAGTCCTCTCCGCATGGTTTGAAAACAAACTGTTTCAGTCTGTCTTTTAAATATTTGTCAAAGTATGTTTCAAATCTAGGATAGTTTTCATGCATAGACTGTTTGAGGTCCTCAGATCTTGATTTGAAATCAATGGTGTTGGCATCAGTTATGCCATCTTCACCAAAGATCTAGCTCATAACATTTTAAGCCTTTCTCCATTCCAGCATTGTTCTGTAAATAATGTTTGACATTGTCTTTCAAATGTTTGGTACATAGCAATGGCCTTAGTCAAAGCTTTTTCATCATCGGTTCCGAATTCAATATCTTTGACAATCGTAGCTCAACAGCCTCTACCTCATTGTCTATTTCAGTGGCTATGTGCTGAGTGCAATTATTTGCTCAGGTGCCAATCGGAGCTGATTGTAGTTCATCCTAAGTGACCAGTATAATTAAATCCTGAGCTTTGATCACATGAATATTTGATGGGTGGGTGAGGTTAAATTATTGCTGCTCTTTTGTGCAAAATTTAATTTACAGGATTTCATGTTCAAACTAGATTAATAGTTATATACTTTTAATATGATTTAAATAGAAAAATAACTAAAACGACCATCTTCGCAGAATAAACAATATCATCATCAACTTTGTGGTGACATCTATCAACAGCATGCGTCAGTTTGTTTGTTGGTGTTAAATGGATTAAGCGGTATATCATTGAGTAATAAGCAAACATGTCAATTACCTGAGAAGACCTGTCAATCACCTGATAAGACCTGTCAATCATCTGATAATATCTGTCATTAAATCTCAGGTCAGAATACCCTAAGTCTACTGGCCACTGAAATCCATAGCTGAAAAGCATAGCATTCCACAGAAAAATCAAAGCAAACTAATCAAGTATTCCTATGATGATTTAAAACTATTTTGTCCAATTTTAAACTTTCACATTTAAACTTTCATGTTCTTAGTAAAAATAATAATAATAAAAAAAATAATCGTGAGTCACTGGAAGAAACAACGATTGAAAGAAATGAATAAAATCTTAAAACATTTGGGACATAGACAACACAAAACTTATATTTTTATGAACACACAAGTGAATAGCAACTATACCAAAATAAATACTAATACAAGGCATTAATTAAGGGTACAAAACAAAAGTTGCATTATTAAGACAAAAAAACTGCTTTTCAGCTAAATTCAACAAATAAACAAACAAACAAATAAATAATTGATAAAGTCACAGGAAGAAACAAAACTGGAACGAAATAAAAATCAGATAAGATTTGTGACGTGTAAACAATTACGCAAAATTATGCTTTTATGAACATTTTCAACGTACAAGAGAACTGAATGACCATAATATACAAAATAAATAAATTAATAAATAAGTTGATGTACTTTCTCTCTGTCTTTCTCTGTCTCTCTCTCTCTCTTTCTTAAAAACATATAGTGTTAGTTCAATAGTTTAAGAATTAAGTGTTCATGATGTGCATGTAAAAGTAAATGAAAATCAGAATAAATAAATAAATAAATAAATTGGTAGAAACAAAGACTCAAAAAAAAAAAAATAAAAATAAAATAATGAAACTTTTATGACATATAACAACAACACAATTATTTATGAACATACATCAGGCCTGGATGGATGAATTAGAACTTTCAACTCTTCACTATAGCATTATGTTTAATGTGAAAATATAGGGTTTAATAAAATATAATAATTCTTTCAAGAAATATCAAATTATCTCAGTTAAAACTGTTTTATAAATATAAAAAAAAATATAAATAAATAAAAACACTATCTGTGGATATATGTTATTTAGTTGTGAAAAAGTGATTTAATATGGTCTTTGCCCTCCATCAGTTAGATTAGAAAAAAAACAACAAAAAAAACTTAATTGATATGAACTTACGCAGATTAAACAACCAATGCAGTCATGATGAAAAAAAAATAAATTCAAAGACAGTTTGCAAATTATTTGAGGTTAAAATATTATCCCTTTTCCATTAGGTTGACATAATTAATTAAAGCCAATACTTGTGTCTTTAATATGTGTCTTTTACAGTTATATTTTTCACGGGTATTCAGGTATTTTGGTAGTATTCCGGTATTTCGGTGATTCGTGTGACCCCGCCATGCCTATATAGAGCTCCCATAGACTTATAATGGGAAAAACTTAAAAAAATCTTCTTCTCCAAAACCATGAGGCCCACGGCTTTTATATTTTGTATGTAGCAATGTTTAGTGGTCCCCTACATAAATCCTGTCAATCAAGCCCCTGGGATCCAAACTGGCCACGCCCCAGGGGGTCGTAAACTCCCATAGACTTATAATGGGAAAAAAAAAATCTTCTTCTCTGAAACCATGAGGCCCACAGCTTACATATATAGTATGTAGCAATGTTTAGTGGTCCCCTACATAAATCCTGCCAATCAAGCCCCTGGGGCCCAAACTGGCCACGCCCCAGAGGTCATTATCTCCCATAGACTTACAATGGGAAAAAGTTACAAAATCTTCTCTGAAACCATGAGGCCCAGAGATTATATATTTAGTATGAAGCAATGTGTAGTGGTCCCCTACATAAATCCTGCCAATCAGGCCCTAGGGTCCAAGTTGGCCACACCCTAGGTGTCATATGTTTATATAGAGCTACATAGCTAAAGAACCTTCAAAACTCTTCTTCTCTGAAACCATGAGGCCGAGAGCTAATAGATTAAGTATGAAGCAATGTTAAGTGGTTTCCTACATAAATCCTGCCAACCATGCCCCTGGGGTCCAAATTGGCCACACCCTGGGGGTCATTATCTCCCATAGACTTATAAAAATCTTCTTCTCTGAAACCATGAGGCCCAGAGCTTATATAGTTAGTATGTAGCAATGTGTAGTGGTCCACTACATAAAGCCTGCCAATCAAGCCCCTGGGGTCCAAACTGGCCATTAGCTCCCATAGACTTATAATGGGAAAAACTTAAAATATCTTCTTCTCTGAAACCAAGAGGCCCACAGCTTATATATTGAGTATGTAGCAATGTGTAGTGGTACCCTACATAAATCCTGCCAATCAAGCCCCTGGGCTCCGAACCGGCCACACCCCAGGGGGTCATATGTATATATATATATATATATATAGAGCTATATAGCTAAAGAACCTCCAAAAATCTTCTTCTCTGAAACCATGAGGCAGAGAGCTTACAGATTAAGTATGTAGCAGTGTTTAGTGGTCCCCTACATAAATCCTGCCAATCAAGCCCCTTGGGTCCAAACCGGCCACGCTGATATGATATGATAATCAGATTTTTGATTAACGTGCAGGTACAGGGGCAACATCCACATCAGTGGGCCCCCTTCCAGATAGCTGGCTTGCTGCACGCATGGCAGATCTCACACCAGATCTCCAGGTACGTCTATCATGAGGGTTGATAGCCGAGAGCTTCCACTCTCTGCAATCCCTCTCTGTCAGCTACTTCCATGTCATTTTGGGCCTCCCAGGCCCACACTTTCCATCAACCTGTATGTCAAAGGCTGTCTTGACTGCACCATTGGAGCGTTCCACATGTCCATACCATCAGAGTCTTTTCTCCTTCAGATTGAGGTTCAGATCCTCAATGCCAAGCCGCACAAGTAGCTCATTGGACCTGGTGGTAACAATGTCTTGTGGCCTGACATTGCAGATCTGTCTGATCATTGCCCTGTCATTTCACTGCAGACGTTGGAGGTTCGGCTTTGTCAATGGCCAAGTCTCGCTGGCATGGAGCATTGCGCTCCGCACACAAGAGCTGTACACACGGCCACGTGTTTTGAAAGAGAGGTGGCGTAAAGAGAGGACTGGTAGCAGATCCTTGAACTTCTTCCAGGCGGTTTTCACACGTGTTGTGGTTGAAAGTTCACAGCCACCTGCTGCTGTGAGCATGTCTCCTAGGTAGCAAAAGGAAGCTACCACCTCAAGCTTGTCAGGTCCGACCTGGACTTCCTTCTGTGGTCTGCCATCCAGGGGGCGTGCAGTTCCCTGGCACCGTGTACATCTGTAGTCAGGATCCTTTTTCAAGCGCTTGAGCCCACTGCATTTCTTGTGCACCCAGTGCTTGCAGCCATTGCAGAAGATGCTGTTGCTGCCCACTCCAGTGCGACAGACAGCGCATGGAAACTCGCCTGAACTCTGCAGGAGGTCCAGTCCTGTACCGCAGATCATGATCTTTGTCTTTCCTGCATTTACTCTCAGTCCTTTCTTCTCCATTGCTTCTTTCCAAGTCAAGAGCCTCCTGACATTCCTCAAGTGATTCAGTGATGATAACAAGGTCATCGGCATAGAGGTCCTCTCAGGGGACTCCAGAGGGGAACTCTCGTGATAAGGCTTCAAGCACAATGATGAAGAGCAGTGGGCTGAGTACTGATCCTTGGTGAACACCAACCTTCACTTCAAACTCTTCACTGTACCCCTCACCAACATGGACACGACTCCCTGCATTTCTATACATCACCTGCACCAGTCGCACAATCCACTCCTCCACACCAAGTTTTCTCAGCGCCCACCAGATGACCTTCTGAGGTACTTGATCAAACGCCTTCTCCAGGTCTACAAAAGCCATGTAGAATCTCTTATTGGCAGCTAGATACTTCTCTTGCAGCTGCCTGACAGCAAAGATTGCATCTGTAGTGCCTCTGCCTGGGACGACTGGGGGGGGGGGGGGGGTGTGGTCATTAGCTCACATAGACTTATAATGGGAAAAACATAAAAAATCTTCTTCTCTAAAACCATGAGGCCCATAGCTTATATATTTAGTGTGTAACAATGTTTAGTGGTCCCCTCCATAAATCCTGCCAATCAAGCCCCTGGGGTCTAAACTGGCCACGCCACAGGGATCATTATCTCCCATAGACTTATAATGGAAAAATATAAAAAAATCTTCTTCTCTGAAACCTTGAGGCCCACAGCTTATATATTTAGTGTATAGCAATGTTTAGTGGTTCCCTACATAAATCCTGCTAATCAAGCCCCTGGACTCCAAAATGGCCACACCCCATGGGGTCATATGTTTATATAGAGCTTTATAGCTAAAGAACATTCAAAAACCTTCTTCTCTGAAACCATGAGGCTCAGAGCTAACAGATTAAGAATGTAGCAATGTTTGGTGGTCTCCTACATAAGTCCTGCCAACCATGCCCCTAGGGTCCAATCCCCCGGGGGTCATTAGCTCTCATAGACTTAAAATGGGAAAAACCTAAAAAATGTCTTCTTCTCAGCTTATATGTTTAGTATGTAACAATGTGTAGTGGTTCCCTACTTAAATCCTGCCAATCAAGCCTCTTTGGTCCAAACTGGCCACACCCCAGGGGTCATATGTTTATATAAAACTGTAGCTAAAGAACTTTCAAAAAATCTTCTCTGAAACCATGAGAGCCAAAGAGCTAACAGATTTAGGATGTAGCAATGTTAGGTGGTCTTCTACATGTACATTAATTCTTCCAACCATGCCCCTGGGGTCCAAATTAGCCACTTTTCAGTGGGTCATTAGCTCCCATAGACTTATAGTGGAAAAGAAAAATTTAAAGAATCTTTTTCTCTGAAACTATGCAGTGCTTGCATTAAGGGAAGTCTGGGAGTCAGAGACTCCCAAAAATTGCCCTGGGACTTCCAAAAATCAATGCCAGGAAGTCTGGGACTCCCAACTTTTAAAGATATTTAGTCATTTATACCAAAAGTTTAGAATGAATTTATGTGTTAATTAGCTTAAGAATGACAAATTTACTCCATAAATGAGAGTTTAAGTTTAAGAATATTGAGGTTGAATTTCTGAAAGTGAGTGAAAAATTTGATCACCAGGACTTCCAGATACTGGAGCTAGGAAGTCCTGGGACTTCCTGGTTTGACAGTTAGTGCAAGCACTGAACTATGAGGCGCACAGCTTAAATATTTAGTATGTAGCAATGTTTAGTGGTCCCCTACATAAATCCTGCCAATGAAGCCCCTGGGATCTAAATTGGCCATGCCCCGGGGGTCATTAGCTCTTATAGACTTTTAATGGGAAAACCTTAAAAAAATCTTCTTCTCTGAAACCATGAGGCCCACAGCTCATATATTTAGTATATAGCAATATTTAGTGGTCCCCTACATAAATCCTGCCAACCATGCCCCTGGGGTCCAAACTGGCCACACCCCAGGGGGTCATTTACTCCCACAGACTTATAATTGGAAAAATTTAAAAGATCTTCTCTGAAACCGTCAGGCCCACAGCTTATATATTTAGTATGTAGCAATGTTTAGTGGTCCCAGGGTTCGCATTACCGATCGCCATTGTTGCCATTTGCGCAGAAAAATAAAATTTGGCACAAAAAATCATAAATTGGCGAAAACAAGTGGCGAAAAAAATATCACCTGAATTACCCGCTACTGAGTCATATAATTGTCGCGCATGTCTATCGCACCTTCCTTGATTGTATTAGCAACTCAATTATCGATCAGAAAACGGTAGCTGATCAAATTAACCTGAATTTGATGAAAGCGATATAAGGTCACGTGCCGTGATGCGCAGTTTGACAGTAGCACCACCCACTTTCCACGCCTTTCATCCTAAATATTCATGACGCTCTGCCGAAACTACCAATCAGGAATTAATGTCAGAGTCGCATCACCTACGTCACGGAAATTTACCCAGAATGTGATCATGTGGAACCCTATGTCAAACACAAAGATGGAAAACAAATTGATTACACGAGAAATAATTATTGTCATTAATCGGTTCGGCTTATTAAAGCGGTAAGTACACTTTGAAAGTGCCGACTTTAATTAAGCATGTTTCGGTACCTTCTTATGAGCCTTAATTTTATTTGGCGATCAACGAACATCGTCCCAAAAAAAACCCACAAAAAAAACCCACGAATAATGCCTCGGAGACGGACACATTAGTCTCCGATGGTCCGGATCGCGCATTCGATCCCCACAGATTGTAGCGATTTATTATGAAACACATAAATTTGCTATGGTCATTCGCTCCTTCCACTGCTTCAAGACTTCATATGCAAAACAAAGACTTATTATTAATTCATGACATTGTAATTAATTAATTACAGCAAAAGTTTTAAAAATCAGTGCAGGAAATAATTTCAAGTCCCCCACACATTTCACATTATACTGACTCTTGAATCTATTGCTGCAATTAAAGGAATCAGTAAATGAACACCTTTTGTCTGACAAGATAATTCTTTGGCGAAAAATGGCCAAAGAAAATGGCACAAAAAAAATCAAATTGGCGAAAATGGTGGTGAAAGAAAAAGAAATCCTAGTGCGAACCCTGGGTGCCCTACATAAATCCTGCCAATCAAGCCCCTGGGGTCCGAACTGGCCACCCCCCAGGGGGGGTAATTTACTCCCAGACTTATAATGGGAAAAACATAAATCTTCTTCTCTGAAACCATCAGGCCCACAGCTTATATATTTAGTATGTAGCAATGTTTAGTGGTCCCCTACATAAATCCTGCCAATCAAGTCTCTGGGGTTAAACTGGTTTTACTTATGGCTCTTTGAAAATTTCAGGGCCCAGTTGTTCAAAGCGTCGTTAGCTTAACGAGCTCGTTAAGGGTCATTTTGTTAACTGTTTTAGCGGATTCAATATACAATATTTTGATATTTTTTGCTGAAAAAATGTGAGTAGCTTTTGCACTCACATTTTTTCAGCAAAAAATTTCAGCATATTTTGCGTATCACTCGATTAAAATTTTAACGAATCGTTAACTAACGACATCGTTAGCTTTGAACAACTGGGCCCAGCATTTTAACCTTGTAAGCAAGATATCTCAAAAAACTGTTAAAGCCATTGCCTTGAAACTTGACGGGCTAATAGGGAATGATGTGTAAATGACCTGATTAACTTACAGCAGTTAACTCAGGTAAGTATTGTGGCCCATGGGCCTCTTGTGTGCAGTTAACACCGATCTTATGGTATCAAAAACGTTAGTTACAGTCAATATAGTACAGTAATACAAAGTCATTACTTACAGACGGCTCTAGGGCAGACAAATATGTATCCGAATTTTACTCAAACGCTACTCTGTAGTTCTGTATATGGTCATGCTAGGTGTATCTCAGGCAGTTTTTCTGTACAGAGGCTATTATATTCATCTGGTGGTGTCCATAAGGAAGGTACATTTTCCCTGACTTACACAACTCAGGGGAACTGATGTAACTTTCAAGTTTGTAAGTTACCAAAAGCCTGAGACCTATTATAATACATGTATTTAATTTTTTAAGTAAATTTAATGCTGAACGTCGTCATAACTAGTTTTATCGTGAGCCTTGTTTTTATGTCCTGTCAGTTATAAACACAAGCACTGCTGATCTGGTAAAGTGACTAAACACATTTTGTTAGAAAGCTGTACTTGTTACCTATAAAGGTGGCTGAACTACTGGAAAACGTCATCAGTCTACGAGTACAATGAGTGAGCTTGAGCAGTTTACCCACAAGGGTTTGCTTCCGCTTCCGGAACAGGTGGGTTATGACCCAGGTGTTTTAAACAATAAATACATAAAAGCTAAAACCATTATGAAATTAATAAAAGAAAAAGGAAAAGAAATTGTATATGCTCCTTGTTCATAATGGCAAGTAAAGTACTCCCTAATTTGTGACTTAACAAAATAATTATAGTAAAGTTATTTTAAAAATTAACTGAATAGTATACTGTATCAAACAATTCTTTATTAATTTGGTGGAAATTGCTTTATAATAACAGTTTTATTTAATAAAAATGGGAACCAAGTTATCAGTAGATCTTTTAGACAACTACCATATTGCTCTTATAATAACCATATTGTCTATGTCTGGCAATGGTTTTTCTTCAGAGATTGAGGAAAAAGGGTTACTGTGACATGTCTATTTTGTTTTAATTCAGGAGTTGATTTTTTTTTGTATTTTGTAACAATCTTTGGGTGCCTGTATCTGAGCTATGCATCCCTGGACAGCACAAACTTGTCAATGGCATTAGGCAGTAGTTGCTAGCATTTCTTGTCCAAGGACATTTCTTGTCCAAGGACTTCTGGAAGATGGCAGTCTATAGCTGAGATACATGTAATAATTAGATCTATAAGTTTTGTAAGGATACTTGTCAGATCTGGGGTTGATCCTCCTGAAAAACTTTGCAACACCTTTTGTAACTACAGTACACTGTGTGGCATTGACTTGCAGTTAAGGTTCTCAAATCCCAATAAGGCACTGGGTGCCTCTGTAACATTCTAACTTCTATGTGATCTGCTCATGTGTTCTCCTCTTGGCCGCTGTGTGTTTGAGGTATCCTCTCATGTAAAAGTCTGCTCACACTGCACATTCACGCGATTGGTTTCTGAAAAAGGGTCTTAGGAAGGCAACTCTTTCCTGTTATAATGGACTTAAGAGGTGAGACAAAACAATTTTAACAAGAGTTGTTTCCCCTGGAAGTGTATCCATTCCATTTCCACTTCAATTTTCACAGATCCCAAAAATGTATAGATTATATTGAAAAATGACCATAAATGGTCATTTTTTTCAATATAATCTATACATTTTTTGCACAAATCATTTTAACTGCTCTTGTTTGTGCCAAGTGTGTCCAGTGCTCACATCCATGGGATAAAACATAAGCCAAAATGAAATGATTCAGCTTGGCCTGGTCTCTCTTGCTGCAGTGAGTTTGTAAAATGAAAACTGACAAACTCATGAATGGAGTTTGTCTATACCTGTTGCAAGGACTCCAACTATCCGTAATTTTCTGGGATATCCTGGAAAAATACCTTCCAATGTGTAAGTCAAGGAATAATTTTGATAGCCCTAATTTTACTGAATATTATTATATTTTTTTATTATTATTTTTTTTTTTTCAAATTTACTGTCCTTTCGATATCTCTCGGAAAGACGTTTTTTGCTTGGCGTTTTATCTTGAATGAAAATATTTTGTTCTGATTGACTATATCTTATCAGAAACCATATATCTTTTCTGTTTCTGTGTTTTATTCACAAATATGTACCCTAAAATTAAATTTATCGCCAAAAATTGGTCTGACCTATGCAATTTCTATAGTAAAGTGATTTTTTTGAAGTTTTGTCTTAGTAAATATTTTTTACTTTTCTTTGCTGAATTTGAATTATTGATGTTTCACAACAATATTGTGAAAATTTCAGAAAAATTGAACAAGCAGAGCTTGTTGAAAATCTGCCTCCAAGTTACCTACCCTACAGATTTCTGCATACTTTTCATTCATTTTTACTATGGGAAAAAGTAATAATATTGGATTTTTTAAAAACCACTGACTAGAATAAAACTTCTTGTGCATAGGTAGTTACGACAAATGGTTTTGCATTAAATCATGACAAAAGTTTCCAAATTTAATTCTTCTGTTTAAAGCGCCGAGCAAAAAACGACTTTCTGAAAGATGTCGAAAGCACAGTAGTGCTATTTTGTGTCATTGTAATGGGGTCAAACCTAACATGAGCAGGAAGATTTTGAAGATTTTGAAAAAAAGCTAATTATCAGGCGCAGATCATGGAGTTTCAGACAGAGTTTTGCAGCCCAGAAACAGAAAACTGCTATTGGCCTTGAGTTAAGGACAGCCTTACGAATTAACAGGGAGCCTGGCGATCTTTGGATCCTTGGGCTACTTTTCAAATCCTTGTGAGAACCTTGTACCTGGCCAAAATTTCAGTATCCATTGGGTGAGGACATTGGAGATTGTTAACAGATAGACCATTGGCAGAGATTGATAGTATTTTTGGAATGGTGGCATTACTCACTAATAGTCACTATGCATACATGTATATAAGTAAATGTCCTAAAAATTTGTACATCAAAGTGTCTGGTATAATTGCATTATGCAAATAGTCCAGATCCAGATCAGGGCCCACTTGTTCAAAGCATCGTTAGCTTAACAAGCTCGTTAAGGGTCATTTCACTAACAGTTTTAGCGGATTCAATATAAAGTATTCTGTACAGTATTCAGTATTTTCAGCAAAACATTTCAGCATTTTGTGTATCACTCGATGTAAATTTTAAGGAATCGTTAACTAACGACATGCATAAAAAGCAAAAATTAGGCCAAAAAAGTATGCAATGAAGTGTCTGAAATTTTAGTACATTTACATTAAACAATATAGATTCTTTTAGAATATTGTATGGAAATACTGGCTGATTTGATCTTGCTACCAAACTGATATTGGGGTCTCTGTTTGTCCCTGATACTACTGGTACCATATTATTAACCCTAAGTATTTGGAAGGACAGGCCTGAGCCAACAATGTAGGTCCATATTAGATCGGCATCTGATCAGGGTCTAGTCTATGTACCACTCATCTAGTGTTGGGCGTGTAGGAGAAGGTGTCTAATACATGTATTTAACATAATTATGGTAACTTGTCATTTTCAGGGCATCAGATATAGAAGATATAAGTGTGGTGAGACAGATGCCAAATCTGGAGGTGTGCAGCGTCAGGTAATCCACATGTAGTTAGTATAGTGTGACTGTGTGGAATAGCATGTGATTGAGGTGTGATGTTTCATTGAAGCAGTACTTTAACAGTAAGCAGTGAGCTCCCGGCCACTTCCAGACACCATTGTGATAGGACTGAAAATTGTTTAAAACAATATTAACAGACACCATTGTGATAGGACTGAAAATTGGACTGAAATTGTTTAAAACAATATTAACAGACACCATTGTGATAGGACTGAAAATTGTTTAAAACAATATTAACAGACACCATTGTGATAGGACTGAAAATTATTTAAAACAATTACCTGAACAAGCAGCACGCATTGTTACAGATAAGAGGGAGTATCCACGTTATATTTTTCTCATTTGTTTCAGTGAAAACATATTTGTGGGTACTCATTAGAAGCACCTTGCTATGGTGTTTCCAATGAGTACCCACAACATACGTTTTTTTCTAGAAATAAGAAAACTACTGTAATTGTATAAATGTTCTCGGGGATAAATTCTCAGATTTGTAAACGCTGGCCTTAATATTTCTAAACAAAAGTATGTGGTTTGCATGTACAAAAGTTTGCGGAGTTATGCTGACTGCGAAATTCGTGAACATTAATACATCCCAAACATTTGTACAATTACAGTATCAATATTTTTCAGTTGAAAAAAAAGCACCTTGTCTAGAGCTAATCAGCCTGTCAGCATGCCCACTTTCTACTAGTAAAATTGATCAATGCAGTACAAGATTGATGCATTAACAGTCCCATACTGCTCTTAGAAAAGTCATAGCTACAGATAAGAGGGGGTATCCACATAATATTTTTCTTATTTCTCCACAAAAACATATGTTGTAGGTACTCATTAGAAGCGCCTCACTGAGGTGCTTCTAATGAGTACCCACAACATATGCTTTCATGGAGAAATAAGAAAGTTATCAGCATTTTTCGGATTAAAAAAGCCCCTATCTGTTGCTATGATTTAAGTGTTAATTTGTAGCTGGTAAATGGGAGTTAGCATGCAATGGTTATTAATTCAATTCAGGTTAATAAAATGTGTCACAAAGAGTTTTCAATTAAATCAACAGTAAAGTCAATGTCCTAAAGTTTCTAACACTTTATTCCATACTTTTTTTTTTGGTATAAATTTTGCTTTTCATGCATTTGTCTTTTAAAGTGCTTGGTGGAATGGCAAACAGTGAAGACCCTGATCAGACTGCTCCTTTAGGAGCAGTCTGATCTGGGTCTGCACTGTTTGCCTATGGAAATTTGTCAGAAACTTTGGTGTTTGAAATTTTAGGACAGTTACCGTATGTTTTTGAATGATTATTTTTTCTCCAAAGATTACTACTCACTCATGTTTTCTCAAATGGAAATACACCACAGCCTCTTTATAACACTTTGCATTGATCTTGTTTGTGTTGAGGTTTTACGGCCCAGTCAACCCAATGGGGTCATGTCGAGCGCGGTCAATTTGCCTAACCACACGTTTACTGGGCAGGCTTAGTCTTCTAAGCGGTTAACCAGTATTGTGCACATTCTTTCGCCAGAAACTGACAACTGCCCTTCTTGAATCAGCGGAAGGGAGAGAATGACCGTAGAAAATATTTCATGATCAATCTCCGCGAAAGAATGTTGCCGACCTTGGCGGAGGTTGAACCCGCGACCTCCTGGTTTCCAGTCTGACGGCGCATCCAACTGAGTCACCGAGGCCGGCATGCATTGATCTAGAGCAAATGCTGTGTTTGCTAAATATACGTAACTGTGTTGTATCCAAACCATGTATTCCAGTAGATTATGTAGAAAAATGACCATAAATAGTAATTTTTCTAAATGAACTAGTGAACGACCAAATGTACAAAATGGCATGTGCCCCCAGCAAAGACAGATCAGTCTGGGCATCCGTCCAGTCTGATCAGCCTTTGCTGTCTGCATGAATAGCTTAGGTCCGAAGCTACACATTGAGCACACAGCAAAGATTCTGATCAGATTGGTAAGTTTCCCAGGCTGATCTGAGTCTTTGCTGTGAGCACATACCATTTTGTTGGTTTTGTTGTGCGCTAGTTCATATATAGTTATTTGAATACAACATCTTTAAACTGTTAAAACCAAAACTGCGATAATGAACCTTGTTATGAAGAGGTTCCTATGTAAATAGAAAAAAAGCATAGCAATAATTGGTAACCATTTATCTCCACAGTCTGCAGGCTGATCTCAATCATTTCTCTGTAGCATGCCTCTGGTAGGGGAGTGATGACATAAGCTTTTCATGAAAATCTAATGAAAACCTTGGTTGCTATAAAAAAAACAGTTAAATTTTTTTTGTTTATAGATAAAATGTATGTTGTGGGCATACAAATGTACATTGGAAGCTCCTCTCTGATAGGTCGATACAACTACCCCCTTTCCCCTCCCACCCTCCTATCTGGAGCTATGCTGGTCATAGTGAGCTCAGAGTGCTGTTGGGCGTGATATTTATCTGTCTAGCTTGTTTTATCACATTCTGGTTTGGTTTAAAGGTTAGCTAAGTTGAATGGCTTCATAAACTGTTGTTTAACTTTACAAAAATGGTATCTACAGACAAGGAAAATTTTGGCCATTTACACATTTGCTTCTGAGCCCTTGGAAAGCCTTATTATACACCCCCGCAAACATTGTTTGTGGTGGGGTATACTGTTTCCACGTTGTTCGTCCATCCATGTGTCTGTCAGCGACTCTTTGGTTTTTTCCTAATAGCTTGAAAACGCAGTGATGGATATTCATCAATTTCTGTAGACACATTGATATCAATATGGTGTACCTACATAAGAGAAAGTATTGACTAGGGGCGAATTCTCTTGGGAGTTATTGCCCTTTGTAAAATTTCTCAGTGCAGTGAAAAGTTTGTATGCACACTATCTCTTTAACCAATGGCTGGAATTGGACCAAACTAGCACAGATACATCATCGGGATGGGGGAAAGAAGTTATTAGATTTTGGTGACCTTGACCTTAATTTCAAGATCACTACATAATAAATACTCGAAAAGTGAGCCTTGTGTGCACTCTGTCTCATGAATCAATAGATAGAATTTGACCAAATTAGCACAGATACATCATTGGGATAGGGGGAAGAAGTGATTAGATTTTGGTAACTTTTATCTTGTTTTCAGGGTCTCACCTACACTTTGAAACTCAGCTTGTGTGCACATGATATCTTGAACCAATGGCTGGAATTTTAACAAACTAGCACAGATACATCGTTAAGACACGGGAAAGAAGTTGTGACCTTGACCTCATTTTCAAGGTCACTACATTATGAAGACCTGTGTGCACCTTATCTCATGAATCAATAGATGGAATTTGTTCAAACTAGCACAGATACTTCATTGGGATGGGGGAAAGAAGTGATTAGATTTTGGTGACCTGGACCTCATTTTCAGGGTCACATTGACACTTTGAAACTAAGATTTTGATAGAAAAAAATGTATGTGCAACCAATGGTTGGAATTTGACCAAACTAGCAAAGATACATCAATTGGAGGGGGGAAAGAAGTGATTAGATTTACTGACTTTTACCTCATTTTCAAGGTCACTACATTATAAAGACTTTAAAAATGAGCCTTGTGTGTGCCACCTATTTCATGAATCAATTGATGGAATCTGACCACACTTACATAGCTTTATCAATGAGATATGCTACAGCTACAAAAATTGAGCCATTCATATACCAAACACTGAAAAAATAGGGCCATTCATATTCTTTCAGAGCTGAAAAGAGGGGGCTATTTGGGCCACACTACCATATTACACCTTATATAGGGAGTTACCCCTTGAGGTGCAGGGGGTATCAAACAAGCATTGCTTATTGACACTTTTCTTTCATTTTCTCTAAAAAATAATAAAAAAGATACATGTTTTAAAATCTTGCAGATATGACTTTTTTTTTAAAGTGTTGTCTTCTTAGCTGCCTGCTTACATTAATATCTAAACCTATACTGGTGAAGCATCCACCTTCAGATCAGAAATCTGAGGAGGTTATGGTTTTAACCCTTGTCATGCTGAATAAATTGATATGCCATACACACCTCTAATTGAAAGCCAATCAGATTACTTAATCCAGATTGTGAATATAAATTCACATGATACTGAATGACAAAAAGTACAGATCCAGATCTGTTGGCTTCTTCAGAAGCCAACAGATCTGGATCTACACTGTTTGCAAAGACAGGGTATACCCGGGTTCAGCAGGACAAGGGTTAATCTCCAGGGTGCTCCATACTTGGTACTAGCTGCTTTTCTACTTGGCTTTCAGCATTAATAGGAACAGGTAAGACTGGTGTCAGTTCATTGTGACTTGTGACAGTATTATGCCAGTGATGTCAGTGTCTCTAGGGCATGAACACCATTATAAAAGGGCATCAGCTCCCACATTCACAGGTAAATAGCATCACAACATGACTAAAAGAGTGTTGATAATGATGATAAACCTCAGCTGAAAGAGCCGCTGGAGACATAATTTAGCTTATGGCTGTATGGCACTTCATTACACAGAGCCTTTCATTGTCACCCTCTTATCATCTCGGTATGACTTGATTAACCCTAGTCCTGCTGAACCCGGATATACCCTGCCTTTGCAAACAGTGTAGATCCAGATCAGTTGGCTTCTGAAGTAGCCAACTGATCTGGATCTGCACTGTTTGCCATTAAAATTGTGAATTTGTATCAAAAACCTGGATCAAGTAATCTGATTGGCTGAAAATCAGAAGTGGGCGTGGCATCTTAATTTATTCAGCATGACAAGTGTTAATATTGAAAGGGATGTTCAACACCAAATCATCATCATTTGAAAAAGATAAGAAAAAAAAAGCTCTTAATCAGCTGAATTTAAGTATCAACAGGAGACATGTTTTGATACTTTTTTATTTTCCCAGAACAAAGTACTTATTTCATTAAAACCCTGGAGAAAATTTGTATGAAATTGGAAACATAAGGAGACAATGTATATATAATGTCAAGCCCTGTTTTCAGGAATAATAAGATATCAGTAATTTGTCACCTATTGCTTTTAGCATAAAGGGTTGGAGTGGTTGTACAATGCTTTTGATTCAGGACATTCATAGGTCTAGATAAGGGAGGGTATCCAGTAAATATTTTTCTTATTTCTCCACGAAAACATATATGGTGGGTACTCATTAGAAGCACCTCAGTGAGGCACTTCTAATGAGTACCCACAAGTGGCCACAACATATGTTTTTGTGGAGAAATAAGAAAAATATCAATACTTTTGGATTGAAAAAAATGCCTTAACTTAAAAGTGCTATGAAATCATTCTTTTGCAGTGTAAATGATATAACAACATTAGAGGATTTTTCGTACTGCCCAAACTTACAGGAACTATACATTCGCAATAATAAAATAGGAGACCTCAGACAGATCTGTTATTTAAAAGACTTAGATAAATTACGGATATTGTGGCTTGCTGATAACCCATGTGCAACAGTGGATAATTACAGATCAACTGTATTAAGAAATCTTCCTGGGCTTCAAAAACTTGATAATATAGGTAAGTAGAGGAATGGATTGTACTGTCTTAACTGTTAGCATGCTGGGCAAAAATTACAGCAGATGACATTTTGAAATGTTTTTCTAATTTTTGTCAGGAAATAGGTTGAGATTTCATGCAAATTATCTCCAAAAAATAGGCTTTGAGATTTCAAGCAAATCGTCTCCTTATGAAGGAGACAATTTGCTAGAAATCTCAAAGCTTGCATGAAATCTCAAAGCCTAATTTCTGGCAAAAATAAAAATATCAGCATTATGCTGTCTGCTGAATTTGGCCATAGAGTGGTAATGGTTAAGAAACCTTCCTGGGCTTCAGAAGCTGGATAATATAGGTTTACGGACTACAGTAGATGAATGGATTGTAGTTTTAGCAATAGACTAGAATTTCAGTTTCACATTTCATTATTCATTATATCATAGTTCTAGATAAGAACCTGAGGGCTCTCTGGATAAATATTTTTTTCTTAGTTTTGCAGATGGAGAAATAAGAAATCTATCAATATTTTTTTTTTCTATCATTATTTTAAAAACACAGTATCTACTTAACTCAAGTTCTTTAGAATTAAATACTCTGGTTAACCTATGTCAGGCTATCTGTTCATTCACAATATGGATTTAGGTCAATTTCTCATAAAGTATCAGAACTGGAGTCATCATGTATGATATACACAGAGAGATTATTTATATGACAGGGCCCAGTTGTTCAAAGTGTTGTTAGCTTAACGAGCTCATTAAGGGTCATTTCGTTAACTGTTTTAGCAGATTCAGTGCACAATATTTTGATATGTTTTGCTAAAAAAATGTCAGTAGCTTTTGCACTGCGCTACTCACATTTTTTCAGCTAAAAATTTCAGCATATTTGCGTATCACTCAATTTAAATTTTAACGAATCGTTAACTAACGACGTCGTTAGCTTTGAACAACTGGGCCCTGAATGTAAACAGTGCATTAAAAATTAAACAGTGAGTGATAAGCATCATGAAGATCATAGGACTTGTTAAGGAAGATTATTGTTGATAATTTTGGTATAATTTTTCCTGGTTCTCCATAAAAACACATGTTGTGGGTACTGGGAAGCACCTTGAAGAGAAGTTACTACTGAGTACCCACAGCATATGTTTTTGATGGAAAACTGGAGAAAGTTATACCAGAATTATTATCAAATGCCTCCCCTTAACAAGTCGTTCGAAAAGGTTAATTTGTTGTCTTCTGACATTTCTTACTTTGAAGTACCGGTAATAGTAAAATTAATACAATTTTCAATAGATTCCTGTGTTAATAAGAGCCAAGCATGTAAAAAGGGCCTTTATGAATATAAAGCAGCAAATGCCCAGATTAGTCTGTGCATCCACAGCCAGGGCCTTCAGTGTTTTGCCTGGAAGAAACTTTATATATATATATAATATATACACACAGTCATGTCTGATGTCTGCCTTGGAAAAATGGAAAGATAAAAGAAAAATATTTTGGAATATGGCCCGCTTTAATTTTGAATGGTGTTTCATACAGTATAGTCTACTGACAAGAAATGAAATGAAGGCCCTGTTCAGACTAATCAGGTTCTGTTTTCTATTGAAGTTGTTCAAGAAGAAGAGAGAGTGAAAGCTGAAGAAGAAGGGGAAGAACTTTCACTGCCCGAATCCAAGAAAGATAATACACCACCTCCTTCTGAAAATGGTGATGTGATACCAGAAAAAACTCCTGATAAAGAACACGACCTTAAAGATCCTGTAACACTTAGTTGGGAGGAAACAAAGTAAGTGTAATTAAGACAAAGGGATTAAAACTTATCATAGTTCCAGATAAGATGCTTTTTTATCCAAATTGTGTTAATATTTTTCTTATTTTGCCACAAAACCATATGTTATTGTACTCATAAGAACTGCCTTAGTGAGGCACTTCTACTGAGTACCCAATAATATATGTTTTCATGGAGAAATAAGAAAAGTATTTATCTGGATACTACTCTTATCTGGAGTTATGACATGATCTGATATTTCCCTAGAAATTAAAAAGGGCAAAGTATTTTCTTTTCTTGAAAAAAAAAAAATGGGCACATTCTTTCCAAAAGGCATGTCCTGTTTACTCAAGCAGAGAAAAGATTTTTTTATAAAAATGAAGATTTATTTTATATTTTCCCATACTTTTTCAGATGTTTTCTTCATCAATTATACGAGGGGCGTTCATTTAATTGTGTCACTAATGGCCCACCATATCGCATGGCTGTAAGGAGCACGTGGAAACTGGTGATTTCAAGGGGGAGTGATTTTCTATAATAGGATGAAATTTCGGTCTAATCCGTTCAGTCTTTCAAAAGTTATTGAAAGTTTAAGTTGGTTAAGTCATACACTCAAAAGTAAAGGCACACTATGAAAAACTTAGACCTGCAACCGGTTTAAGAGGTCTGTGCTTGTTCAAGACTTCCTGAAAGAGGAAAAGGAAGTTCAGCTCTCTCATCCACCTTATTCGTCAGACCTTAGTCCCTGCGACTCTTTCCTGTTTCCTTTACTAAAGAAAACCCTTTCTGCTCGTTGTTATGAATCCCGAAGTGCACTTGGTAGTGCAATTTACCAGTGTCTTCAGGATATACATGTACCTAAAAAGGCCTACTTCTCTGCCTTTACAGAATGGATTTGGAGACTTGAAAAGTGTGTTTCCGTCAAGGGAGAATACTTCAAAGGGTTGAAGTAAACGAAATGTGAATGGGATTAATAATGGGCCCTGTAGAACCCCAATGACAACATTAAATGAATGCCCCTCATACCCTATGTGAATAAGATAGAACAGAAGATGTTGTAATGAAGCAAATCATAATGTATGTTTCAGTGAGATTTTGTGCTTTAGGTTTTGTTTTTCTCATGTTTTTCAAAGACCCAAATTATGTAAAATAACTACAGAAAAAAAGAAAAAACAAACTTGCTTACATTTGGCATTGTGTTTCTATTTTCAGTAAAATCAGAGAACAGTTGGGATTAAAACCATTGCCAATAGATAAAATGACCACACCTAAATCAGCACCCACGTCTGCAACTCGACAGAGGGTAGGTTTACAATTACTGAATGCCGACCTTGGTGGCTCAGTTGGATGCGCATCTGACTGGTGATCAGGAGGTTTTGCTTTGACCCCCACGAGGTTGGCAGCATTCTTTCGTGGTGATTGATCATGAAACATTTTCTATGGGGGTGGTCGGGTGGTGCGAAGGTGTCCTGTATCTTATGTCACCGGGGCGTCCAGCTGATGTTGGCTTACAGTTGGGCAAGGCCTGCTATCCTTGTAGCAGGTAAGGGTAGGGAGGTGATCTTTTTATTTCTTCTGTTTCTTCACTTTCATTCCTGTTCCTCTTTCTTCCCTGTCCCTCTCTTTCATCTCTTCAGCCTGTCGAGTTAACGTGTGGTTAGGTAAACTGACTGCGTTCGACATGACCCCATTGATTGACTGGGCCATAACACCTCAACACAAACAAACAAACAGTTACTTAACCCTTCTCTTGCTGAACACGACATGCCCTGTCTTAACAAACAGTGGAGAAGAAGCCAACTGATCTGGATATGCACTGTTTGTCATTAAATATGTGAATTTCTGTCAAAAACCCAGATCAAGTAATCTGATAGGCTGGAAATTAGAAGAAGGCATGGCATCTTAATTTATTCAGGAAGACAAGGGTTAACTGCTTCTGCTGAATTACTTAACCCCACACTCAGTAGGTGGAGTAGTTAGTGCTCTCAATTTCGGATCAAAGGGCCCCAGGTTTGAATCCTGCTGGAGGTTGAATTCAGCTTATAACTGTACGGAGTTCCATTGCAAAGAGCCTTTCATTATCACCCATCATCTCAGTATAATTTAAATAATGTTAAAAGGGATGTAGTACACCAAATAATTTCCTTTCTTTTTTGTGGTTCATGTGTGCAAAAGAATCATCTTATTTTAGAACCAAATGATGGCATGGAAAGGTTACATACTGCCATAATAAGTGTGACAGGGTGTGAAAAATGTACAGCTGTACTGGGGCTCGAAGCCGGGACCCTCAGATCAGTTCTAATGCTATACTAACCAAACTATCAGGCCGCCATTCTCACATAAAGTTCCTGAATACTGTGGGTACTGAGTAAAAACTAACAGACGACATTTTGAAATATTTTTTTATTGTTCCCTCAGAAAATAGGGTTTATCAAACGTATGTTGTTTTTTTTGAAAAAAAAAAAAAGAAAAAATATCTTAGTTTTGTCATCTGCTGAATTTACGCAGAGGGTGCCGAAGGTTGAAGTATTTTGAGTGATGAAATCATTCTCACATAAAGTTCCTGAATACTGTGGGTACTGAGTAAAAATTAACAGACAACATTTTGAAATATTTTTTTATTGTTCCCTCAGAAAATAGGGTTTATCAAACGTGTGTTGTTTTTTTTTTGAAAAAAAAAAAAGAAAAAATATCTTAATTTTGTCATCTGCTGAATTTACGCAGAGGGTGCCGAAGGTTGAAGTATTTTGAGTGCATACTGCTGATGTTCAAACTAAATGTACTAGCTTGTGTGGCTGTGCAGGTTTTAGTTAGGTTTTGCAGTTCATGTTTTGGACACCCAATGCTAAAAGATATCTTTGATACAACACATTTGCAGTATGATCAAGGTATTCATGCCCGTCGATACTATTAGTAAATATTGTTGCATCTACCAGTATACAACTTTGTCTTCACTAGATGAAACAAATACTGTCAGCCTATATAGCAAAAATGATATGCACCATTCTCAGATTGTTTGTGTTATGCAGGTCAGAGTTCAGTATATAGATCACTATCTTTTATTGACTTAATGCCTCTTTATCACATTGGAATTTTCAGTGAAAAGCAAAAGTTGGAATATTGCTTTACAAACATATTATAGGGATCACCCATGGTTTGTCATGCATTACCATTTGCCGGGTCCCGAGAAAGCTTTTTCAAATATCTTCGGAGGGACCCGGCAAAGGTTATTGCAATGAAATATCCATGGATGATCGTTATTCTTGCATAATTTCTTGTACGATTCCAGTGGCAAATTGTGTCGAAAACGCCCCAGAGCTCCATATAAATTTCATATAAACTCTTCAAATGCGACGGCAAACTAATATGGTGGCTAGTTCAGAATGTTGTTTACAATGACGCCAGTTGCGCACTGATCCTGTGACAATATCATAAAATTCTAAAATGCTATGTTCAGGGCGATAACGTTACATCGCTCAACATAACGTAAACAAAGCAAGGCCCATCTTGTGATAACAAAAGTTCAAAATCTATGTTCAAACAGCACGTGAATTTCATGATTTGAACATGGGTTTTGTTGTTTGAACACAGCTTCTGGTCCATTCAAGAATAGCTTCAAACAGCTCTGTTCGTAGGATTTTATGCAAGAAAATCTATTTAACCCTTACTGCTTAGCATGCTGGGTAAAATTTTTGGCAGAAGACAGACATATTAGAATTTTTTTCTTATTTTCCTGGAAAACAGGATTTGACATTTCAAGCAGATTGTCTACAAAGGAGACAATTTGTATTAAATGTCAAATCCTGCTTTGTGGGAAAAAACAAGAAAAAATCATCTATTTTTCATTGGCTGAATTTGCCCACAGAGTGGTAAGGGTTGAAGTGCCAACAGCCAATGACATTATTAAGTTATTTAAAAGAATATTTTTCAGTGATTATAAGGCTTGATGTGAAATGTCAAACCTGATTTTTTCTGAAAAATAAAGATAATTATTCCAAAATCATCTGCTACAATTTTGCATAGTACTATTATTGGTAATAAATCGTCACCTTAGGGCAAAAAGTAAATAATTCCCTATATATTTTCATGGAGTTATTGACTTTTTCCACTAAGGTGACAAAATGTAGCTCAGCATTATGAGCTGGAGAAAAGGTCCCTTCTTGTATATGCAGTCAATGAAGATCTGTACCAGTCTGCCTATAAAGAGTCATTGGATACTATAGAAAAGAGACATAGAGATGAAGATGCTGATGAATTATGAAGACCCTAGTCTGACCATAGAATGCATAGGCTGATCTAGGTAATCACTGCCTCCACATGCCCTGAAGACATTTCACATGATGTGATAAAATTCTAGATAAGTTATTTTAAAAGAGTTGATATTTTTATAATTTCTCCATAAAAACTTTTATGGATACTCATTAGAAGTGCGTCACTGAGGCACTTCTAATAAGTACCCACAACATACACTGTATGAGCCAACACATGACAAAATAAAAAAAATGGCATGTGCGTCAACTGAAGACTCATATCAGCCTGGGCATCTGCCCAGTCTGATCAGAGCCTTCACTGTGCGCATGAAGAATGTCATTGAGTACACAGTGATCAGACTGGGCGGGTGCCCAGGCTGATCTGAGTCTAGGCTGGGCACACATACTGTTTTGTTGCTTTTGTAATGAGGTGGCTCATATGTTTTTGTGGAGTAAAAAGAAAGCTGTTCATCTGAATACCCCTTTTATCTACAGCTTGTCACATATGAGTAAATACTCTTTATTTATTTTCAGAATGCTCACTTATTGCAAGCAGTTCTCATTTTAATAAAGGAGTTGGACAGAGACAGTCTAGAAATAGTAGATTCAGCAATCAAGAAAAGACTTGATAATTTGTGATGACACCATAAGCCTTCTACAAGCAATAAGATCGCATGACAAGATGAAGCAGTATTAGAAAGGTAGCCATAATGTTGGCAAAGTCGTACAAATATTCAATGTTATAGCCAGGAGGTATTGCATGTTGTGAAACAAGCTGTAACATGTATTTCGTTCAGATAAATATTCTGGTACCATTGTTGTGAAAAAGTCACCATACTGTAAAATGGGTTCATTAGACCTTGATTGCTTTGATTTTTTTTTTTTTTTTTTCTGATTCTTATAAGCAGTTAGGTATAAAGAGGAAGAAGGACTGAACATTTGTAGGCCACATCAATAACAAATTTGTCTTTGAGCATATTAGTTTCCTTTTATCCTATTTTTATGCCCCCAACTTCAAAGAAGTTGGAGGGACATATTGCTTCTGGGACATTCATGTGTCTGTCTGTCCGTCCTCCGTGCGTCCATTACGCTTTTTGATGCATAGCATAACTTCTGAACCATGCATGCTAGGGTTTTGAAATTTCATAAAGATTCCGCATGAAAAAAAATAGCTGACACGTATTTTTTTCCCATCAGGATTATGCCCCTTTCCTGAGTTATGGCCCTTTGAAAAAAATTGGATGAAATCTTGTCAGCAAAATATCTCAAAAAACTATTGAAGCTAGAGCCTTGAAACCTGGTAAATAGATTGGTATTGATGAGTAGATGACCTGATTTACTTTTGAATAAATTCTGAAAAATACTTCATGGCCCTTTGTAACTTTGGGCATTTTTACATTGCATGCTTTTTGATGCATAGCATAACTTCTGAACTGTGCATGGTAGGGTTTTGAAATTTCATCTATGGATTTCTCATGAAAAAATAGCTGACACATATTTTTTTCTCATCCAGATTATGACCCTTTCCTGAGTTATGGCCCTTTGAAAAAATATGGATTTAATCTTGTCAGCAAAATATCTCAAAAGCTATTCAGGTTAGAGCCTTGAAATTTGAGGAATATTGGTAGTGATGAGTAGATGACCTGATTAACTTTTGAATAAATTCTTAAAAGTACCTATGGCCGATTGTCACTTTGGGCATTTTTTGTACATTGCACACTTTGATGCATAGCCTAACTCTTGAACTGTGCATGCTAGGGTTTTGAAATTTCATAGCAAAGAGGAAAATTTATTGTTTCTTAGAACAAATATTTAAACTTTTAGTTTGCTAAAATAAACTATCAGCAGACAATATTTATAAATAAAGCATCTGATTTTTTCCAAACCATATATCACAAATTTATTTTCCTGTAATCAAATTCGCTAGTGCTATTAATTCAGAAAATAAACATTCATAAATCAAACCCATTTTGCACTACCTTAACTATATATGCTTATGATATATGCTGTAATAGGCATAATTAAAGACAGATAGGTTGTACCCTCACATTTATATTTGCGACCTAGGGTCTAGTGATACTAGTAAATGTTAAAACATTTTGTTACCATGTAAAAACAACTAATATCCTGTTACAGTTAAAGTTTGTTTAAAGAAAAGAAAAAAAAAGCATTATCATGCCTCAAACTGTGCTACAGTTGGAGTTCATTTATAATACTAATTTGATAATTTCCTCTGACAGCTCAGCCTATTTTTCCCACCAATCATATGCCTAGTTTTTCACTTCATATTCATAAAGTGTCATCTACCATCTGTGTTAATTGTGACATAATTTAGATTACACAGAAAAACATCTTGCCAAAGAATACAATTCATCTAACAGGAAGTATGATGTAAAGTCTGGTAGATTTTGATTAAGCTATTGATTGGATAAGATGGCTTATCTGTATGTAAGTTCATCTGGAGAAATTAACATAATTTTGCACTCCTTTCGGTTGCTTACGTTATTTTGTCTAATTTCTCCACAATAATTTTGGTTAAAAAAAGTACGGTAAATTTCCTAAAATTTTGAACACCAAAGTGTCTGACGAAGGTGACATATGCAAACAGTGCAGACTCAGATCAGACTGCTCCTTCAGTTCAGGAGCAGTCTGATCAGGGTCTACACTGTTTGCCATTCAACTAAGTATTTTCAGAAACCGCTGCATTAAAAGCAGATTTTAGGCCAAAACATTATGGAATAAAATGTTAGAAATTTTAGGACACTTACGGTACCTCACATGGAGCTGTGTAAAACTACAGGTGCTTTTATGCATTTATTAGCCATATGCTGTGCAATGTGAGTAATGGACTCTGGTGGTACCATATTTATCCTAAGTATTAGGACACCTTATCTATTTACTATACTTGTCCTAAAATTTGAAATACAGTGAAACCTCGTTACAACGACAGCATTTGTTCCAACAGACGCTGCCATTAAAGTGAATTTGCTGTTGTACAGAATACTTGAGTAGATTGATATGCAAGAAATGTTTTGTTTTGTTTTTGTTTCCCCATATAGAGCATATGTTTTGGATATTTGTTAGAATTGCCTCACCAAGGCGATTCTAACAAATATCCAAAACATGTTTCTTTATAGTAATAAATACAATATTCTTGCATAATTTGTGACTAATTGTTACCTCTTAAGTGAAGGTTTCGTGACAATCAAATTGTCATTATAACAAATTATGTCGTTGTATCGAGTGTCTGTATAAAGAGGGCTGTCTGGACTCCATTCTACTACCTATTGATATGTCTAAAATATTGCTGTGTGTATGGCAAACAGTGTAGACCCTATCAGATTCCACATTCTGTGGCATCTGATCTGGGTCTACACTGTTTGCAAAGGCCTATCTGTCCCAATACTTAGGGTTATTAAGGTATGTGTAAACAGACAAGGTCCAGATGAGCCTGCACTGCTACAGTCGGATCAGGTTCTTCTCATTCAGCTATATATTCTACAGTATCAATTTATTCTGTAAGCAGGCATTGGCAGTCCTGATCAGACTGGACAAATGTTGAATACTGCTCTGGACTTCTATTGCGTATGCAATAATAGGGGATGATTCCTCAAGTTGCAGTAAATACTAATTTTGCATTTTATGTTTTATACAAATATAGCACTGTTATTGATATTCAACCCTTGTCATGCTGAACCCGGATGTGTTCTGCCTTTTCAAACAGTGTAGACCCAGATCAGTTGGCTTCTGAAGAAGCCAACTGATCTGGATCTGCACTGTTTTTCATTCAGTATTTGAATGTATCAATATCCTGGATCAAGTAAATTGATTAGCTGAAAATTAGAAATGGGTGTGACATCTCAATTTCTTCGGCATGACTAGGGTTAAAGCCAACATTTTCAGAAAATGAAACATCAGATACTACAGCTCAGTTTATGCCCCACACTTGGTACTTTTTGCTAACACAGTGTAAGATGTAAAGTTTGTGTTGGGATGTGAAGGGGGCAGGTAAGTTTAATATCAATTTCAACAATTTTTCTGTCCCAGATTCCTGGATTTTTCCATGATAGAAGACTTTACATGGCTGAGCGTTTAGTGCTCCAGGCTGAAATCTATATGCATATGTGGAGAAATAAGGAGAATACTTTTCTGGATGCCCTCTCATAAATAGTTTCAGGACTGGTTAAATTTTGGCTCCTAGTGAGAGTTTAAAAGTTGACTGGTTGTCAAAATATTTTCTTCCATTTATTGGCTGTAGTAATAATATCACGTGAGCGTTTGACCTGTGACATGATCTTGTCAGAATCAATTTCACATATCAAAAGATTGACAAGAATACAGGAAATGAACATGCATATTTTCTGGGGTTTTCTCTTAGAGGTAATGAAATACCAAAACTTGTTATTTCTAAACTATCTGAAGCTGTGCCCTGTGGCTACATAGACTGATGTGGGTCTACACTATTCATTAGCGGAAAATATTGGCTTGCCCACAGGGGCTTAAAGTAAATGTTTGAGACATTGATTTTGGAGGCAATTAATTTCCTCCCTTGCAGAATTGAATTACTTCATTCAAAGAATTCTTCATGCTTTTTTTGATTGAAACCCAGATTTTGCTGTTCAACATTTTAAAACATTTACCATGTATTGCTTTGCATTTATTTAATGTCCATTTGAGATCTTCGAGTAGATGATAATTTCTGCATTTTTTTTTTTTTTTTATTCTTTTTGCACAAAAACTGATTTTGTATGTACTTATTACTGGTAGAGTCTTTTTACTGAGGCAATTATAATTTGCATGTATGTTTGTGTAAAAATAATGAAAACAGTATTCTGAATATTCCATTCATCTGGAGACCTGCATGTCATGGTGTGCCATATGTTTACAGAAGGGACCAAAAGTGCCATTCTGACATTTTAGTTTGTTTTGGATTTTACAAGAACAATGTCTGATAACTCCAGTTAATGGATATTTTTGGTAAATGTAAAAGGAATAGATACACTTTCAAAGGATGCAATTCTGTCGGAATTATTTCTCTCCCTTCATAAATGGGCTCTACTTTAAAAGGAAAGAATTGGTTCCTCTTTGGAGCCAATTCTTTCCTATTACGCTGGCCATGGTGGCTCAGTTGGATGCATGTTTGACTGGTGATCAGGAAGTTGCGGATGTGACCACCACCGTGTCGGCAACATTCTTCCATGGATATTCGATGTTGAAATATTTTCTAAGGTCATTCTCTCCCTTCTGCTGATTCAAGAAGGGCAGTTGTCAGATTTTAGCGAAAGAATGTGCTCAATACTGGTTAACCGCTTAGAGGACTAAGCCTGCCCAGTAAAAATGTGGTTAGGTCAACTGATTATGCTCGATATGACCCCATTGGGTTGACTGGGCAGTAAAACCTCAACACAAATAAACTTTCCTTTTAGATTAGGCCCCTTTTCAGAAGGATATTTTGAGGGTTGAGCGCAAGACTGTAGTAACACAAACATATTTTTGAAACCCATGTTTAGGGGCAACTTTGACCCCTTTGTAAACAATGCAAATTCAGGTGCCATTGCTCGTATGAGCAATGGCACCTAAATTTCCATTGTTTACAGAAAGAAATGTTGTAATCTTCATAACGCCTTCATGGTGAGGAGATTAAGTATTGGGGAAAAACAACCATCTGACTTGCTACAGTCTTGCGATCAACCCTCGATTTGTGTACACGAAAGCAAAATGGAAGTCACAGAGTTGTCTCCTTTGACAGGAATTGCATAAAAACTGTCAAGTGTTTCAGTTCACCTTAAGATAGGATTTATTATTATTTCTCATGTGAGATCCAATGAGTTGCATTATACTTGAAATAGACAGACAATCTTAGATACATGTAGATAAAATGACCACAACATGAGAAAAAATATCTTTGTGCAACTAGCAAAGACTTAGATCAGCCTGTGCATCTAGCAGTATAGGTTAGATAAGAGTGGGTATCAGGTAAACATTTTTCTTATTTCTCCATGAACACATATGTTGTGGGTATTGATTAGAAGCGCCTCAACGAGGCGCTTCTAATGAGTACCCACAACATATGTTTTCGTGGAAAAATAAGAAAAATATCAGCACTTTTGGATTGAAAAAAGCATCTTATCAAGAGCTATGTTAAGCAGTCTGATCAGTCTTTTCTGAATGTCCTTTGGATAGCCCAATATCCAAGGTTACTTCAGATGGACAACAAAGACTGATAAGACTGCGCTGAAACACAGGCTGATCTGAAATGTTTCTTGGCTTGTCTGTCTAAAGATAAAAAGTCTCACTTTGCTGCTCACATATAAGCAAAAACCTGTCTTCAGGCACGTGCAGACAGAAAAGCCCAGATCAGCCTGTGCAACCACACAGTCTGATCAGGGCCTTTGCTGTCTGCTAACAGAATCATTGGATATGGTAAATGTCTTAAAATTTCGAACATCAAAGTGTCTGACAAAATGACATATGCAAATAGTGCAGACCAAGATCAGACTGCTCCTGAAGGAGCAGTCTGATCAGGGTCTACACTGTTTGCCCGTTCACTAAGTATTTTAAGAAACAACTGCATAAAATGGCCAAAATGGTATGAAATGAAGTGTTCGAAAATTTAGGACATTTACCATACTATAGAATGTACCAGTGGAGAACAAAGGCTCGGATGAGATTTTGTGTTAGATGAATCTGAATCTGTGCATTTTGTGGATTTTCAAAGACACCTTTTGCTTGGCACGGCCAATATATGTCATGCCTTAGCCATTGGGATTGTATTTATACCTGCCTTACTCCAGTAGCAGGCAGACTAGTCATGACTAGGCCTTGTTTTTGTCACACTTATCAAGCAGGTGCAGTATAGATATCCAATTTTTTTCTGTCATTCTGTCAAGATATATGTCAACCCTAACATCCAAGTCCATTTTTGAATAACTACAATCATCTTATTTGGCCTACAGTTTCTCCCTAGCATGGACTGAAGCATTGAGGTATCATTTTATGACCTTGGCCTGTTTTTCATGGTCATTTTTATGCCTGCAGCTTAGAAGAAGTTTGGGCATATTGCTTTGGGCTAGTCCTTCCTTCCTTCTGTCCACCCATCCATATGTTATGCTTTTGAGACCTCTCACATCTTTGGAACCATGTATGCTAGGATTTTGAAAATTATGTCTTCCCCTGACAGGGGTGGAGACATATTGTTTTTGCCTAGGTTGTCTGTCCAACTGTCTGTCTGTCCATCTGTCTGCCCGTCGGTCACATCACGCATTTGTGAAAACCGTTCATGAAACTTCATAGAAATATAAAGCATCATCAGACGACGTGCATACCACAAGAACCACAACTCTTGTCCATACATTTTTGGAGTTATTCCCCTTTGAATTTAGAGAATGGTAATTTCATTTCCGCTCTATAACTTGAAAACCGTTCAAGATATTGTCATGAAACTTCATAGAAATAGAAAGCATCATCATACAATGTGCAGGACACAAGAACGGTAACTTGTCTATATAGTTTTGTAATTATTACCCTTTGAAATTTGACAATGGATTTGTGTCTGCTCTATAACTTGAAAAACCCTTCAAGATATTTCCATGAGACTTCATAGAAACATAAAGCATCATCAGACGACGTGCACAACACAAGAACCATATCTCTTGTCTGTAGTTTTGTAGTTATTCCCCTTTGAATTTAGAGAATGGTTATTTTGCGTCCTCTCTATAATTTGAAAACCGTTCAAGATATTGTCATGAAACTTCATAGAAATAGAAAGCATCATCAGATGATGTGCAGAACACAAGAACTGTAACTCTTATCTATACAGTTTTGTAGTTATTCCTCTTTGAAATTTGGCAATGGTCATTTCGTGTCCGCTCTTTAATTTGAAAATCCTTCAAGATATTTCCATGAAACTTCATAGAAACATAAAGCATCATCAGACGACATGCACAACACAACAACCATAACTCTTGTCTATAGGTTTGTAGTTATTCCCCTTTGAAATTTGACAGTGGTCATTTCGTGTCTGGTCTATAAGTTGAAAACCCTTCAAAATATTTTCATGAAACTTCCTAGAAATATAAAGCATCCTCAGACCATGTTCACAACCGAGAATCGTATCTCTTGTCTGTACATTTTTTTAGTTATTCTCCTTTGAAACTAGAGAATGGTAATTTCGTATGAAAACCGTTCAAGATATTTTCATGAAACTTCATAGAAATATAAAGCATCATCAGACAACGTGCACACCACAAGAACCACAGTTCTTGTCTACATTTTGGGGGTTTTTCCCATTGAAATTTGACAATGGTCAGTTCGTGTCCACTCTATAACTTGAAAGTCATTCAAGAAAGAAGGGGGTTGCGAATTTCAGGTATTTTGCACAGGGTGTGAATCTTAAGAAAATTTTTATTAAGATGCTAAAATTAAGGGTGTAAATTAAATTTCTGGTGAAAAAATGTATGGTTTTGAAGCAATTTGCCCAGAAAATTGTTCGCACCCCCTGTATCCCCTCTGTGTATGGGCTTGCAATGATGATAAACAGTTAGTATGGGTAAACTTTCTATATGTGAGTGACGGCTGGGGGAGGGGGGCAGGTGGTGGTGTTGGGAGACATACATTTTTTGTTAAAAACAGCTCTAGTTCATATATGCATTGCTTATGAAAAATTAGCTGATCTGTTCTTTTTTGTTGTTGTTTTTTTTTTGTCATTAAGATTCTTCATGTTGGAGTTAGGCATTTTAGCAAATGAAAATCTTGTGAGCAAAATATTTAAGCAACCACTTTAGTTAGGCTCATGAAATTTTGCAAGCAGTTTGGAACCAATGTGTAGATGACTGAATAAATTCTGGTGAACTTTTATAAATCCCTAGAGCTAAGATCATGAAATTATGCAGGCAATCAGGGATCAGTATGTAGATGACCAGATTAACTTTTGGTGATTTTTATAAATATTTGTCTAAATTATGCCCCTTTTCAGACTTAAGCATTTTAGTGCTTTTGCAACCTCTCATATCTGTGGAACCATGTATGCTAGGATTTTGAAACTTCAAATATGCATTGTTAGCAGACCCTTATTATTTCTTTTTCTTTTCCATTCAATTCTTCATTATGGAGTTGGGTCCCCTTTTCAGACTTACAAAAGTTGCAGTTGGGGGGCATAGTGTTTCATAAACACCATCTCTAGTTTATGTCAACACTAGCATTTGGCACCATTTCTGATGAACGGTTACACCTACATATCATTGACTCAAAACACAGAAGTGTCATTTATGACTGACCTATATTTCACAGTTAGATGACTTAAATGCCAACCTAGTATTTAGCTTCATTTCTCATTAACTCATCAAATATATATACCTCCCCCTTAACTGGGACTCAAACACTGTGAAGTCATTTTGTGACCATGACCATGACCTAAATGAAAAAGTTGTGTTCTGTAGTGCAATATTATTAATGTTATTGTCCTTGGAATGACGAAATTAATGGGTTTGATGATTTGTTGACCTTACAACTCTTCTGGTCTTGTTTGCCTGCCTGGATAACGGGCAACAATTTCCATGACTTTGATATACGCCCCAGTTTTGCCTGTTCCATTATTCAAATTTCCTAGTGACACAGCAATAGAAGTTAACCATTTCCAGTCTTGAATATCAGGACTTGGACTGGACAATGCAATAACAGATTCCATTTCTTTAAGCCTATGAATCTGTTATTGCATTTCCCAGTCTGTCCAGATAGGTCTTTAACAGTTCCTTCTTTCAGTTTTGTGCTCAAAATATATTTCAGTTACTGAGGATTGAAAGTAGTGGTATTCCTCTGCAAAGATTGAAACAATCTTGAAGTATCGTGTCTGTATTGTCCCTGCACTAAACAACTTGCCTATTTTTCTTGTAAATATCTAATATGTGTGGTTTCACAAGTAAATCACCTAAAAATTTTCTGCATTCTAGGGACAAAGTGTCAGTGTTAATCTGAGCCAGTATTTTCAATCCTATTTCAACATAGCACCCAGATTTCAAAATTAAGTTATATGTGCTCTGGTCATTTCTTTATATACTAGTTTTGCCCTCATTTAGTTGAAAGTATGAGGCCAATTTAATATGCTGGTAAGAGTCTTTAACTGATGGGAACTCTCCCTGAATATCCTCAGTGGTGAGACTTCCTAAGCTCCTGGGACTGAGAGCCCTAGTTGATTGTTCTTGGATACTACTCGGGCTGGTCCTCCAAGCAAATACACCTGCACCAGATAGCTTGCATTGAAATTCTACCTTACCTCGGATTTCACAAATGTTGCTCTAGAAGCTCGTTGTTAGCTGTCTTCGATCTGTTTTGCCCATTTTTCATGCAGACTGCTGTCCTATTTCATCCAGACTACTGTTCTATTTCATCCAGACTACTGTCAGTTTTGTCAGCAAATTCCTTGTTTCCTCATCACACATTGTGCGTGTCTTGTTGATGAAGGCGCATTGAAGCAAGAAATAAAGACTTAAATATTTTATATGTGCAACTGCATTTAGGGAATACCTTAATCATTGCAACTGCAGTTTCAAAAGCAGTATCTGGCCCTTGCACTGCCCAATTTAATTGTTCAACTAATTGTCTGAGGTCTGTCTGCACAATGGAATTTAGTAGGTCTTGTTTGACATAGGTTCTTTTGAGATAAATAATTTTGTTGTCAAGTTTTTGTATGTAGCCTGAATGATCATCAATAATGCTATTACCGTCCTGAATGACTTTGAGACCTATGTATTGTAAATAGTTCTCTGTATTTTTCCCTGCAGAGAATATCTGGCTAAATTTTGACTTGACAAAATCCAACTGTTTATCCCAGCTTGTAGAAAATCATAAACATGGCAACAAATAATTCCACTTAAATGACCTTTTATACCCCGCCACACAATAGTGACGGGGTATTATGGTTTCACATTGGTCGTCCGTGAGTCCATCCGTGAGTCCGTCCGTCTGTTAGTCCCTGCGTCCGTCGTCCCTGCTTCCGTTTTTCATTTCCAGATGATAACTTGACTTATCAATGGATTTTCACCAAACGGTATATGCATTGATATTGTGAAGACCTGGTTTGGGATTGCTAATGGGCAATTTTCATCAATTTTTGACAGAGTTATCTGCCCGAGACACGCCCATATTTTCGTTTCCGGATGATAACTTGACTAAACATCAATGGATTTTCACCAAACTTGGTATGTACATTGATATTATGGAGATCTGGTTTGGAATTGCTAATTATCTGCCCAAGACACGCCCATATTTTCGTTTCCTGACTATACTTACTTGAGTAAATAACAAGGGATTTTCACGAAACTTGCTATATGTATTCACATTAAGGAGATCTGGTTTGGGATTGCTAATGGGCAAATTTCGTCAAATTTTTACGGAATCTGCCCGAGACACGCCCATATTTTCGCTTCCGGATGATAACTTGAGTAAATAGCAAGGGATTTTCATCAAACTTGCTATATGCATTGACATTAAGGAGATCTGGTTTGGGATTGCTAATGGGCAAATTTTGTCAAATTTTTATGGAGTTATCTGCCCGAGACACGCACATATTTTCGTTTCCGGATGATAACTTTAGTAAATAACAAGGGATTTTAACCAAACTTGTTATATGTATTCACTATTGACAGTAAGGAGATCAGGTTTGGAATTGCTAATGGGCAAATTTCGTCAAATTTTTACGGACTTATCTGCCAGAGACACATCCATATTTTCATTCCTGGATGATAACTTGAGTTAATAACAAGGGCTTTTAACCAAACTTGCTATATGCATTGATATTATCAAGCTCTGCTTTAGGATTGTTATCTGTCCATTGATATTATCAAGATCTGGTTTAGGATTGTTAACTGTCCCTCTGTCATTTACTTTCCACACATTTTCGCAACGATAACTTTAATACATAAACAAATAAATGCTATGGCGGGGTATAATGCTTGCGGTGCTTTTATTTTTTGTTTTTGTTTTTTGGCACTGTTGTAAGCCACTGCTGAGAGACCTAAGTTATACAGTATATGCATTTAAAACCTCCTGAGTAAGAGATTGCCTAAGTTATAACAGTTTATATTTTGGGGTAGATGGTGCCTATGTTATAACAGTTTATATTTTGGGGTAGATGGGGCATGGTCAATACAAACTAAACATGCTGCCTTCCACAATTCATATTTTCGTTTTTCACCTGCAATTATTGGACACATATCAGTCAGGGCCCATACAGGCAAGGCCAAGCCAAATTCAAGGACTTTTCAAGGACCAACCTTATAGTTTTCAAGGACCAACCTTATAGTTTTCAAGGACTAATTCATAATTAACTCACACAAATTCGTAAATTCCAGCACTTATATTCATTGGTGTCCACATCCAGTGAAAAACGTTGGGTTAAAAAAACTTATAACTTCTTCCAAATAATGTCACAATGAACTCTCTTAAAACTAAAAGTATGTGTAAAAACTCCTGAACATATTTACATTCAAACGTATCTACAGGATGCTAACTGGGAGACAACAGTTTTATTAGCTCACCATGAGCACTTCACCTGAGCACGAAGTGCTCATGGTGAACTATTGTGGTCAGTCAATGTCCGTCGTCCGTCGTGCGGCGTCAACAATTGCTTTAAAATCCTACTTCTCCTACACTCCTGGGCCAATTGACTGGATACTTTGTAGGAAGCATCAGGGTAACTTGTAGATGAAAAATAGCTAAAATCGTGCCGATCATAAATCCCAGATGGCCGCCATGGCCTCCATCTTGAAAATATATTTTTCGCTTCTTCTCCTGAACTGAAAGGCCAAATGACTCCAAACTTGCTAGGAAGCATCGGGGTCTTGTAGATCAAAAGTAGCTAAAATCGTGCCGATCGGAAATCTAAAATAGTCGCCATGGCAGCCATCTTGAAAATCTATTTTTTGCTTCTTCTCCTAAACCCAAAAGCCAATTGACTCCAAGCCTGGTAGGAAGCTTTGGGATGACTTATAGATCAAAAATAGTTAAAATTATTCCAATTGGAAATCCAAGATGGCTGCCATGACAGCCATCTTGAAAATCTATGTTTTGCTTCTTCTCCTGAACCGAAAGGCCAATTGACTCCTCCGTCAGAAGGCTATAACAACGCCCATGCGTAAATCCTTAGACAAACAATATCATGATACCTGTATTTGTCAATGAAAACTGCATGTGTACCTGTATTTATCAATGAAAAAATACATAGGTAATATTGTTTGTCTAAGCAATAACATTAACCGTTAACTGGTAAGCTTTTTTGGTTGGTCAGGTTTTGGTGTCATTTACTGGTCAGGTGATTTCACGGAGGACTCAATTGACTCCAAACTTGCTAGGAAGCATCGGGGTGACTTGTTTAAGCAATCATCATGAATCTTGCTCAAAATGTTTGTCTTGATGATTTCTAGGTCAAGTTTGAAACTGGGTCACCTGGGGTCAAAAACTAGGTCACCTGGCCAAATCAGCGGAAAACCTTATTATCACTCTAGCGGTCACATTTTTCAAGCAATCATCATGAATCTTGCTCAAAATGTTTGTCTTGGTGATTTTTAGGTCAAGTTCGAAACTGGGTCACTTGGGGTCAAAAACTAGGTCACCTGGCCAAATCAGCTAAAACCTTGTTAACACTCTAGCGGTCACATTTTTGAAGCAGTCATCATGAATCTTGCTTAAAATGTTTTGTCTTGATGAGTTCTAGGTCAAGTTTGAAACTGGGTCATTTGGGGTCAAAAACTAGGTCACCGGGCCAAATCAGCGGAAACTTTGTTAGCACTCTAGGGGCCACATTTTTTAAGCAATCATCATGAATCTTGCTCATAATGTTTGCGTTGATGATTTCTAGGTGAAGTTCGAAACTGGGTCACCTGGGTCAAAAACTAGGTCACCTGGCAAAATCAGCGCAAAACCTTGTTAACACTCTAGTGGTCACATTTTTAAGCAATCATCATTAATCTTGCTCAACATGTTTGTCTTGATGATTTCTAGGTCAAGTTTGAAACTTGGTCACTGGGATGAAAAACTAGGTCACCTGGCCAACTCAGCAGAAAACCTTGTTAACACTCTAGTGGTTATATTTTTGAAGCAATCATCATGAATCTTGCTCAAAATGTTTGTCTTGATGAGTTCTAGGTCAAGTTTGAAACTGGGTCACCTGGGGTCAAAATCTAGGTCACCAGGCCAAATCAGCAGAAAATTTTATTAACACTCTAATGGTCACATTTTTGAAGCAATCATCGTGAATCTTGCTCAAAATGTTTGTCTTGATGATTTCTAGGTCAGGTTTGAAACTGGGTCACATGGGGTCAAAAACTAGGTCACCAGGCCAAATCAGCAGAAAACTGTTAAGATTCCAGAGGTCACATTTTTTAAATAATCATCATTAATATTGCTCAAAATGTTCATCTTGATGATTTCTAGGTCTAGTTTAAAACTGGGTCACTTGATGTCAGAAACTAGGTCACCTGGCCAAATCAAAGGAAAACCTTGTTGATGCTCTAGAGATCACATTTTTGAAGTGATCATCATGAATCTTGCTCAAAATGTTTGTCTTGATGATTTCAAGGTGACGTATATTTTTCTATCCAGTGACTTTCTTAAATTTTTCCATTTAGGTCATTTTCTCAGTAATTATTGGTCCTACAGAGTGATATTTGGTACTTGTGAAGTGTTTGTGTTTAGGTCAGTTTCTCAGTAACTATTGCTCCTACAGCCAGTGATACTTAGTACATGCATACATCTTAGCATGGCCTCGAGTGCAGTCATCCATATTTGACCTTGACCTTTATTTCACAGTCCATTAGACATGCTACATTGTCTTACTTGTTAATATAATCATTTTGAATTTTGATCAGAATGTTTGCCTTGATCAGGTCTAGATCAGGTTCTCAAAGTGCTATGATGCTCAGGTGAGCGTTACAGGGCCATCATGGCCATCTTGTTACAATATTTAAGCCTTTTTAAGTTGGTCCAACTTTGCTTCAAGCTTTTTGTCTAATTCTTGTACCACAGTGAGTTTTTCTTTAGCTCTTTTCCCGTTAGCATTTGCTAGGGAAAGAAGCTCCAGTTTTCCTGTATTTTCAGCTTTAACACAAAGGTCATCAGCACTTTTTACTAAAGTTTTGTACTTTTTCTTTTCCTTTGTTTAATATTGCTGTTTTTGCTGCCTTTGTAATTCAAGATAAGTCTCATACTTTGCCTAGCATTTGCTGCACTTACAATGAGTTTATTTGGTATGGGGACATTTGGAACTCCATCTACTTGCTTAACCCTTGTCATGCTGAATAAATTGAGATACCACGCCCACTTCTAATTTCCAGCCAATCAGATTACTTTATCTGGGTTTTTGATAGAAATTATTTTTAATGACAAACAGTGCAGATCCAGATCAGTTGGCTTCTGAAGAAGCCAACTGATCTGGATCTACACTGTTTGCTAAGAAAGGGCATGTCGTGCTCAGCAAAAGAAGGGTTAATGTGGTCATAGACCAGTCTCTGGGCAACTAATGTCTGTTCTTTCATATTCTCGCATTCAACCTCCTTGTTCACAGAGAAACCATGTTCCACTGTGGCTTGCCCATGGGGCAGTATGAGCAATAATTTCACAGTCCTTTGTAGCTTTTTAAATCTTGGTGAAGTCATGTGTTCCATCAAGAATGTGTCAACTCTGTCCTTGTATTGATTAAAGCTAGTAAAGTGAAATGACCCTATAGCTGGAGTATGATCCAGAAATGCATCATACTGCTCGATAACTTCTTCACAATCTGCTTCGTCAAGTATCTTTGTAGAGAAGACTCAATCAAACTGAGTCTCCAATTTTCGTGATTTTGTGTGTTCTTTGTTTCCAAAGGCAGTCCTTTTTGACTTTTATTTGTAGACAACAGAGACCTTACAACTTTCTTAAACCCGTCTCCTGATATTGTTGGATTATTTAACCAGTTCAACAGGATTCAGGGAAGCCAGATTTCTCACCAAGGAATACACAATGGGACATTTTTCTTTCATTTTTTTCAAAGTGTTTATGAGAAAGTCTTTACAATGTACTCTAAACTCCATAACCTGTCTCTCACTGACTTCAGCTTCTTTCAGCTTAATTTCTGCTTTAAACCCAGTATCAGTCTTTGAATATGTCAGATGATTTGACGAGTCTCAGCATCCTCCAGTACAGTAGATTTAACAAATTTTCTCATGAGGCTTCTAATCACCGAGGTTAGATCTGTGGACAAGAATGGAGCCATGGGCTTGTCTGTTTGAAAGTTTGCCAAAAAGGGCTGTAGCAACTGCTACTGCACAGGAGAATTCCAGTTTAGCAGGTATAAGATTATCCTTCACTGCCTCTTTGATAGTTTTGTAAGATTTGTTATCTGGTTTGGGTATTTCTTTCGATTCCACTTTCTGAACAAACTGCTGCACTGAGCCCCATAGATCAACTGCTCTTTCAGCCACAGGTATGTTTCCTAACCATCTGTGATTAACAAACTTTTAAGCCATCACTGAAGAAACTTGCTTGTAATCTTCTTTTCTAGAATGGGCATCTTTGAAAAGATAATACAAGCTACTCAGAATTGATGCCATGTCCCACTGTGTAGCATCTGCACCTTTCTTAAGTGCATTGTGAAGAATATGTAGTCCACATGACACAATATCAATCAAGGAATGAGCATATTCTTGCCGAATTACATGTTGCATTATTTCATGAAATTTAATGTTGACTGCTGGACCGTCCATGCTTATTTGAATCAAGTCCTTCATGTCAAGTTCGCACAAAACCTCCTTAAAATGTGAAACTAAATCTTCTGCTTTTGCATGCCCCCCGAATTCTGACCCATAATACCTTGTTACTCCCTGCTGCAAGTGCGCATCCCAAAACCTAATATGCAGATCCATCTGTTTTTCTTGCATTTTTTAATTTAACCCTTAAACTGCCAATCTCAACTATTGTCGTCTGCTTTGTCATCTGCTTGTGATTTTAAAAGTCATTTTTGCAAACAGTGTGGACCCAGATCAGACTGCTCCTTTAGGAGCAGTCTGATCTGGGTCCACACTATTTGCCTGTATGCAAAAATAGGTTTGAAAAGTTTGCAAGAATATTCAGCAGACGACATAAACAGACAACATTTTTAGATGCAGTTTTTCTTGGCGCTTTAAGGGTTAAAAATTCATCAAACGGAGCAAAAAATGGTCCCTTGACCTTTTCATTCAGTAAGCTTTTAAAGTGGTCTGCTAAACCAAATACACAAATGTAAGCTGTTTTTCTTTCACCAAGAGCCAACTTTTGGCTATCATACTGTCTGGAAACATGGCCTAAAATATTTTGTTAATGTTTTCATTGGACTTGTATGAAGCATGTTTCATTACTGTTTGCATTGTCCATATTATCTCTGCTTTAAGTACATCATTTTTGGAAACATAGTTTGAAATACTAGATGATGCAACAGGCCCAGCAATGGTAGGTTGTGGGATTACCATCAGACTGTCACCTGAAGTGGAAGTTGTGGTTGCAGTTTCTTTTTTAACTTTTGTTTCCCCCTTGACAAAGAACTTAACGAATGTCTGAGACATCACCTTTTCTTGTTTCTTGTGCCCCTCTCCCTTCACCTGTGACCGCAATGCACTTTCACCCATTTGTGCAATATCAATGTCCTTATTACATGGTCAACAGTGCGCCTTAGGTTTACTGTTCATTTCCTTTACCCAAGAATATTGTTTTGGCCACTCTCTGCTATAAACACACTTTCCCATCATGCAAAAAATAAAATCAGAATAAAAAAACACACACACACACACAAAGAACAGCCGACGCCATTTGTGAGTCTGGTTATTGGAATTGATTTTTTTCAGTAATAAAAGTTGTTAAAATCACTAAGTACCAGTCTGCAAGGGTGACGATCCAAACTTAAAGTACGAAACATTCAAACCTATAAGTGTTCGAACTTTGTTTTCACGCCCAACACATTCAACCTCTACTCCTGCACCTCTGTCATTGCTCGAAACTTGCCGATTTTTTTCTAGGAATTTTACTTTTGATTCTCACAGAGATTTAAAATTGTCTAGAATACAAACCGGCACAGTGGCTCAGTTGGTAGAGCATCCCCTTTGTGACGGGGAGGTTGCGGATTCAATCCCCAGCCGAGTCATAAAAGTGAGCATTGAGCACCCTGCCACATCCAGACACTGTCGCGACAAGACTGAAAGATTGATGAAAGCGACGTAAAGCCCAAATAAAACAAAAAGTCTAGAATACAAGAAAATATGAAATTCAAGTACTTTTCAAGGTCTATGGACAGTTTTCAAGGGCTTTTCAAGACAAATTTTGTTTTCAAGGACTTTTCCAGACTGCCCTTCATTTTTAAGTACTTTTCAAGCCTGTGCAAACCCTGTCAGTTTCTGATCATTGTTCAACCTATCTAAAAAATTTTCCACTATATTTACCTGATCCAATAGGAAAAGCCATATACTGTCTCACCCGGCGGACCAAGGACTATAACAGCAAGCTAACCAGGTTCTATTGTTTATTAACCAAACCAATGGATGACCGGTAAAAAGCTGGAAAATAGAAAAACGGGAGCATAAATAATGCAAAAACTTCCAACTTTCCACCAAAACTTAAGTTGAGCACAACAAATGAAACTATCAAACTGCATGGAAATGCAGACTCATCGCAGCCTTTGTTGAACCATGCTCCCAATAATGAGGCTCACGAATGCATCACTAGACATAAGCAAACACTGTAGTTTGATTGCTTCTATACCTCAGTACAAAACCTACTTTTGAGAAAGCCATTACTTGAAATATACTAAAACATGAATTCTTATAAACACGCAATACTTTCGCATATGGGAGAGAATTGACTGGAATATGAATAAACATGAATCACTTTAAGACTTCTGGAGCAACAATACTCACACTGTAAGGGCTTAAATTTGGGACAAGTTGGTAACTTTGACAAGAAAATACGGCACGAGGCGCGCACATGTAACAAAATTGAAGAGTTTCCAAACTGATAAAACGAAAGTATTGGAAATACTGGTATGATAAATCCCGGGATGATCAGAAATCCCTCCAATGAAAGGCGTACCGTGGACGGCACACTCCCCGTCTGATATCAAATAGATATCACGTAACTATTAAATCTTCAAATTACACATAAAGTCAGAAAATAAAGAAGTGAAACTTGTAGCCTTGTTAAGGCGACTACCAACTCTCAACATACCAAAGCTATATAGGAAAGGATGGAGAGCTAAAAGACGGCAGTTTCTTTCCTTCCTTGAAATTTCCTCACCAAACTGCTCAGACTGTACCGCTTTAATAATAGTTTGCTTTGCCGCATCAAACTGATCTACGGTTTTGTGTTTCGAACAAGAGTGCCAGCCATGGCAGTCTTCACTCTTAAAACAAGCAGCAATGTGTCTCAGAAGAGCAATGGTTTCAACCAACCTCTTCCAAGATGAGAATCTTTCATATCTATGGGAACCAAGTGAATGATTTGGACTGATATAAGATTTCATTACCTTTACAGTAGGTCTGATATCTTGATCCTTATCTGGATTGACAAGAGGAAAGGCCTGGCATTCAGATTCCTCTGCCTTTGACTTTGCAAATAAAGGACCTAAAAGCCACAGGCTCTTCTCCATCTGTGTAGCAGAGACACACCTGGTACCGCAGTCTGCGGGATTCTTATCTGTTGGAACATAAGACCACTGTGAGGGTACAGAAGCTTTCAGAATACGTTCAACCCTCTTACTGACATAGACATAAAACCTTTTTGTCTGATTATATATGTATCCCAAAACAACTTTGCTGTCAGTACGAAAGAATATATTTTGAGACTGAAGGTCTAAATGTTCACACACATCCTGTGCTATCTCAACTGCCAGTACCGCAGCACAGGGCTCCAACCTCGGAATGGTATGACTCTGTTGAGGAGTAACCTTAGCTTTGCCAAGGATAAAACCTGTCTGTTTATCACCGCCATCTGTAGTGGTAACAAGATAGGCCATGCAGTAGCATACATCCTGGGAATCTTTTGTTGCTGCAAGCACTGTAAAGACTCCCTCCAGTGCTCCCATGCTGTTCTATACTCTTCTGGCAATGGTTCATCACAGTCTGATCCTGCAGTTGCATTCCTGAGGAATAATTTCCCTTCTATGGTAACTGGGGCGACAAAACCCAAGGGGTCATATATGCTGTTCACAACAGACAAAACACCGCGTTTGGTGTATGGCTTGCTTTCAGTAGATACCTGATAGGTGAAAGCATCAGATTTCAGTAACCAACTGAGGCCTAAACTGCGCTGAACTGGAATATCATCACAAGCAAAGTCAAGCCCGTTCAGATTCTTAGCAAGATCCTCAGGGGGGAAGGCCATCATAACTTCTTCCCTGTTTGAGACAATTTTGTTGAGACATAGATTGCCCTCTTTCTTACATGCCTCTTGGGTCTTCTTGATCAAGCCAACTGCATCTTCAACAGTAGGAAGAGAGGCAACACCATCATCAACATAAAAGTTCCTCTCATTGAACTCTTTCACATCTGCCCTGAACTGCTTTTCGCTTGCAGCAGCAATTTTCAGAAGACCATATGTGGCTATAGCTGGAGAGGGACTGTTGCCAAAAACATGAGCCCTCATTCTATACTCAACAAGGTCTTCTTCAGGATTGTTGTCCTTATACCATAGAAACTGAAGAAAATTCCGGTGATCCTCCCTGTCCAGGAAATCATAAAACGTTTGCTCAATGTCGACAGTAATAGCAACTGGATGGCTTCTAAAATGAAGCAATATTCCCAGTAAGCTGTTTGTCAGGTCAGGACCTGACATTAACACACTGTTCAGAGACACATCATTAAACTTGGCAGATGAATCGAAGACACCACAAATTTGATCTGGTTTCTTTGGGTGGTACACGCCAAAGATTGGGAGATACCAACACTCATCTTTCTTTAAAGGGGGTGCTAACTCCGCGTGACCTTTATCTATCACTTTCTTCATAAAGGCTACAAAATGGGACTTCTTCAATGGATCTTTCTTCAAGCTGTTATCTAGGGTCTTGGCCCTTCTTAAGGCTTGAGATCTGTTGTTAGGTAACCTTTCTCTTTCTACACGAAAAGGCAAGGGGGCAATCCAGTTACCTTCAGCTGTCTTCTGAAAACCTTCCTCCATGAGATGTAAGAATTTACGGTCTTCAATAGAGAGGCCCACTTTGTCATCATCCTTTGTCTTCTCAAAGACAGTGGAACCAAGACTGTCAGTGACATCTGAAACGGACTCTTTCACATACAGATCATTGTCACATGGCATACAAATAGAAGCTCTTCCATTCCTAAGAATGTGGGTTTTGTTTTTACAAAGTCTCGCTTATGGACTTTATCCCAGCAAGCTTCACCAACAATAACCCAACCCAGCGATAGGCATTGAGCATAGGGTCAGTGCCACGATCACCTATACGCTGATCAAGCACATGGTGAGCTTCCGGAAGGTCTAGACCAATGAGGATCAGCATATGCGCATTGTTGTCTATGCTTAGAATTTGACTGGATATGTCATGAAGGTAAGGGTACAGAGAGGCAACTTCAGGTGTAGGTATTTCACTTCTGAGATTCGGAATCTCATCACATTCGATCAAAGTGGGTAACTGGAGTTGGGCAGACCCGTCTATAGATTTGATGACAAAACCTATAGCTCGCCGGCCTGAAGTGGAAGTGAGACCAGAGCATGAAGATAGCCTATAAGGAAAACTTGCACTCTCAATGTTAAATAGGCTAAAGAACTCTGACCTGGCTAAAGACCTGTTGCTTTGGTCATCAGTTATGGCATACACTCTCTGGGCAAACTTGGGATGACCTTCAGGGTATACATTGTTACGAGCCAAGCGTAACGAGAAAGAAATGAAAGTGAAACCAGCAACAAGTTTTAAATTATTAACAATATTTATTCCACAAAAAAATAAGACAAGATTCAAAACAAAAGAATGTAAGTAGACAGTACCTTTCAAGTTTATGTCACAAAGTCCCTCAAAAATAATCCATGAGAATTTATAAAACAAATCCTTTCAATATCAGTTTCTGATCCCACAATTTCATGTTCCTGAATTCAGAATTTAAGTCCAGAATGAATAAAATAGTAAAGTAATCCAGTATAGAATAATTTCCAGTGAAAGTATACAAAGATGCCCAGATGAAAATCTGTTCTTCTTATATAATATCAAAGAAGGTTCTAGAAAAAGAATTTACTACAAGCATCTCTTACTTTCCAGTTCCAATCAAGAAACTTCTAAATCTTCCATGACATGCAAAAAATAACTCGGTCCAGAATCAAGGATGTAAACATCATGTTATTGTAAACATGTTGTTCTAGAAAGTTATTTTTGGAAACATAGTAAATAAAGCTATTTATGGAAACATAGTAAACATGTTTAAAACAATTGAACACCCTGTTATATAACAACATGCACAAGAATGATTTTGGCACAGGACTTACCATGAAAATTTGAACCACAAATTTCAGTGCATTTGGTAGCAACCCCTGCTGGAGTATCAGTGGGTTTAACCCCCTCCCCGCCATGAACTCCAGAAGGCGGGAAACTAGCAGACTTATCTTGCCAAAGATTATTAATGTGTAGGGCTGTGGGGTGGCTTTGACCACAATCTTCACATTTAACAATAACCTTACTGTCCAGTTTCACATGCTGATCTGACTCACAACACTTATAGCAAATTTTGTTATCCTTGAGAAACTTTCTTCTCTCTTCCAAAGATTTTGCTTTGAACGCCTTACATCTGTTTAAGGAATGTTTTGTCTTGTGAAGGGGACAGTTCAGGGCCAATTTGAATTGACAAAGAAGTCTGATCCAGATCAGTTTTCCTAGCAGTAACAAGAGGTCGACTCACCAATGCTGGTCTGTGTCTCTGAGCAGTAGGTGCACTCAGTGCAACAGACTTCTTCGAGTTGTTTTCAGAAGGAAGCTCATACATAAACCCTGGTCATTCTTTATCCTACTCATTTCCCTAACAAACTATGCAAAGACAGCAAATGGGGGAAAAGACACCTTGTGTTGATTTTTGTAGCAAACAGCTCTTTTAGTCCATTTTTCATGGAGCTGATAGGGAAGCTTGGCACAATGGGATTGATGCCAGATGACGTGTTATAATATGAGAGAAGGGGCTCATACAAAGGGTTTTCCATGGCCGATTCAACTTATGACAAAATATCAGCCAAGTCATATAAGCGTTTGGTGTCTTTCGTTGTGAGTTTTGGGAATGTAGCTAACTTCTTTTTAAGGGCGACTTCAACCATTTCTGGACAGCCATATCTCTCGTCCAGCCTTTCCCAAAGTCGCTGCAGACCATTATTCAGACAGCTTGCATTAGAGGTTCTAATGCTCATGGCATACTTTTTCGACTCTGGCCCGAGCCATTTAATGAGCAAGTCAAGCTCTTCTACAGGGGTGCAACTTAGCTCCTCAACTATTCCTTGAAAACTGTTCTTCCACACCGCACAAGACTCAGGGTGGTCTGTGAAAAAGGAAAGACGTGTCATTAACAGCTTTCTTTAAAAGAAACTTAGTAAGATCATTGGCCAGAGAGTTGCTAGGTTGTTGGGGGTTGACAGGAGTCCCAGCTGCCATAGTATTAATAGTAACGGGCTGAAATTCAGATGCACTGGCATTGAGCAGAGGATAGGCTGAATGATCTGGGCCATGGATAGGACTGGGAGGGGTAGGTTTCTGTGAAGTCAATGGGTCTTCACGGGCTAACTCTAGATGGCCAGGTTCAGTTTTAACTACTTGGGGACCTAGCCTTGCGTATTGGGCAATATGTTTTGCTTGCTGCTCTACGTGCTCTTCTGTACATTCACCAGGATCAATATGACTTACTGGTAAACCATTGTTTGCAGTTTCAAACTCAAAGCCTTGAGAGACTAGGTCATCCCCACCATAGGCCTCCAGGGCACGAGCCTGAGCCGCGGCAGTAGCGGCCTCCATTCTGTCTCCTAGAAGTTGTAAGTCAGCTTCAAACTCTGCTTTCTGTCTGAGAGCTTTATCCTTGCTCAATTGTTCCTGCTCAGTGAGCTGAGCTTGTTTCTTCAGACTGACTTCCATTTCAGTGAATTCCAATTTCGCCTTTGTTGCCTCAGCTGAGGCTCTCGCAAAGGCCATTGCAGCACTCACTTTAGATGAGGCCCTAGAACTCTTTGAACTCCCCTAACTCAAATAAGACGCTTTAAAGATCTTGAAGGGGAGGCCTTTGACGACTTTGAACTAGACATTTTAGACTCTGAAGGGGCTCTAAATGACTGCTCTAATGCTGCTTTGTGAGAGTTTACATTAGTCATCACTGTTCCAGAAAGAAAATGATATTTGCTGTCTGCTTGTGTGAGAGTTTTCAGAATCTCATTACTCTGGGCAGTGTTAGTGCGATCAAGGAAGTCATGGTACTCTTTTAACAATTTACGATAGGAGTTAAATTCATGGAGCATTTTGACTTTTAATTCGTCGCAAGCCTCAATTTGTGTGATTGTGTCGAGTTTAACAGATATTCTTTGATACTTTATCAATCATCTCCACATGCAAGTCGCATGTCGATTCGAACAAAGCGGTTCCCTTTTCGTTGAGGGATCGAACAAGTCTTTGGCGGTCAATAGGCGGATCGGTATCCGCTTCGCCCGTTGGAGGGATTTTTGCATCTTCACCAGTAACTGACATTTTGATTTAAATGATATGTATCAGACTTAGTTTTGACCAATTGCAAAAGTTACCAACTGTTCTTGACCCTATATTATGATTCTAAAGGATTATTTAATTCTAGAGTTCTGAGGTGTAGAAACAAATGCATGTCAACAACATTTAATGTCAGATAATCTAGGCTACACTTTAAACAAGCTCTTCAAGTCACTGTCTTGATGAAAAATTAATCTTCATGACACATATTGATTTTTCTAAGTCTTGTATGACACACGGCTAATTTGGAGGGGTAACAAGTCTTGATCATAAGCATTTGGTTCCTCACATAACCTCAATCAAAAATTGTCATTCAGGGAAACATTGGCAAAACAAACACACCTTTCTGTTTACAAATTTCAAAAATAATGTTGTACTGTAATGCAGATAAAGATTATTCTAATGCACTTGCGTATGTAACGCGATGTCTGATTGGATAACGTCAAAAATTTGCGACGGTATATTCTGGGATATACTGTCGGAAATCCGACATCATCACGTAACGTCGCTTCTCATTGGCTGGCATTTGGTTTTACGCAGCTCACAGTACTTGTTGCTAACGCGTCGCCATAAAAAGAAATTTCCGACCGTAAAACCGCCAATTTACCTCCCCAAATGACAAATTTGAATGCAGTTATCCCCTAATTAACAACAGTATCTGTTGTGACATAACAGTTTTTGATATTCATAAGTTTATTACACCTGTATTTTACACCAACATAGTTCAGAGGTCCCCAGGACTCAACGTATCGATTATGAATATTTAGGCATAATGTTCCAGCAAAAAGTAGACAAGCTGTATTCTGTATGTTATCAAATCATCGTGGACCATCTTGTTATACATATAACTCTCCGCAAATGTTACAAGTCGCCACAATTCAGTTGCTCTAGTCTTTTTACTATACTGTCTCACCCGGCGGACCAAGAACTATAGTAGCAAGCTAACCAGGTTCTATTGTTTATTAACCAAACCAATCTATGAACCGGTAAAAAACTGGAAAATAGAAAAACAGAAGCATAAATAATGCAAAAATTTCCAACTTTCCACCAAAACTTAAGTTGAGCACAACAAATGCAACTGTCAGACTGCATGGAAATGCAGACTCATCGCAGCCTTTGTTGAACCATGCTCCCAATAATGAGGCTCACGAATGCATCACTAGACATAAGAAAACACTGTAATTTGATTGCTTCTATACCTCAGTACAAAACCTACTTTTGAGAAAGCCATTACTTGAAATATACTAAAACATGAATTCTTACAAACACGCAATACTTTCGCATATGGGAGAGAATTGACTGGAATATGAATAAACATGAATCACTTTAAGACTTCTGGAGTAACAATACTCACACTGTAAGGGCTTAAATTTGGGACAAGTTGGTAACTTTGACAAGAAAATGCCGCACGAGGTGCGCACATGTAACAAAATTGAAGAGTTTCCAAATTGATAAAATGAAAGTATTGGAAATAAACTGCAACGACTTTTAGATTACCGGTATGATAAATCCCGGGACAATCAGAAATCCCTCCAATGAAAGGCGTACCATGGACGACACAAGCCATGCTTTCTTTTGCCACTAGATAGTGACTTTGTGGCATGTTTGTTTTCCCTCCAGGTAGTGCTCACCAATTTCTACATTTAAGCTTCAGGCCACAAATCTCTGAGGCCAGCCTGGGTGCCTCAGTTGGATGCACATCCGCCTGGTGATCAGGAGGTTGGGAGTTTGACCCTGTCGGGTCATCAACATTCTTTCATGGAGATCAACCATGAAATATTTTCTACGGTCATTCTCTCCCTTCCGGTGATTCAAGAAGGGCAGTTGTCAGTTTCTGGGGAAAGAATGTGCACAATACTGGTTAACCGCTTAGAGGACTAAGCCTATCCAGTAAAAGTGTGGTTAGGTAAACTGACCTTGCTTGACATGACCCCATTGGGTTGACTGGGCCGTAAAACCTCATCACAAACAAACAAACAAACATGTCTCTGATGCTCTCCATTTCTTTCCAAACTCATGAAAATGGCATTCACATATAATCAGTTCTTTTATATCTGTTTAAAAATAAAGTCCCCTGTACCATAGCAGGTCAGCTAATGTATGCCGCTTTCATTGACGTATGCAACAACTAGCTTGAATTTTCAAGTACATAAATGCTTAGATATATTAACAAAGGAGCATTTTATTTTTTTAACACCTGCAAAAATGAATGAAAAAACAATTCATATTCTTATAGCCTCCCAATAACAGTTTGTCATAAGGCATTCACTATAAGAGCAAGTTGAAGACAGTCACGAAAAAGACCTGTTACTGCACAGAAACACTCATCTAAAACTGCACTTTTTGCTTCACACAACAATTCCAATCTTCACCTCCATTCACCTGATCATAAGAGGTCAATGTCATTGATCTCAACAGGTCATGGTTCCATGGTAGTGAGCAGTGTTGAATTTTGGGCTCCTCATCATGGGAAATGTTGATGATGATGATGTTAAACCCACAATCAGGTTTAGACAATTTTATTAATTTTACAAACTACTTTCTAAGGCCTAATGACTTTGGATCAGGACGCTAACTGGAGGCCTATGCAGGGAGTCATCCTCTGTTAAAGACCCCTACAGTAATTGCATAATTACTGTGTAGGCTTGTAGCCGTCAAATCTGGAATGTATGCATGAATGTACACCGTCTGTGTCCCCTTTGGGGATCAAGGCATAAATTGGAATATAGATAGACAGATCATATCAGAATTTTTACTGGTGATATGTCCATTGACATTCATTCACCAGATTATTTCACCCATCCATGACCATCAAAAATAACAAAAGACCACAACTACAAACTACCACAAAGGCAACGAGACATCTGACAAAATTCTATGCCCGCCTTTTCGCTACAAGCATGGTAAAATCCACATACCAAGCCCCAGGGCCTTTAAGCCCTTTGGTTCCAGAGAGGAAGATTTTTTAAAGGGTATTCCTCGGCCCTTGGAGGAAAACCCTTTGACGACTGAGAAAACTAATAGTGTTGTCTGCTGAATTTATTACCCAACATGCTAAGCATTAAACCCATTAAATGACTATCACCAGATTTGCTGACTTGATACCCGTTTTGATGTTGATGTGTTTCATGCTAAAATCAACTCAATTATAGACTTATATTCAATTTGGTCCGAAAGGAAAACCTTTCTAGGCAGGGACATATATGTCATTCTGACTTTTTTTTTCTAAATATGTTTTTATGAAATCAACTCAGTCAAACTGCCTTATTCTTGTGTGCCTTATTACTGGTATCTTGGTTGTGTGATACTACATCAGGTTTTCTTTTCATCAGAAATACAAAGGTCAACACAACCAGTATAGTATGTTGTTGTTTTTTATTTTTATTTTTTTTTTCAAAATGATTGTAGTTTGTTGAGACCAAAACCTATAAAGCGGAATGCCATTCATTTGTTACATTTAAGACTATAAACAGCTACCCTAAAATATTTGGACACTTTAACTTACTTGTCCTAAAATTTTAACAAGCTGTTTCACTTATGTCTGTTGTCTAAAAAGCTGCTGGATGGGTGGCAGAGTGGACTCTGATCAGGGCCCAGTTGTTCAAAGTGTCATTAGCTTAACAAGCTTGTTAAGGGTCATTTCATTGTTTCAGGGGATTCAGTATACAGTATTCTGATATTTTTTGCTGAAAAAATGTGATTAGCTTCTACTCACATTTTTTTCAGCAAAACATTTCAGCATGTTTGCATATCACTCGATGTAAATCTTAACGAATTGTTAACTAACGACATTGTTAGCTTTGAACAACTGTCTATCTATTCAAATGCCTATGGCCTATGTGAGACTCAAAATAGTAAAATCATTTTGGTAAAGAAAATGTCTTAGGCAAGAAAACTTCTTTTTTATGTGAAAATTGGTGTAATAATCCTTCATTAGGTAGGTATTACATTGAAATATCCCGTCCTCTTGGATGCCATCTTTGTAATAATCAGAAGTAGTTGGAATAAATAAACAGCAGAAAGTAGCAGTATTTCTCTTTTATACCCTGCCACATAATAGTGGCAGGGTATTATGGTTTCTTGTTGGTGTCCGTCCATCTGTCTGTTTATCATTTGTCCGTCTGTCCATATTTTCGTTGACGATAAATTGAGTAAATATCATTGGATTTTCACCAAATTTGATATGTGCAGGTATGTGCATTGATATTGTCAAGAGCTTGTTTTGGATTGCTAACAGGCAAACTTTGTCAGTTTTTGACTGAAGTTATCTGCCCATGACATGTCCATATTTTCATTTCAGGAGGATAACGAGTAAATATCAATGGATTTTCAGCAAACTTGGTGTGTGCATTGATATTGTGGAGCTCTGGTTTGGGATTGCTAATGGGCAAATTACATCAATGTTTGACAGAGTTATCTGCCCACAATACATCCGTATTTTCTTTCCAAATGATAACTTGAGTAAATACCAATGGATTTTCACCAAACTTGATATGTGTATTGATATTCTGGAGATCTAGTTTGGGACTGCTAATGGGCAATTTTCATCAATTTTTGACATTATATGCCAGCAACACATCCATATTTTTGTTTCAGGACAATAACTTGAGTAAATCTCAATGGATTTTCACCAAACTTGATATGTGCATTTATATTGTGGAGATCTGGTTTGGGATTGCTGATGGCCGAATTTCATCAATTTTTTATAGTTATCTGCCTGTGATGTGATAATGGTGGGGTATTATTGTTTCACATTTTTATTTAACCATTTTATCCTGAATGAGCAATGTTCCAAATGCACATTTTGATTTTGGTTGGATTCTGATATTTATATTTATTTTATTGTTAGCGGTGAAATCAGTGTATATCTGGTGAAAATAAAAGTGGTATCAATCACTAGTGAATTGATATCGTATCATTTCACTTGTGACTGGTACGATTTATATTTTCACTGCTCGCTTGGACTTCAGTTTTCTGCCTTGTTTCAGAAGTGGATGTTACCTCCACTTCAGATTTTTGAACACCTCTAACTTCTTTGTTTCTGAACAAAACTATTAATTGTTGGTATGCATTTTCTTAGTTAGAATGTAAGGAACATTTTGGTATCAATATTATTTTGATTTGCCAAAACTTTTTGTTTTTGTCTCTCCAGCGTTTCACATGTTAAGCACTGAATGTCAACGCCATGACGTTCATGTTTTGTTTGGTGACGTTACTAATGATGTCAGAAATGGGCATTGGCTTGTTAACAATAAAATAAAAAGAAAATTTACTCTTTTTAAGTAAATACCATAAAAATTTTCATCTGGTGTAATGAAAACATTCAAATTTTCACTTGTGCTTCGCACTCGTGAAAATACTGATATTTCATTACACTCGATGACAATATTTATGGTATTCACAGCAAAAGAGTAAATATCCTCTATATATCTTTAACATTGAACTACAAAGATTTTTTCAGTTAGTTAAGGAAAAAAATACACTGCTAAGGAAGTACCTCTGATACAGAACTATTTTCTTCTCTTCTCATTAGGGGCTACTCTCTAAGGAAAGAAAATTGCTCCATGCTCCAAATATATAGATGTTTTTCAAAGTCTGTCTGTCTCTGGTAAGACAAATGATTAAAATGTACTTGAAATTCTTAGTATTTTTGTCAGACTAAACAAAATTTTATCTGATATGTCTGGCAGTTCTATGGATTTCAGTAGACAACTGCTAGCAAATGCTCTCCTTTAACCTTTACCACTAATTCAGCAGACAAAAAATTGGTGATAATTTTCAGCATTTGCCCAGAAAACAGGATTCGACATTTCATGCAAATTGTCTCCAATCAATTTTGCATGAAATATCAGATCTTGTTTTTTAGGAAAAATAAGAAAATTATTTCAGTATGTCGTCTGCAGAAAATTTTACCCAGAGTGGTAAGCATTAAGAGTTGCTCCCATTCTTAAAAGAATTCAAGTAACTGAGCAGCAATCACAAAAAGTTATCTTCATTTGAAAAATAGCGGCATAATATTTCAGGTGTATCCTTTTACCTTAATTTCTTATTACCCATTAAGCAATTTGTAGGAGACATTCTAAAATTGCTTTTAATATTTTTCAAAGAAAATAAGAGTTGACATTTCATATGAATTGTCTGCCTAACAGTCCATTCACATGAAATGAAAGTCTTATTTTCTCTGAAAAATGAAAAAAAGAAATTCAGTGTGTCATCTGTTATAGTTGTGATTAGCACTTTAAGGGTTAATTCGAGCTCAGAACCAAGCCAGGGCCCAGTTGTTCAGAACTTAACAAATTGTTGGCTAACTTGACATTTAAACTATCTTGAAATGTGGCAAATACATTCTTATTTTTTTTGCTGCAAAAGTGTGAGTAGCTTTTCCAATGCTGCTCACATTTTTTAGCAAAAAATATCAATGTATTTGAAAATACCTTAGCTACAACAGTTAATGAGTTTGTCATTAATGAGCTCATTAAGCTAATGATGCTTTAAACAACTGGGCCCAGATCAACAGAAAGCTGTAACTGAACAGTAAAGGGCAGACATCTATGTAGTATAGACTGGGCCATCATATTAGCCATTAAAGTGCTAATCTCAACTACAGCATTCTTATTTTTAGTATTTTTCAGAGAAGATAAGGCATAACATACCATACCGGTATTTTCTTTGAAAAATATTTTTCTCTGAAAAATAATGTTAAAAAAAAAAAAAAAATAGAATGTTGTCTGCTACAATGTTTGCTCATCACTTAAAGGGTTAGCCGGCCTCGGTGGCTTAGTTGGATGCGCCATCCGACTGGAGACCAGGAGGTAGCGGGTTCAACCCCCGCCGAGGTCGGCAACATTCTTTCGTAGAGATTGATCATGAAATATTTTCTACGGTCATTCTCTCCCTTCCACTGATTTAAGAAGGGCAGGCGTCAGTTTCTGGCGAAAGAATGTGCACAATACTGGTTAACCGCTTAGAGGACTAAGCCTGCCCAGTAAACGTGTGGTTAGGTAAACTGACCGCGCTCAACATAACCCCATTGGGTTGCCTGGGCCGTAAAACCTCAACACAAACAAAACAAAACTTAAAGGGTTAATTCATTGACAATATGCACATTTTCTAAATATTTAAAGAGTAAACAGTAATGCCTTGACCCGCCGAGTTGGCAACATTCTTTCGTGGAGATTGATCAGGAAATATTTTCTTTAGTCATTCTCTCCCTTCCACTGATTCAAGAAGGGCAGTTGTCAGTTTCTGGCAACAGAATGTGCACAAGTACTGGTTAACCACTTAGAGAAACTAAGCCTGCCCAGGAAAAAGTGTGGTTAGGTAAACTGACTGGCTTAACATAATCCTAATGTGTTGCCTGGGCCGTAAAACCTCAACCCAAACAACAAAAAGAACTGTATGTGTATGTTTCCTATTTTAACTTCATAATACATTAACCTATAGATAATGTGCTATTCTCTTCTGTTTTCACACCTTCCACAGAAAAAAAACGACCTTTCAGTCGTTAATTAAAGTCTTAAACCAGAAGGTCCCTTAGGCAGTTACCTGTGTGACGTAACTCTTCCCGCTCAATTGACCACGTGTCAGTTTCTTTTCTGTGGACAAAGAAATTCAACAAGGATTATATACCTGTGATAGAAATTTGGATTATTTCTTTCCTCACGGATAAATTTCTGTATCCTTGTGTTTCTTTTGTTTATTTATCACTCCTTTCACTTTCTGTGTTATTATTTAAAATTTTCAATTTTTGATTTCATATATTTTTTGACTGGTCTTTTTCCACATGCGTTTTCGCGACTCTCGCTATTCGGCACAACGCTCGTGCGCGATCGGTTCAATAGTCGTGTTTATATATGCAGAATATTTTTGTTCTTTTCGTTCCAGGTTATTCAGCAATTACGATATGTTTTTCCTTGACTTTTATTTGCAGAGATCTTCAGTTGGCTAAAGATTCTCATGGTGGAGAAGCTGATTGTAAAGAACTTGTCAACCCTTGATGGGTTATCAGACAATTCTTTACTGATGGGAGCCCCACCCCATATGGCTATACTGCCGGGGTAAGACCCATCAAGGTGGCATCTTTGGGTACTTAGTATCCGATAAAGTCTAAGTCCACCAGTCACCGGTCATCCAGTCACCAGTCAACCAGGCACCAGTCAATCAGCTTCACCAGTCACCAGTCAACCAGGTGCCAGTCAACCAGGCACCAGTCACCAGTCATCCAGGTGCCAGTCAACCAGGCACCAGTCACCAGTCAACCAGTCACCGGTCAACCAGGCACCAGTCAACTAGTCTCCAGTCAATAATTTAATTATTTTCTGGAAAGACTTAGTTTTTGACATATTTCACCGGACAAAATAGTCACGTATACTAACTTCCGGTCATTATGTCTAATTATTAAAAATTTTTCACCGGGCAAAGTATCAGTAATATTTCTGATACTTATACCCGGTCATATTATTATATTATTTCTGATTTTTCACCAGGCAAACTTTTACAGAAAGTGTCTGGTCAATTTTTGCCTAATAATTAATTATCATCGGGAAAAAGTTTCGAATACTTGTGCTGCTCAGTTTTCATATATAATCTCCCTTTTTCATCGGACTAGAGTTACGAATACTACTATTTGATCAATTTGTCAAATTACTTGTAACTTTACCGGGCAACAGTTACGAATACTAGTGTCCGGTCATTATGTCGGGTAACTAGTGTCAAAATAGTGATCACTAATTCCCCGAACAATCTATTATCGTTCATAGAGCTCCATTCACGTTTAAGTCAATGGATATAGGTTATTAAGTGAAATACATAGTAACTTTTCATACATAAAATTCTGTACAGTCTTTCCCGAATCAGACTAGAATCTTTAATATTCCATTGACTTATTATAGGAGTGTAATTCCATTAATATTTTAAATTAACTTATGTTTTATCTCTTTTATCCGCTAGAAAGAGTTAAAGTTCCGACTATAACAAAATTTTTACCGGGCAGCAGTTCGTAGACTAGTGCCAGGTCATTCAAATTATGTTTTATCTCTTTCATTCGCTAGAAAGCGGTTAAATTCCGGCTCTAACGAAAATTTCATCGGGAGGCACTTCGTAGAGTAGTGCCAGGTCATTCTAACGAAATTCCACTGGGCAGTAGTTTCGTAGACTTTGTGTCGGATTAGTAGTGTCCGAGTAGTAGTCACTAGTACTCGCTCAACATATATTTATTTATTAACCACTATAGACATGTATAGTCTTGGGTTATAGGTTATTGAATGACAGCGATGGGTTCTAATACCTAGTACCCACTTATATTGTTGAATTCTGTCCAGTCACTTTTGAACTTGACTTAAATTCTATATATATATTTATTATTGAAAATGAATTAAGAATTATCGGTTACGATCAAATTCGCAATTCATTCACTAAGTGTAGAAGATACTTCCAGCTATAATTATATCTCTTTTATTCGCTACAAAGAGATTAACTTCTTACATATTCACCTTATTCAGCTCTAGGGCAAAGGTGAACTATAAAACTATCATTATTTATAAGAAGAAAAATATACACGAAATCTAAAAATTTTTCTTCTTTCCTCCCCTGTTTTTCTTCTACATGCTCCGATATGTAATCAGCATGTAATCTAAGGAGTAAATTGACAAGAAAGTAGCAATTGATCTTTTCTACTTTCTATTAATTTTTCATTCTTAAGGTATCGGAAATTTACACCAACCAGATAAATAAATTAACAGTTTATTTATTTACTCGCTACCTCTCTAGATTACTACGATTTAAAATTCTAGTTGAGGTACATATTTTGCTTTTGCCTTTTCTACATGGAAAATAGTTGATCCGATAAGCTATTATTCTATTTTATACTATCTTTTGATTGATTATATAAGAGTCTAGGTCAGTCGTGCTCTGTCTAATCTCTGCTATAAAATAATAAATAAGAATAAAATCTTATATTTAGGCATAGATATAATTCGATACGTTCTTTACTTTGCCTGTTTTATTTTTTCTTCTGGATCATTTAAGACTACGATAGCAATATACCAGATATTTTTGCCCCAGTAAGAATCTATTACGCCGAAGATTCTTCATATTGGAATAATAATTTTATTATGATTATAATTTCTAGACCCAATTAATCCTCGTATATTATAGGTCTACTTTATCTTATTGAGGAATAGTTTTGCTTCGACTAGCTCTATACCTCTAATGTTTTATTTATAACTAGAGTCCATGTCAATCAAAATTTTCTTGCACTTTGGTATTGACAATGGATACATATTTAGTAAAGGCATTAATTATTCAGTACGTGACAGATTATTATTGCCTAAATTAGATATTATATACAATACTTTCCTTTTGATATTTTTTTTATTGACTTTGTAACTATTCAGAAACTGCCAAAGTCAATCATTTCCTTCCTCTAAACTTACCGAAGCTCTAGATTATGTTGATATATATTTTTTATATATGCTTAGAGGTTAATTAACGAGAGTTTACCTCATAATAGCAGATATTATTATATTCATATTAAACAGTCTATAGTCTAGGCTTAGACAAAAGGGAAAACATCCTTAATTACGAGCCGGTAAAGAATTAAGACACACTTGATTATCTCTTTACCCCTTCTTTATGTTTACATTCGTTAAAGGGATCACAGTAATTCTCGCTAAGAGTTCAAGTTCAGTTTGCGAATAATGCAAAGATTAATATCTTGATTTCCAGTCCGCATCAAAAATGGTCTATGTATATATAGATAAATATCTTTTCCGAAACTGGATATTTATTTATTTTTCCACACAATAAGTCATTTCAAGACATTTCAATGATTTTGAAATGCACTGCTTCAATTTATAATATAGAATATGTTTATATGAACTTCACAACTTAGTAAGTGCTGCACCTACGTTCCTGGTCAGATCTTACTTTTGTGATACGTTTTTGAACATACTGAAAGTTTCTCCGATTATACATTCGGTAAATAAACTTTCAAGTAGCATTTATGCTTTTAAACATTCAGATTATTTGATAATAGTTGGAGATAATATATTATACCGATATTTATATATCTATCTTCATTATTTATCTTTCTCATCTTACTTTTAAGTTAGACTGACCTTCTCGCTACGTTCCAGGTTTAAATCTAGCTAACATTGTGGACCAGTCACTTTTTTATTTCCTAAACAATATTTTAACATTTTTTCTCAGTATTCAGAGCATAACGACTTCATGAATACTTGGAAATAATTCAATTCTACGCTTGTTAAACTAAGCCTAAAAACAAGCCCTAGTTTTTTAGTATGGATATTATCCTTCGATTCAGTTCATGGAGATACATCCTTTTAGATCCCATTATCTCTATTTCAATCATACACAATTCTAATGACTAAGTACTCTTTTTCTACGTACGAATACAGAATATCGAGTCACTGTTGCTGCATATTGGTTAAAGATTAAACAAATTTTATCTTAAACCTATATGACGTTAAATTAATTATTATCTCTTTCATATACATGTTTTTTACCCTTCCGTCAGGGATCGTGGTAATAATATTATTTTATTACTCTCTATGGTTTACGCATAGATCTCGAGAGTATATATATATATATATTTTCTTCCTAAATTCATTTGCGAGTACGTAATTTGATATTTCAGGAATTACCAATTATGCAGACATAGATTTTATTCTATTAATATTCAATTCTAAAAATTTGATTGAATATTTATCAATAAAATTTCTGGGCAGTAATTTTATAGCGAGTTATATGTTTAATAATTCCTTGCTTAATAAATAGTTACGCTTAACCTTTTATTTATAGCAGGAATTTTGTTCTGTAGTATAATTTTATTTAGTATTCATATATTTCTTACTATTCTTAAATATGCGTATAGAATAGTAATACTATCTCTTAACTTATAAATTAAGTGTTTTTGAGATTATTAATCAGTATTATTGTATAATCTTTCTTCAGAGATTATCACACTATTACTTTTTCTCTGAGTCCTTCTCTTTTTATGAACATTTTGATTCGTCATTTCAAAGTGGATTTTTTAACATTTCTTGATTTCCATGATTATTTACTCAGGAGTACTTTTCATGGCAATCTTCTGGTATAGAAAAATTCTATCCAGCTTATTTATTATTGCTTAATCTTATCAATACGGTAAGATTTAGCCAAACTATGACCGTCTTACAGTTAGCTGCGATCAACCTTATTCTTATCTCTCTTATTCCCTGTCAAACTGTTAAGTTATGATGTTGACAGTTTCTTCTTTATTATTTTGTCAGGACATCAAACGCTTTTATATGTCTATGACAAAACTAATTATCAATGGTTTAGGTTGTTTTTTCTTCCCAGCAGTTTTATGCAAACTCTGTATTATTTTATTGCTTGACTAAAAATTCGTAATACAATTAGTCTAGCAATAGTTTTAACCATTATGTTTGTCTATACCTTTTTCTTCTGATGGATAACTTAGTTATAGTTAAGTTAACTCCATCTACTTTTATTATCTCACCTTCTTTAATTTGATCAAAGGGGAAATAATTATACATTATGGTTATTTTAAGTCTGTGTCTGTTCATCGGAAACTGTCCTGTCGTTCCAATTAACAGAATCTAATTAGTTTATAATTCTAATAGCTTAGACTATTACAATTACATAGCTTCACATATCTAGAATTTTATCCAAAATATCTACATATGTCAGTTATCTATAGGAAACTCCACCGAGTAGACTTTTCCTTATTTATTCAAGACCCTACATAGACTACTTACAGTGTATGGTCTTGGCTTTTTGTTTTACATATTTTGTTTTGAAAATATTTCTATATTCCTAGCTTACTTTGCGATGGAATATTTATGTTATGTCTCAATGACTCCTTTTTCTTTTTGAAGCCAATTGTTGTTTCCCAAAAAGAAAAAAAAAAAAAAGGGAGGGGAGGGGGGGGGGGGGGCGGCGGGGGGGGGGGGGGGGGGGGGGGTGCCAATGTTAGGTCTCTGAGACTTAAGAACTGGCTTCCTCTAGAGTCTACTATTATATATAAGGTTGTTAGATCATAACACCTTAAAGATGTGCTATTTTGTGAATCTAGATCATTCTTTCTATTAAATATAGAATTAGAATGTATCTGATTCCTTTGAGTTTCCTGAGTCTTAACCAGAAGTGGTGAGATATTATTGGTGTTAGAATTAGGAGAGCACCTCCCTCCTATTCTGCAAATTCTAGCACATTATCTATAGGTTAATGTATTATGAAGTTAAAATGAAGTTTTTTAAAAGTAAAACATATTTTAACGAGTAATACTTAACCTATAGATAATCAATTATCTCCCTCCGCCCACCCTCGCTTATCTCTCCTAATTGTGTCTATTGTTTTACACATAAAAGAAACTGACACGTGGTCAATTGAGCGGGAAGAGTTATGTCACACAGGTAATTGCCTAAGGGACCTTCTGGTTTAAGACTTTAATTAACGACTGAAAGGTCGTTTTTTTTCTATGGAAGGTGTGAAAACAGAAGAGAATAGCACATTATCTATAGGTTAAGTATTACTCGTTAAAATATGTTTTACTTTTAAAAAACTTCATTTCTCAGCTCAAATTGTTGTCTGAGATTTGTTATCTTTTAGAACAGCGAATGCTAAATAATACTCATGTTTATTTTGGTAGAATGTAGTTGTGATAATAATCAAACTTGTTTATATTGCTTGCATGTAAATCTTTTCTTTGAATATGTAATGGGAAATATGTTAAAGATGATTGTATGGTTAGGAATGAATAAACAAACAGCACAGGCCAATCAACCTTTGTATTGCAGGTTGATCTAAGCCCTTTGATGTTTGTAGCTGCCCAGAGGACACATTTTGTTATCCCACCTCCAACTCCCTGGTGTAAGACATGGCTGCACCACTTTTAACTTTCCTGAATGGTCATTGGTTCCATTCAAGGATACCTCTAACACTGGGCTACTTAACCTTTGTCATGCTGAATAAATTAAGATGCCACACCCACTTCTAACTGTCTGCCAATAAGATTGTTTAATCCAGATTGTTGATATAAATTCACTTACTTAATGACAAACAGTGTAAATCCAGATCAGTCTGGATCTACACTGTTTGCAAAGGCAGGGTTTATCCGGGTTCAGCAGGACAAGGGTTAATATATTTTATTATATTTGACAATTATTTTTCACATTTGTTAATCATTGATCTATTTCAATAACAGCGGAAAAGTCAGAATGAATACCTCACTAAGGAAACTGACACTGACATGAAAATGCTTCCTTCTTCTTAACTCTTTCAGCCCTGTAGACCAAACCATATACCTTTGCAAACAGTGTAGGTCCAGATGAAACAGTTCACAATGAGCTGTCTCATCAGGATCTACATGTTTGCCATTGTTTTTAACTTTTTGACAAACATCCCTATTTACAACAATGGATTGGTCCCAATTCAAAGATGGAAGAGTCCAAATCAGAATCTCAGGGGTGAAAGCAAAGATTGCAAATGTGTGTCTTTAAGAGTACCATGTACATGTATTTTTGAAAGGTTTCAAGTGCTAGGGAGGCAAAGTCCTCTATGCAAATTTGTCTTTCTTTGCAAAATATATCTTTTCACATTACCGATAACAGCTATACAGCAGTCATGGGGAAACGATTTAGCCCTTAAAGTGCCAAGAAAACCTGCATCTGAAAATGTCATCTCTTTATGTCATCTGCTGAATATTCTTGCAAACTTTCCAAACCTATTTTTGCATATAGGCAAACAGTGTGGACCCTGATCAGACTGCTGCTAGAGGAGCAGTCTGATCTGGGTCCACTCTGTTTGCAAATATATGACTTTTAAAATCACAAGCAGATGACAAAGCAGACGACAATTGTTGTGATCGGCAGTTTAAGGGTTAACAGTCCAACTACTGTATTTCTCTAAGTGTTGTGACAGACAGGTCAGAGCAAAAAGTATAGACCTAGATCAGATACTGTAGAATATAGCCTCTGATCAGGGTCTACACTGTTTGCCACTCATTCAGCAGTTTTTAGACACATCACTAGGTAGTAAAATGGAGTTGTTTAAATTTTTAGAACAGAGAAAGTTAAGGAGTAAAGATGTCTGGCTGTTTATGGTAAATACTTTGTATTTGTTCTATCTTAACAACTGATGTACATATAAAAGCTTGCTTGTGCAAGCACAATAATCAAATTTCTTTTGTTGCATATCAGTTATCGAAGTCAAGCAAAATAAGCTTAGTTTTTGTCAGGTTGACATTTTGATAGTCTGCAATTATATTATCATGAAATGTCAAGACTTATTTTCTAAGAAAAAAAAAAATAAAAAATAAATTCAAATGTGTCGTCTGCTGCAGTTGTGATTGGCGCTTTAAGGGTTAAAGGGTTTTATAATGAACTATTTTATAAAGAGGTTCCAGTGTACCACATTACAGTGACATTGTCTTACTGGAGCCACATCAAACAAGTCCCTTAAAGTGCCATTCAAAATGGTTGCGAAAGACATCAGTTTTCTTTTTCCAAGAAAATAAGGCATAATTTTCCTGTGAACTTTCTGCCCAGCCAATGTTTCATATGAAATGTCAAGCTTTGTTTTCTAAAATTATTTAAAAGGTCATCTGCTGCTGTTTTGACTGGTAGGTTGAGGTGTAACCATAGCATATTTGGAAAAATTCAACAGGGGACAATACCTTTTTTCTCAAAAATAGGGTTTTAAATATTTTTTAAACTTATTTTCTGGCATATGGGCCCACCAAAGACTCAAATCACCGCATCCACTCTGTCTGATCAGTCTTCATTGTCAGCATGAAGAAACTGCATCCTTAGCCATCCAAAATGTGCCCTGTGAAGATTCTGATCAAAGTGCACAAATTGCACAAATGTACATTTTCTGACAGTGTGGCTCATATTGTATTAGAATAGCCTTTCTTCTAAAAATAAATCAGGTGAGAAAAAGACAATCTTCCAAGAGTCTGTGACCATAAAGAAGAACAGGTGCCTTCCATATTTATTATTTCCTGTTTGGCAGATGTTAGAAAGTTCTACTCTCTACTGCTGTTCCATGTGTTAGATTGCATTACTGTCCAAGTATAATCTATATTAAGTGTTAAAAATAGAAATATTTTGTTATTCAAAGTTGAATGAATATTGTACATTCCATGTTACTAAAAATAAATACTCTAAGTATTGTGAATTGTATGTACATGTACTATATATATGGTAAATATCCTAAATTTCAAACACAAAAGTGTCTGACAAAATGACATATGCAAACAGTGCAGACCCAGATCAGACTGCTCCTTCAGGAGCAGTCTGATCAGGGTCTACACTGTTTGCCATTCCACTAGGATGTTTTAAGAAATAGATGCATCAAAAGCAGAATTTAGCTCAAAATACTATGGAATAAAGTGTTCAAAATTTTAGAACATTTACCACACTCTAAATATTTGGTCACCCTAACACCTTATTTGCACTTGTCTAAAATTTGAACAATTCCATTTGACTACTAAGTCTGAAAAATACAGATTCGTAGCTTCAGATAGGATGGGGTATCCATATACATTTGTTGAATTTTTCTTAATCGTAAAAAAGTTGTGAGTATTCAGTAGGAGTGCCGCAGTGAGGCACTTCTAATGAATACCCATATTTGTGTGAAGATAAAAAATATTACTTTGTGGTTGGAAAAAAAAAAAAAAAAACATGTCTGGAGCAACGCTGAATGAATGGCAAATAGTATAGACAAGCCTCATACTGACCAAGCTTTCCCATGCCTGAAAGACCTGCTTTTGCAGCCTTAACCCTTGTCCTGCTGAACCCGGATATACCCTGCATTTGCAAACAGTGTAGATCCAGATCAGTTGGCTTCTGAAGAAGCCAACTGATCTGGATCTGCACTGTTTGCCATTAAGTATGTGAACTTATATCAAGTAATCTGATTGGCTGAAAATTGGAAAAGGACATGGCATTGCCTGAAACTCCTGCAAATGCCTAAAAAAAATATGAGCCTGTATAGATCCTTATCACACCCTTAGTAGTTTGATCTATGTCTGTATTGTTTACTCAAGCCTGTCTATCTGAATATTTAGGGTTAACATAGTAGATCATGTACTTCATGTTAGACATAAATGTCTGTTAATTTTTTATTCAGCCTTTATATAATATCTGTGTTATCAGAACTTTAACAACAGTTACTGCCTTATTGTTCATGGTAATAATGAATAAAATTCAGATAAAAAATGTGTGTGATTGTTTCATAACATTCCCAGTTTCTTCTTCTCTGTTGAAAAGAGGGTTCTTGGACTCAGTAACTTGAATGCTTAGCATGCTGGTAAAATTTTCAGCAGATGATTGTTTGAAGTATTTTGCTCGTTTTCCCCAGAAAATGGGGTGTGACATTGTCTCATAAGGGAAAACAGAATAATATTACATGCATAACCAAGAAATACCATGATTTCTACCAGACATAAAACTGGTATTTTCCTTGTTTTCTAAGAAGAAATATTTCCTATTAGCCGGGGAAATAAATCTCTTTAACTGGAACTACTTTTTTTTTTTGTAACCTATGAACGGCCTAGATTTTGATCTCAAATCCTTACTTACCGGCTGAAAATGTTTAAATCCATATGCTTTTTTCGTTGATTCAGGTCACAAGCATAGAAATTAATCCTATCTGAGCACAGAAACACATAATTATCCATTTAAATGGGAATATTTTATCACTTTTCAATCTCTCGATTCGTTTAGTTTTTTCAAAATGGGGCCCCGAGTGTTCACTGCTTCGAACTGTCAATGCCAGTGTATTACTACGCCGACCCAAAATAGAAATGACAGCGTAAACAAACTGGCAGATTAGACTTGCCACAAAAGCCTCTTAAATGGTGTACTCTATTGCGGCAAAATGCATGTAATATACAGTTTATTCATTTCTCCTATTTTAAATATGGAATTTATAAACCTCGGGAGGTAAAAAAAATCTGATAAAGAAACTCGTGCTTTGCACTCGTTTCTTTATCAGATTTTTATTACCTCCCTCGGTTTATAAATCCCATATTTAAAATAGGAGAATGAATAAACTCTATATATCATATTTTCTGTGAAAAATAATCATCAATTTGTTCTCTGCTGAGTGCTGAAGTTGCCCAGAGAGCACTGATACTTATAGTTAGATAAGCCTCAAGAGGCAAAACACATCCTCACTGCTATGGGGAAATATGTAGGCTTAGATCACATCAAAGTAGTCTGATCAGTCTACACAATTTTCATAGAAAATATTTGGATCTTGTAACATCTACAAAAATATAGATGAAGTTACCTAGCAAGGCCACAATCATGAAGCACAGCTTTCCCGAGGTACCGAAAGAATGAGAAACAAACAATGAAGCCCACAATGGCACAGTTACAATAACTGACATACAAATGAGAACTGTAACAGAGGATTCACTTTGTAACAGTGGCAGAAAAACTGCTGGAGTGCTTAACCCATTTATGCCTAGTGTCCCATGATAAAAGGGACATAGGCAAACAGTGTAGACCCAGATCAGATGCAGCATTCTGCTGATCTGATCTGATCTGGGACACTGGCAAACAGTGTAGACCCAGCATTCTGCTGATCTGATCTGGGACATTGGCAAACAGTGTAGACCCATAACACACAGCATTCTGCTGATCTGATCTGGGACACTGGCAAACAGTCCAGACCCAGATCAGATGCAGCATTCTGCTGATCTGATCTGGGACATTGGCAAACATTGTAGACCCAGATCAGATGCAGGGTTCTTCTGCATCTGATCTGGGACATTGGCAAACAGTGTAGACCCAGATCAGAAGCAGGGTTCTGCTGCATCTGATCTGGGACATTGGCAGTGTAGATTGGCAAACAGTGTAGACTCAGATCAGATGCAGCATTCTGCTGATCTGATCTGGGTCATTGGCAAACAGTGTAGACCCAGATCAGATGCAGGGTTCTGCTGCATCTGATCTGGGTCTACACTGTTTGCATTAAATACAGGAATTTCTATAACACATGATTATGATAAAAACCAACAAGACACCCATTCTGATGGAAAAGGACATGTCCAAAGAGCTGAGGTAGCAGAATCCACTCAGCATAAATGGTTTAAATTAGTTTTGCTGATAGAAGTGTCACCTTTAATTCTGATCCAGCTCTAAATTAAAACTATGTGTTCGGTCTGGTAGAATACTCATCCTCATCAATATAGAAACAAATAATCACAAAACTGCAATGAAACGGAGGGCTCAATGGCGATACAGTCAGAGCAAAAAAAAACTTCAAACAGTTGATTAACATCTGCACTGCTTGCTAAGAATAGCTATATATTCAGGACATATATGGTAAACCTTAAAGAAAACTGAAACACCCTCAGGGAAATAGCTATGTCAAAATCATTTTATCACCTTTCTGAAAGGGGGGTCTAATCTACATGGAAAAAATCTGCTCCTTGATCCTGCCAGCAAATTCTTTCCTTTTAGAGTAGAATCTTATACAGACTCGGATTGGTGTGCAGAATAGCCAAACAGGAAGTAACAATAGTTGTCTCTTTTATCTAAAATGGCAAAAATTGACCAACTCTAGCTAGATAGTCTTCTTAATGTGGAGACAGGTGTGCAGACCACTCTGGACCTCAACTATTGGGCATATGTGATAAAGATGTTTTGACCAGTTGCAACACAGACCACTAGATCCTTGCTGTATCACAGGTAACTTGTAAAAAGGTTGTACAAAACATTTCAAAAGCTTAGAACCTTTTTCTGATAATTGGTCCTACAGACTGGACACAGATTACTTGTACTGTCTACATTCAATTCCTCAAACATTTCTAGGCAAGTCACATGAAAAACATGTGAACATGACAGAAGCACAGTCTTTCTTAGCACAGGTTGGTTCTCTGTCTCTGTTTCCTTGACACTAGACTGATTTTCAAGCTTTGTTTTTGAAGAAGAGGTTTTGCTTCCTTTGCTCTTTGCAGCAGACTGACTGTTTGGTTCTTTGTTACTTTTCTGAGATCTCTCTCCTCCAGATGCAACTTGTTTACTCTTGGTTACAAAGAAGCTCTTGGAACTATCAATGTATGTTGCTGACACTAGTGCAGTGAGACAAATAGGACAATCTTCATGGCCTCTCTCAACAGCCTGAAATGTATGATAAATTTTCCAGAAATTAAATTGCTGAAATCAATATTACAAGCCAAAGAAGCAGCATCATGAAAATACTGGTCATACAGCCTAGAAGAACTGCACATACCCATACTATAATGTGCTAAGCAAACATGTAGCAATTGACATTCTACTTATTTTTATTAATTTTCAGAGAACATAAAGCTTGGCAATTTACTTGGCAGACAATTCACATGAAAAGTCAAGCATTATATTAGCACAACATACTGAGTAAAAAATACACCAGACAATATTTTGAAATACTTTTTCTTAATTTCCCAAAGAAAACAAATGACTTTTCACACAAACTGTCTCCTAAGGAAATACACAAAATGTAAAACCCTATTTTCTGGGGAAAATAAGAAAAATATCATCAATCTGTTGTCTGCTGACCAATTTGAGAGTGCTAAAGGTTAATTTGTTAGGGCAATAGCAGTTCCTTTTAAAAATCTGCAAAGTCTATTAATAAATTTTCTGGGTACATATGTACTCTAACCGGACTGTATAAGTGTGCACTTTTGAATATGCCAGTTAGTAAATACTTGAAGAGGGTTAAATATATGAAGTGGCCTATACAGCCAACTCTCGTTATCTCCAAGTCCAAGAGACTTTCTGAAATACTTCCAGATATCCATACCTCGATATATCAGATTTGCAGAATTGAGCAAAAAATAAATCAAACAAACACATTTCACAAATGAATAAGTAATTTGACTCCTGAAGTTAGAAATATATTGAAAATATTGTGGAAAAGAGGAGAAATTGCTCCTTAGGAGCAACTTCTCCTCTTTTCTACAATATTTTGTTACTTGTTGTTAGATTTCCATGTTAAAATGAGGACCAGATTTTCATTTCGATACAAAATAGGTATTCGAGATAAGTAAGTCAAAATAAGGACTGTATTTTGTAGTACCATTTCATAGCACTAGATAAGAGAAGTATCCAGATAAATGGTATGTTGTTTTGTTTTTCTTATTTATCTAGGAAACAAGTTACGAGAATGCCTGACCAAGGTATTTCAAATGAGTACCCACAATATATTTTTGTGGCAAAATAGGAAAAATACCAAACTCATTGGCTAAAAAACAGCTATTGGTACAAGAGTTCTTCAAAAACTTCTGTTATATGAATAATAATGTGTACAACAAACACTAACAGAAACTGCTGTATTGTAACCCTTCAAAGTATCCCTGTCCCCTACAGAAATGCATTTTTTGTAATTCTGAAACCCATAATGTGGAATTATTCATGTAGTCTGTCCTTGGTATATGTTTTATTTTTTTTTCTTTGTCCAGAAATCTCACTACAGTCAAACTTCGATGGATCGAACCCCTTTGGGACCATGAAAATTTGTTCGAGACATGGGTAGTTCGAGCCATTGAGGGTTAATCATGGCACCAGTTCAGGAAGCAAATAGCGATAATTTAGGGAAATATTTTCGATTTTCTACACAATGATTGTATGTTGAGTGTACTCATTAGAATTGCCTTGATGAGGCAATTCTAATGAGTACACACAACATACAATTCCATGATAAAATAAGAAAAAAATCCCTAAATACATGTATTTGTTTTCTTGAGCTATTGGAAGAATTTTTTAGGGACTGAAAAAAAAGAGTTTGAATCATCCACGGTAAACGAGCCATCCGTGTTTGAGCCACTGAAGTTCTACAGTATCTCCTAATTTTCATGGGCTGGAGCATTGTCATGTAATAAGAAAATACCTTTTATACAAGTACTTTTCCACTTCTTCTGACAAAAGTTTTAGTTCTCTTTAAAACTGTGTTCTTATAGAATGTTTCCATAACAGATTTTCCCTTCTGTGAGGTCATCTTCATCATTGTGTCAGAAGAATTAAAGAATATTGTGCATAAAATATTGTTTGCATTTGTGGCTAAAGTTTGACATTTCTGATATTTTCTATCCACTGTTTAAAATCACCTCACCTTTGGGGTTGATCCCAAGTCTCATCTTCTAAAAATAAGTTCAAAATGATCTGGTTATTTCAATTATTTCGAGTTTTTGAGAGCAGGTTGCCTGTGCTTGTTTTTATTTTTGGTCAAGCAATGTGGGACCCATTGTGCGCATTTCTTTCTAAATCCTGACTTCTTTTTCAGAATAGCATAAACACTCCCTTTTGAAATTCCTACTCTACTAGCAATGTTGTCAACCATATATATCCTATCTTCTACAAGTGCCTTCATAGCAGTCATGTGCTTTCTAGTCACGGGTGTCTTTGGCCATCCAGTATCGTAGCTATCTTTAATGATTGATAACCCACTTTTAAATGTTCCATCCAGCTAAAAACTGTCATAAATGGCAAGGTGGAAGGTCCATAAATATTGATAAGCTGCTTAAAATCCTCTTTTGGCTGAATTCTCAATTCAACTTGACCTTTAATATAAGAACTCATTTCCACTTTTATTACTTTTTTTATCCTTCAGTTCAAATATTATCCTGTGTATATAAATGACATGACACTATTTTAATTACTAGTAACATTTTTATTTATGGAAAGATTTGCATGTGATTAGCAAGTCCATGTAGCTACGGACTTAGCATTTAAGCATGGACAGAATTATTGAAAAAAAAACTGGATATGTATGTACCCAAAATCATTTCTAACAGAATGTTTTGAAAATCTCTTGTATGCTGCTTGTTTGTGTTATTTGACAACTTCCATTGACAGACTGCATTTGCTTACAATATGATATTCACATATAAAACCACAAACTGGCTGTAATTAAAACAAGAGGCCCACTCAATTCACTCACCTGATAAAAACAGCTGTTGCATATTTGCAAATGCCATGCAACATTCTTCCAGTATTGCCAAAGCAACTGGGACACAAATTTGACCATACCATAAAAAGGTCAGCCTAGTCTCATCATTTTAACAAACTTGGTAGACCTAGAGTCCCTGATGCTGTATACCAAGATTCAGCCTCAGTTCTGGAGAAGAAGAGTTTTAAGAGTTTTTACTACATATGGACATGGGGGCCATCTTGTTTAATGACGTGAAATCTGGTGAAAATTGCTCAAGCAGTTTCAGAGAAGAAGACATTTAATAATTACACAATTTTATAAATGTATATAGCCCAGGGGCAGGGGCAGATAACCATCAGGGGACAAAATTTTGATTATAACTAAAATGTTTGACTACTTTAATCATACATTGTAAGTTTCAGCCATTAGTCTTTAATAAATTTGGAGAAAAATGACTTTTCAACATTACCCCCATACAAGTGCATGGGGACGCAAATTTGACCTTGCCATAAAAAGGTCAAAGGTCAACTTACAGTCATCATTTGAACAAACTTGGTAGACCTTGAGTCCTCAATGCTATATACCAAGATTCAGCCCCAAAGCATTCTTGGTTCTGGAGAAAAAGATTTTAAGTGTTTTTACCATATGTGGGCATAGTGGCCATCTTATTCAATGGCGCAGAACCATTTGAACAAATTGGCAATACCCTTTCCACAGAAGGCCCCATGTGAAATCTGGTGAAAATTGCTCAAGCGGTTTCAGGAAAGAAGACATTTAAAAATTACAAAATTTTATACATGTATACAGCCCAGGGCCAGGGGCAGATAATCCACTGGGAACAAAATAAATGTTTACTACTTTAATCACTCATTGTAAGTTTCAGCCATTAGTCTTTAGTACATTTTTAGAAAATGACTTTTCAACATTCTACCCATACAAATGCATGCAGATGCAAACTTGATGCAAAAAGGTCAAAGGTCAACCTAGGGTCATCATTTGAACAAACTTGATAGACCTTGAGTCCATGATGTTATATACCAAGACTCAACCATGAAGCTTTCTTGGTTCTGGAGAAGATTTTTAAGTGTTTGTACCACACATGGGCATGGCGGCCATCTTGATTAATGGACCGTGACCATTTGTACAAATTTTCAATCCCTCTTTAACAGAAGGCTCCACATGAAGTTTGAAGAAAATTGGCCCAGGGGTTTCAGAGGAGAAGTCGTTCAAAGGTGTGGACAGATGGAGGACAAAGAAAGGACGGACTGACAATGATGGACAACAAGTGATCACAATAGCTGAGGTGAGCTAAAAAGGGGGCTTTTAGATTTAAGGGGAATGTATACAATTCCATTACTTTGCAAAAAGTGGTCATTGCATGTAATACTCTACAAATATGTTGAATATAAGTACATGTACTTGGAGTGGGGATTAAATTTTGAGATTTTTTTCCATAAATGTGGTAAGAACTTTTGGAATCAACTGGAATTGCGATTTTCCAACAGTTGTCCACTTCTATTTGTATATGTGGAATGGCTGATATACTCCCTTCTGCTTAGCACTGCCCATACACCAATTCCTACCTTGCTTCCCAACACATTTTGACAGAAAGGCCTGAACAAATAATGCAGACCCAGATTAAAAGAGCTGTCTGATCAAGATGGGGCACTATTTGTCACATACTAGAAATGTCACCAATTAGTCAAATGGGCTTTTCAAATTTTCAGAGATGTATGCTATCAAATGTTATCAGAGTATTTAGTCAAAAGATGATATGATACCTTCAGCTGTATCTGATCCCATTCATCGTCAGTAATCTGATGAAACCTGGCATCAAAATCTCGGAAGACATTACGACTAGCTTCTAAGTTACTGTCAATATCTCGGAGAAATTCATTAACATTGAAGTCACATGATCTCACCATTCTGTCAGTTATGTTGCGCAACTGTAAAAGCAAAAGAAAAATAAGACAAGGAGGAAAAGTTTCCAGGAAATCTGACTTCTTAGATTCATGAACAGGTGACTTTGTGTACAGACACTCAACCAATTAAAGAGCTGACAGAATTTCTGACAGGTACAAATTCTTATGTATTTTAATACAAAAAAATCAAGTTTATAATTAATTCCTGTTCTGCAGCATAAGATAGGTCGGTTTCAATAGTATGCAATTTATTTTCTGAATGAAGATGAAACAAACGAGTTGTCACATATAGAAAGGTACCTTACTATTTTCTAAGGAATACACATCTTAAATTCAACATGGCATGCCTTATTCCCTACAATTATCTCTATAAATAAAGCATAGTTCTTCAAATATGAAACACCCTACAACCTGTTTTACAACACTTTTGCTGGGATCCAAAGAAAAAAGCTCTAAACAACCGTGTTTTAGCCAAACAGAGATGTTTAGATTACGCTAAATGTCCTAAAATTTCGAACAAAATTAAATAACTTCAGTTTTTGCTGTTTGAAATTTTAGGAATTATGATTTGGTAAAAGTTTTACTGTTCATTACTACGCTGATGTTTGTTTTCAATTCCATCTGATTAATTTTATGTCAAATAAATGTTTCTCATAACAAAATATCAATTATCCAGTACACAAATTAATCCCTAGATATGTTTGTCAGCACTCTGGGAATGTGCCACTTTCTTAAAATAAGCTGGCTTAGTCCACTGTCTTCTTACGTAACAACCCTCTTCACTTTACCGTATTGGGATACACAAGCCGACTAAAAAATACTTCAAAAGGTACTGCACATTTGTTCTTGTTTGAGCCACTACAGAAACACAAAATTCCCTTTCCTCAAAGGTGAAGAGTTTAGATGTGAAAAGCACAGACTGATTAGAATATCCGCCATTTTGAAGCACAGTATTCACACTGCTTGCTAACATAATGCATGCTGTTGGCAATATGCGTAGACCCAGATCAGACTGCTCCAATACATAGACTGCACGGATGCATATGTTGATCTGGTCTATGCTGGTCTCAAATGTCATAAGGTTGTTTCTATTGGAAAGGACTCATACAAAAATAAACAGTGCGGACAACCAGATCAGCTTGTGCTAAATGCAGCCTGATCAAGATCAAAGATTTTAGCTCTGCACCAAACTTATGCCAAACCTGTGAACTGCTATTATCATTTATAGCAATATTTCTTTCTTTGAAAAAAATGTACTGCCATTTAGAATTCGGTGGCGGAACAGATTATCTTCTACACAGAAACAAAACTTATTGCAAGAATTATCTGTCATCAATACTAATCCTTTCATTAGATCTATTCAGGTGGAACTGTCCCTTTGTGCATATGTGTAAGTCAGATCAGAGTGCGAGACACAGTCTAGTGCAGAATGGTGTTCACTCAATTTGCTGATTAGGTCATTGGTATTAAACACTGTAATACATGAATTGCAGTCTCCAGCTAATGCACACATTTGTAACAAATGAATAGGTTCATTTTGGCTTGTTGGGACCTATTATCTCATTTGTGACCATTACCTGTTCAAACAGGATGCACTAAGCATATCATGACAATCACATAGTCAGACAGGAAATGTTTTGCTGGAGGCATTAATCCACACAACAAAAGTGTTTTCGGCGTGATTAATGAAACCTTTGGCATGCTAAATTTAAATATTAGCAGCAGATCTTATCAAAGGAAATAGTGTACGGACAAGCAGGAACCACCTAGATCAGAATGGGTGGATGTACATGCTAATTTACGTCGTGCTTTGCAGAAATGATCAGATCAACTTTGGAATACAGGTACAGCAATAAGACATACAAAGTAGTGATATACATGAACAAACAGCAAATATTCAGATCGTACAGCACGGATCCCTAGAATTAACCTGGCCTTCGTTTTTCAACTGGAATATTTATCATGTCTGCCACAAGGGAACAAGAGTTCTAGATCGCCTGCCCATAATCTAACCTAATCAAGAGGATGTCCATGTGACTGTCAAACTGTGATGGAAGTCTTTTTTTTTTTCTTGTGAATTTTCAGTCAGTATCACCTGGGTTTGTATAAAATTAAAATTTGGTTTCCATGCCATTTATGTACATAAAATTTGTTATGAAACTGCTGTGAGCATTTAAGTTTTGCGGTAGCTTTCAACACTACTACTTTAGTTTCCAGTTCCGTAACAGAAAAAAAAAAATGGTTACCGATATTAGATTGTGCCGATAAAAATAATTTGAAGAAAGCTGTGTTTGAAATTTTTAGAAATCCCCTTTTTGAAAAACTGTTCGAGATCTTAGGACATTTCTGAAATTATTTTGGGCAAAAATATTAGGAGTGTGAAATTTTAGTATGTTCAAAATTTTAGGACATTTACTGTATATAGAAAATGACCATAAATGGCCATTTTTCTATACAATCTATACATTTCTGTTTGGATACAATATTTTTGGGGTCCATCTTAAAGCCTTGTTATATCAACCACTGTGCTATAATGACCCATGTTATAAAGAGGTTCCTATGTAAAACTGTTACCTTATCTTGGTAAAACTTCTGTCGTAGTTTTGGATCTTTTGGAGGGATTGTTTCTCGTAATTTAAGGTACCAACATCTAACAACATAACCTCTCCAGAGTGCTTGTATCCTGAGAAAATAATGGTATATATTACTGAACTGACCGGCACATATAAACAATTCTGAATAAAATACTTCATTTAGTCTATTGTATGTCAGCTTGTATACTCTTTAGCATGCTTAAGAAAAATCATCTGATTATTTTCGATTTTTACAAGACAAATGAATTGAATGTCAATCCCTAGTTTCAAGGAAAAAATAAAAACATTATAACCACTGTCTGACAGTATCTAAATTCAGTATGCTGAAAGCTAATCTTACTACAATTTTAGTATACTGTTGCTTTAATATGATATTTCCTGATTTGAATTTCTTTTTATTAAAGAACTACCTAAAATTCAACCATGCTATCATGGAAGATAACAATGTTAATTTTTCAATTCCCTAGCAATAAGTCGTCATCAACAGTCAAACCAAATCCCTTCTGACAGGGGCCTATTCTAAAAGGAAAGAAGTAGAACCCTTTTTAGAAGGGATACAAAAACAATCTGACAGAGTTGTGGCCCGGAAAGTGTATCCATTCCCCCTAAACTGACCTGGTAAAAAAACCTCCCAAGAAAAATCAATTTTATTTTTTCTTATTAAGTTTGATAGTAATTCTATCCTTAAGTGAGCAGTTACAAAACACCAAAAACAAACACACCCTATTACATGGTATTCATTTTTCACAGAGCACTCCTCTTTAAGAACTGATACATTTTCAAGGGAGGCAACTCTGCCAACATTGTTTTTGTCTCCCTTCTGAAAAAGGGTCTACTTTTAAAGGAAAGAATTTGCTCCTGAAAGGAGCAAATTCTTTCCTTTTAAAGTAGACCCCTTTTCAGAAGGGCATAATTTGCAGGAAAATAAAAGGGGAGCCACAAAAGCTGGCCCCCCTTCATATAAAAACAGAACCATGTGTATCCGGTCCCCTTAAAGGTATACACTTACATAGTAGCACATTTATGTCTATACTGCCTTGAACCCTCATGTATTACTCTGGTCTGATATTGTTCTTTGCGACACATTGGACAGGACTTCTTTCCTGTAAATCTCTCAAAAGCTTGTAGGCAAGACTGAAACAGAGAAACAGAAATGGCCCATTATGAAAATGTACAACATGGCATACAGAAACAGAAAACAGACAGATCAGATAGTCACTTTCTTTTCATTTTACAGTAATGACACTTAATATTCAGTAGCCAGGGGCGGATTCAGAGGAGGTTCCGTCATATTTTTATACTTTAACCCATTTTTGACAAGTGGACTCTTCTACCATAACTCTTTGGACTGGTCTATTTCCAACAGCAGGGTTTCTGGTTAGTTTTTATTATTACTATATTTATGGAAGTTTTTTTAATTTATGCCAAAGTGTAGAACCTGATCAGATGTCGCTTTCTGCAGTGTCTGATCTGGGCTTTCTCTGTTTGGCAAGGTTTGTTTGTGTTGAGGTTTTACAGCGCAGTCAACCCACAGGGGTCAGTTTACCTAACCACACTTTTACTGGGCAGGCATATAGTCCTTTAATCAGTTAACCTGTATTGTGTTTGCCAGAAACTGACAACTGCCCTTCTTCAATCAGCAGAAGGGAGAAAATGACTGGAAAAAATATTTCATGATCAATCTTCACGAAAGAATGTTGCCGACCCTGCGGATGTCGAACCCACAACCTCCTGATCACCAGCTGGATGCACATCCAACTGAGCCACCAAAGCCAGCTGTTTAGGCATGTCCCTTTTATGGGCTGCTAGGCAGAAATACCATAATAACCCTAAGTATTGGGACAGATAGGCCTTTGCAAACATTGTACACCCAGATCAGACACTGCAGATTGTGGCATCTGATCATAGTCTACACTGTTTGTCTTACACACAGCAATATTTAAACACATCTAGAGGTAGTAGAATGCACTATTGAATATTTTAAGACAAGTATGGTAAGTAGATAAAATGTCCTAATGCTTAGTGTAAAAACTACAGTACCGGTAGGTCAATGGGAATGGATACTTTCAGCAGTGGCAATTCTGTCAAAGCTGCTCTTCTCTCATTTTAGAGTACTGCATTTACCCTAAGTATTGGGACACCTTATCTACTTACCATACTTGTCCTAAAACTGGAAACAGTCCATTCTACTACTTCTTGATGTGTCCAAAATATTGCTGTATGCATGGCAAACAGTGTAGATCCTGATCAGATGCCGCATTCTGTGGCTTCTGATCTGGGTCTACATTGTTTGCAAAGGCCTATCTTTTCCAATATTTAAAGTTATTATGGCACTTTTTATGCAAGAAAGCAAAAAGGAAGTCACAAAGGTTATATCCCTTCGCAGAAAATCTAAAAAAGTGTATAGTCTTCCTAATACTGATATATCATATATTTATAGACTGGCTGACAGTCAAGTCATGGTCACATACACTTCAAAGTTTTACAGCGCTGCATTACAATGTGGGACACTTGTGCATCACAGATGCTACATTAGTGCCACCGAAACATCTGTTACCAACCCAGAAGTGCCTGCATTTATTTCTTAGCAGACATTTTCTCTAGGCCAATGGCAGAAAACGGGAATAGCACCAAAATTTTTTAAGACCTGTTGTTGAAAACAGTCTCATAGCCCTTTATAATATTTATAATATTTATCTTATTTATCTTATTTCTTCATGAATACAATTTTGTTATAGTACTCTGACTAGAAGTGCCTCATAAATAAAAGATAAAGCTCTCATTAAAAATGCCTTGCCAAGGCATTCTAATGAGTATGCATAACATATGGTTTCAAAGAGAAATAAGAAAAAGAAAACAATACCAAAAATGACAACAAAAACATCCCACCTAGAGCTATAAATCTATGCAAGAGTATGTTTTGATCCATTACATCCTTCAGAAGTCACTGGAATCCTAATGCAACTGAACTTTTCTCATTTATTCTTAATTATGGTGAGAATAACTTCATCTTTACAAAATGGCTGTAAGCCCAAATGATAACCGTTTACATCACTGCAGATTGTATTTTCGATTTCCACTGACCTTTTGACAAGTTTATTAAAAAAAAAATAGGAATGAACTTCTTAACATGTTTGCTACAATTTCTAAAAGAACTTTTTTTATGTATATAAATTTCTGGAAAAGAGTGGTAAATAACAGCAGAGTGAAGATTATATTGTTGCTTTTGTATTGGAAAGAAGCAGTATGTAAATGTGATGACAGGTATAAAACAGCTTTTACTTTGTAGTCTTATATTTAAGTTGTATCAAGAAAGTAAATACAGAGTTTGCTGATAAGTTATAAATTTCCTATGAAAGTTGACAAGGATATTCTAAATATAACTGGAATGATGTAAAGGTTTATAAACAGGTTTGAAAAACATTTTCTGAGGAAAAATTGTGTTTTCACTTCAACAATGAGTTAGCATACTGATTTTGTTTCCTTCAGAGTTCTCCATTCCAAAAGTAATCTAGTTTGCATTTCCATGATGGAAAATAACACTCTGCAACCAGGGTGAGTATATTCCAAAATATGTATACATTTAACACTTTCATATAAAGATGGAAACTAGGAGATACAAGAAATCCATGTACATGTGTTTATCTGTTGTATAATGTACAAGGTATGAAGCCAAATCATGTGCAGACAATCTTGAACCTTCTAATCTATCATAAATCATAAATTCATACTTACTCTGTGAAAGACATGTGTACATGATAGCAGCACCTGAAATATAAAACAATCACCTTTGAACTGTTGATATTAAGTATAAGTAGCTTACATTTCAAAATATCTTCTTCTTACTTTTCCCCGAAAAAGAGCTGATGGTATCTTTCCTAAAATTACAATACTAACTTTTCTGATAAAATTGCGTATGGAACTAGAGCAAATCTGAAGAAGCAGTTTAATCAGGTTCTACACTGTTTGTTTTCCATAAGTATTTTGTGAAACAAACACAAAAAGGAAACACAACTAAGCTAAAACAAAACTGAATAACTGTTTGAAAGAGTAGGATTTTAACCAGGACATTTTGTTCAATTTGTCTCTTCCTGACATAATTTGAGTAGAATACCAAATTTAAATTTGGGGGATAAAAGAAAGGAAACTAGAAATTCTACTTAAAATAAAAAAAAAGCATGGATGTTCCAAGGAATACTTCTGTCATTTGCCATATGCATAAGTGACATGTCAGAATAAAATCTAGCATAAAAATGAATGTTTTTACATTTACTTTTTTTTTTTTTAGCATCTTAGGTGCTAATTCAGTGGAGACAATTTGCATGAAATGTCAAAAAACTGTTTTATGGGAAAAATATTTCAGTATGTCATCTGCTGAAAATTTTATCTAGAGTGCTAAGTGTTAAAATTTTCTAGGATCAGTTAAGAGCACTTAATCATGTAAAGTGTACCTGTTCTTGTGTTCCGAAGTCTTCTTTACAAATGACACAAGGCATCTTTGAATCATCTCGCCTGTTGGACTTTTCTTTAGCATTCTGCCACTCCGACTCCGTCAGAAGCTGGCCAGGGGCTTCAACCAGACCCATCTTTTGAGCTGAGAAAATGAAAATGTATTTAAACACAGATTAAGGTGAATGGATATACCTCCAAGGGAGATCACTCTGAAAGTATTTGTTTCCCTTCTCAAAAGAGCAAGTCTAAAAAGAAATAACTTGCTATCACAAGGAGAAAATTCTTTACTGTTAGGGGATTTGACACACTTTCAGGTAGGTAACTCTGTCAAAATTGTTTTGTCTCCCTTCTGAAAAGGGGTCTACTTTAAATGGAGAGCAAATTCTTTCCTTTTAGAGCAAACCTCTGTCCAGAAGGTGTTTGGTGCACCGGAAAGTACCGTATTTACGATATGTATTCGGACAGACAGGCCTTATCAAACAGTTTAGACCCAGATGAGACGTCGCAGAACGCGGCGTCTCATCTGGGTCTACACTGTTTGCCACTCATCCAGCAATTTTTCGACACAACATCGGGTAGTGAATTGTACTGGTTCAAATTTTAGAACATATATGGTAAGGAGTTGAAGTGTCCGAATACTTAGGGTAAATATGGTAAACAGTAAATCACAAAAGTTGTCATCCTTAAAATCAACCATGTGTATCAAGTCTCTTTAAGAGTGTGCTCTTTGAAAAAGGATACATTGTAAATATAACCAGTAAACATCTTGTTTTTTAACCTGGGTTGGTCTCCTTTGAAAAGAAAAGCAAAAAACTTTCAACTTAAGAGAGCTCTATCTTTGTGGTGTATCCATTCGCATGAAATGTAACTGGTGGTTCTTACATGGATGGAGGCAGACCAAAAATTTTACTTGCCAGACAGGTTTACGACCGATTGAGTCTACCTGTCCTTCGCTATTGCAGCACAGGTTGGGCTATCGGCTTATTTCAACCTTATCTTCTTATCATATATATGCTTATCTTGAACAAATCAATTTTTCTACCAGCTCATATATGTCTAAAACTGGCCGGATGCATGGCAGTGCACATCCTTATCGGATGCTTATTCTGTGGGTGATCTAGGTGTACACTATTTGCTCAGGCCTGTCTGTCCCAATACTTGAGGTAAATATGGTATACCCAGAAAGAGAGTGTACCTACCCAAAGTCAGGGGTGGAGGTTCTGGATCTAGCACATATTCTTTCTCTTTTTCTTCTTTCTTCTTTGGTTGTGAAGGTTTACCTGCATTACAAACAAATGTCTGGTTACTAATTTACTTCTGTATAACTTACCCTTATCCTGCTGATCACATCTATACATCTATTAGACTTTGCCCCTCGCCTCACATTCTTGATGCTATGCACAAATAATCAGCTTTAAAACTTTCCTGGTTCTAAAAATGAAGATTTTTAAGGTGTGTTTTTTTTTTGTTTTGTTTCTTTACCATATCTGGGCATGGTAGCCGTTTTGTTGAAATGAGATAGACTACCTGAACAAGCTCATAACTCAACAGAAGGTTCCATATGGAATATAATATGGTGAAAACTGACCCAAAGTCTTCAGAGAAGAAGTTGTTTAACAAGAACACATGTTTGTACATGTATATAGCCCATGGGCAAGGGCAGATAACCCCTAAAGTTTGACTGTAACTGAAAGTTTTGCTACTTACTTGGATCAAACAGTATATTGTAAGTTTCAACAATTAGACTTTAGTACATTTTGAGAATATGATTTTTCAAACTTTCCCCATACAAAGGTATGGGGAAGCAAACTGAACCGTACTACAGATGGGTCACAGGTCCACTTATATATAATTATTAGATCAAACTCAGAAGAATTTTTAAACACAGAGGTACAATAAAAAACAAGAGGCCCACGGGCCACGGTTCGCTCACCTGAGTGACATAGCCACTGCAGACATGCAGATGTTATGCAATATTTTTCCAATCCTATCATTGCAACTAATGAAAATATCATCATTTGAGCAGTTCTTAGTTTTGAAGAAGAATATATGGGCCTGACAGTCAGTGCAGCATGATCATTTGAATAAACTATCAATCACATTTCAACAGAAGGATCAATGTGAAATTTGGTGGAAATTGGCTAAGCGGTCTCTGAAAAATCATGACTTTATACATGTAAACAGAACAGTGGCAGGGAAATATAATAAATATAAACCAGATGATGGCCATCTTAGATTTCCAATCAGAACAATTTTAACTACTGGTGATCTACAAGTCACTTCGATACTTTCAATATAAATGTATATGGCCAATACAAATGGGGTAGCAAATTTGACCTTGGAGTTAAAAAGGTCAAATGTCAACACAGAACCATCATTTTAGCAATTTTGGTAGATCTCCTGTCCCCCATAATTTGTGCAAAGATTAGGGCCCAGGGCTTATTTGGTTATGGAGAAGAAGAATTTTAAAGGTTTTTACCATATATGGGCATGGCAGCCATTTTGATCAATGGACCATGCCCATTTTAGCAATCTTTCATTCTCCTGTCCAAGGAAGCTCCGCATGAAATTTGAGCAACACTGGCCCAGAGGCTTCATGATCAGAGGAAAAGCCATTTGAAATTATCAACATTTTTTCCATACAAATGTATGGGGCCCACACAAATGCATACAGAAGCAAACTTGACCTCGCTGTAAAAAGGTTAAATGTCAATGTATGACAATTATTTTAGCAACTTTGGTAGACTGTCCGTTCCAGATGATTTATGCAAAGATTCAGCCCCAAAGCATCCTCGGTTCTAGAGAAGAAGATTTTTAAAGGTTTTTACCATATATGGGCATGGGGGCCACCTTGGTCAACGAACCATGACCATTTTAGCATTCTTTCGTTCCCCCTATCTAAGGAGGTTCCATATGAAATTTGAGCAAAATTGGCACAGAGGCTCCAGAGGAGAAGTTGTTTGAAATTCTGAACAGTTTTCCCATACAAATGCATAAGGAAGCAAAATTGACCTTACCATAAAAAGGTCAAATGTCAATGTAAGACCATTATTTTAGCAATTTTGGTAGCCCTCCCGTTCCCGATAATATATGCAAAGATTCAGCCATAAGGCATGCTTGGTTTTGGAGAAGAAGATTTTTAAAGGTTTTTCCCATACAAATGCATAGGGAAGCAAACTTGACCTTGCCGTAGAAAGGTCAAACATCAACGTACGACAATTCTTTTAACAATTTTGGTAGACCTCCCATCCCCGATGATTCCTGCAAAGTTTCAGCCCCAAGGCATTCTCGGTTCTGGAGAAGAAGATTTTTAAAGGTTTTTACCATATATGGGCATGGCAGCCATCTTGGTCAACTGGTCACGACCATTTTAGCATTTTTTCATTCCCCCACCCTAAGGAGGCTCCATATGAAATTTGAGCAAAATTGGCTCAGCGGCTTCAGAGGAGAAGTCGTTTGAAAATGTTAACGGATGGACGCACGGACAGACGGACACACGGACAGACGACGGACGAAAAGTGATCACAATAGCTCATCCTGAGCAGAGCTCAGGTGAGCTAACCAGAGCACCGCATGCGGGTGCCAACGCTCGGCTGCAGTTTCTTTTAGAAATATATAGGGCATGTTTGATTATAAGCAACAGAACAACTTAAATACATTAAATTGAAAGTGCCATAATTATGTAATACCAAACATGATCAGAATTCATCCATCAGTTCTTGAGAAATCGCAGTGAAACCATTTTTCAACAAAAATTCTAAGTCAAAAAAGGGGCATAACTGTGCCAAAAATATTTTGAGGGTTACCTCCCCTATTGGTATGAGTTCCCCTTTTCATAATGAACAACTAGTCCAAGTTTCAAGTAAATAGCTTCAGTAATGACAGAGATATCACAAAATGTCCAAGTTTTTGCACGACGACGACGATGCAGATGACGCCAGAGCTATGACAACACCTCGTCGTTTCCTTCGAAAACAGTCGAGCTAATTATGGTTATATGCTCAATAAAATCTCAAGCATACAAGAACACAGTTCCCAGTATATACTTTACATACTTCTTCCAAATCGTCCTATATTTATGGTAGATTTAACAGCTTTCCTCTGTTTTGCTCTGGCTGCAGGACCGAGTCCAATCTGCCTAGGACCAATGACATCATTCAGTCCAAGTGACTTTACCAGATGGTCTTGTAATGCCACAGCTGTTAATATTGTTGGGTCATCCTGAAGAATATGTAAATTATTTCATTTTTGTCCAAAAGTTTTAATTAAACTGTAAATGTATATATACTGGGACGAAAAAGAAATGCCGGGTACAAAGTATATGCAACAAATAATAAATACACAAGATACTGACGTGCCAGTCATTGTTGCACTACACAAATAGGGGTACTGTCAATTTAAAAGGGTGTATTTTTTTCTCATAATCGTCACTGAAAATTGAATGAAACCTTGTAAACTTTTTCAATAAATTAAAGATGAAAGGTTAAACAAAAATAAAAAAGTCAAATGTAACATTACATTAAATACTTTAAAACTATCTGTAAAGGTTACCCGGCGTTTCTTTTTCATCCTAATATATTTATACAATCAAGAATAATTTTACATCAAAAATGCTTTATACCACTAAATGTTGGGATTCACTGCAAAACTTATGCAAGCTAAAACAACCAAGTATCCAAACGAAAATGTATAGATTATATAGAACCATATAGACCACTTATGGCCATTTATACAAGTATCCAAACAAAAATGTAAAGATTATATAGAACTATATAGACCACTTATGGCCATTTATCAATAGACTATACAATTTTCTTTGGTTGCAACATTTTGGGGTCTATTGTTAATCCATGTTTTGATAAATGTCCTAAAATTTCATACACTAACAATGAAGACCCAGATCAGACTGCTCTTGAAGGAGCCTTCTGATCAGGGTCTACACTGTTTGCCATTTCACTAAGTATTTTAAGAAACAACTGCATAAAAGGCAAAATTTAGGCAAAAAAGTATGGAATATTTAGTGTTCAAAGTTTTAGGAAATTAACTGCATATATCTGAAACTACAATGACCTGTGTTATTAAGTTTCTTGTGTAGTGTACCATATTTAATCTGAATTAATTCAGACATTCATGTTTAAGCAAACATCAAAGAAGTAGTTTGATCAGTGTCCTCACCTTCAACCACCATAACATTTTAGCATATATAGGGTGTGTGTGTGTTTGTGTACGTGCGTGTGTGCGTGCGTGTGTGTGTGTGTGTGTGTGTGTGTGTGTATTGGTGGGGGGGGGGGGGGGGGGGTTTGGTACTGGCCATTTGCATATATTTTTGTGGGGTCACTTTTTTCAAAACTGACTATTTTTGGGTCTATCAAAATTCTTGGTATTTTTGGGGGTATTGTAAGAATCGAGGGTAGAACCTGTTGAACTGATAGTTGTTTTTACCTAGTTTTAACAGCTCTATTTCTGCGGTGCAGCACTTATATTACTAATAGAATCATTTTTACAGGAACAATAAATGAAAATCGCACTTTTATAAAAAAAGAAGCTGGGCACTAAAATACCTAACACAAAATACCTAACCCATCACGAAAACATGCCTATATAATTTTGACCCCCTTAAACCCCACTTTTATATAGTAAAACTGGGGTTTACAGGGGTATACATTATTTTTCTTATTTCTGCTCAAAACATAGATTGTGGGTACTCATTAGAACCACCTTGCTGAGGTGGTTCTAATGAGTACCAACAATCTATGTTTTGAGCAGAAATTTGAAACTATCAGATTTTTTTCTCTGAAAATTTTCATTTTTTGGTGGTAAAATTTTCTGTATATTTGAATAGGCATGTTTTCGTAATGCTAACTTTGTTAGGTCAGAAATACCTTACAAAATACCTAACCTAACTTATGTTAGGTCAGAAGATAAATTTGATGAAATATGTCTAACTGTTAGGCTGTATCAGCAAAGTGATGGGTTAGGACCTCTTGGTTTGCCAAATGTGAAGTTAGCAGCAATTTTAACCAATTGTTATGTTGATTCAGCCAAAAGTTAGGTTAGGTCATCACATGGATAAGGAAAACGTTAGATTAGGTTAGCCAATATTACACCTGTGGACACAAATCCATTCAAACTGTCACGTAGAGCGCTTCGTCGTAAAGCGAATCATCAATCAATATAAAAAAAGGATGTTCATTCATTGTAGGCGCAGTTTGTATCGGAAGGCGTGGCTTTCACGTGACATCTACCTGTCATGCGTCAGTCAATATTGGCGGGGTATCAAACGAGCCGCAATGCTAACAAACAGATATGGGCGCTCTTTTCAGTGGGGCAAATCATTGTCGAAAGACTTCAAAAGTCTTATTTTGGATGAACTGACAGACTGTTATGGTGGCAATAAGGATACAATGTTCATTAAATACGGGGCCTTCAGTAAAACTGCTGAAAAATTCAAAGTAAGTGTGAACACCGTTTCGAACATATGGAAGGAACATTGTTGTGGGATCTCCACACGGTCTGCCAGCGGCCATCGAGGCAGTTCCAAGAAATTTCATTAATGTAAAACTGACGAACTTTTCCCTATAGTTCACTTGTATTTGAAACATGATCGATAAAAAGTATTCCCCATTGTAATTGACACTGATGACAATTGTGTCCCGCTTCACACAGGTAAAATATGGCTCCGCCCACTATGAGGCTGGCTAATCGGAGCAATGTGTATACGAGCGTGTCAATTGTTTTTGACAATCGAGAAAATTGTAAACAATGTCAACCAAGTTTGAACGGATTAGTGTCCACGGGTGTAACTATGACATCCAAATGTTAGGTTAGGTCAGCCATAGGTTAGGTCAGGTCAGCCATAGGTTAGGTCAGCCATATGTTAGGTTAGGCTACAGAACTGTTATATGTGCCAGCCAAATGTTAGGTTGGATGATTCAGCACACCATAATGTTAGGTTAGGTCACGAGGCTCAGCCAAAAGTTAGGTTAGGTTGTCACATGGATCAGGAAAACGTTAGGTTAGGTTAGCCAAAATATTAACTATGACAGCCATATGCTAGGTTAGGTCAGCCATGTTAAGTTAGGTCAACACAAACTTAGGTTGGATTTTGCCAGGAATGTGTCAGGTTAGGTGTGAGGCAGGAATTGATAATTAAAGGAAAATAGCAAGGACAAAGATTTCAGATCTAGTTCACTTCTCTTTATTCTTTTTAAGATTTAGGGAACACTTCACACAGTACAGCTTCCAGGTTTTTTGTACTTTTGTTCTACTGAGGTGGGACGAGCATGTGAAATAAAGATCTTCATTTCTGGGCATCCTACATGAACAATGAAGTGGTATTTTTTGAATAAGTTCTACTTGGTTTTTATGTTCAGTACCCCAGTTCTTGGAAAAGGATCAATTTGTTTTGCTTCTGAGATGGAATCACATGATATCTCCGCTTGCATATCTGACTGTGGATGGATTCCTGTTAAAAGCTAATTCTGTTGCATTTGCAATTGCAAACAGTCCACAGTCTCTGGTGTTTTCCTGTTGCTGACACTCCATGAAGTGCAATGTCAGCATTTCTGTACTTGTATGTACAAGCTTGGCAATAGCATCTTCTACTGCAGACCTGAGATTTCCTGGTTGTGATGCACTGTCATGTATGTTTACAACCCCTGAATTTGCTCGGAGTGTCGAGAATGTAAACCAGTGAACACCACTGCCATTTGAGTCTGTGTTCATAATTTGCAGCAGTTCTCTTGTATCTGGCTGGAATCTGTTGTTTGAGGCATCCAGGCATGATTGCAGCCCACCTACTTCTGGGAACCTGTTTTTGATTAACTGCATACTACAGTCAATGATAACATCATTCAGCCAGCCATCATCTTCTTTCCCTATACAGTGCTTGCACTAACTGTCAAAATCGGGAAGTACCAGGACTTCCTTAGCTCCAATATCTGGAAGTCCTGGTGATCAAATTTTTTCACTCACTTTCACAAATTCAACCTCAATATTCTTAAACTCTCATTTTTAGTCACTTATGGAGTAAAACCACCATTTTTAAGTTAAATAACGCATAAATTCATTCTAAATTTTTTTTACAAAGAACTAATTATCTTTCAAAGTTGGGAGTCCCAGACCTGGCATTGATTTTTGGAAGTCCCAGGGCAATTTTTGGAAGTCTCTGACTCCCAGACTACCCTTAATACAAGCACTGCCTATAATTCTGTTTTTGTCCTTGACATTCAGATTATATGGGTAAACAGACCCCTGGTGAATCCAAACTTCCTCTGAATATCTTGTGTCTCGTTCCAAATCTCCGTGGAACAGACAACTTTTCATTTCCCATATAATGTAAAAGGAAGGGTCCCATATTACTGTTTATCTTGAAAAAAACATTTCTGAATTCTTTGTTGATTCCGGCTTCAGTTTCAAGATAAATGTAGATTTTTGCCAATTTGGGGTTTGTTCTTGGCATATCCATTCTGGTGTTGTTATACCAACGGTGGCCATCGGATACTAGATGCTTGGCCCAACCTATGTAGTAGACAAAATTCAGAGAACTCCCTCCCCCACCCCACTTGGGCACACTCCGTTTCAGAAAAACTGGGGCATCTCAGATTCGTGTTTCACAATATTGTAGGTATCTTGCATATAGTTATCATACTGATGCCCTGAATAATTTTTATAATTTCCCCAGAACTATTCCACATTTGGTGCTCCCTGCAGAGGCCTATTCTGAGTATTTATGTGCTTGCCATGCCTCTGTCTACAACTTGATCTTGCTTCTTCTAAATAGTTTTAATAGCCCATCCAAATAATTACTGTTTTTTGTTTTGCTAAATTTAGCCCTACCTCAGGTAATGATCAGAACTGATCGGTCTCGGTATCGAAAGAAAGAAAATATATTGAAAGAAAAGACAGAGATGCAGAAAACTTTAGAAAGCTAATATACTTGTACTGTATATGCGGGTTTCATAGCAGATAGCAACCATAACAATCTTTAAATAAAGTACCTTGAAGCCCTTTTTTGACCTAGGATTCATTTCTTTTAACCGCTGGATGACTTTTGTATGGTGCGAAACTATTTTCAATTAGCTGTTCAATAAAATTTTGGTAACCCAGCCACCATTTGACGCCAAACAGACCCGCACTGAATGTAATTTTCGATTGGATGACATTGCGGTGTAGATATAAACTCAACACCAATCAAATGCTCCACGTGCGTCTACTTTCGGTTTGGTTTGTACCACATCCACGATGACAACTTCAAGTATTGCTCAGATATTTTCTAACTACCAAGGCTTTTTGGAATCAGAACAGGAGTTAAGAGAGGTTCAATTACTTTGATATTTTAAGAGCTGTACAGATCAAGACTACTGAGTGATGGGAGGGCATCTTTCTTTTCTTTGTAATAGATTTCTCCACTGTAAGGAGATGCTGGAGAAGTCAGTTGTGGCTCGTAGGACACTAAATAAGCATGGCAGACACTGTTTCAGGTTTCAGATTTTTAACACTACCAGGCAACTGAGTCACATAGAGGCAGCGCCAGATAAATCTTGATTAGTTTTACTGGACTACTGGGTTGGCTTGAAATGGTGCCTAGTTATAATTCATAACTAGGTCACTTTGTCCAGATACCATGCATATAAATTATCGTCCAGTCTGTAAGTTACAGAATTTAGAGCGTTGGCCTAAAGAGTTTGAGTTTAAAACTAACATCATGGTGTTTTATCTATGTGTTATTCTCAATCACGTAGTCTAAATGGATGCGTAGTCAAAAGCCAAAGAAAGAAAAAAGGGGGTGGATACTAGAGTGGGTTTTATTTATTCACGTAGTCTAAAGTTTCGCGCAGTCGAAAAAGAGAGAAGAAGTAACCGTAGTTGAAAGCTATAGAAAAAGAAAAAA